>CM056506.1:46241096-46622861 GCA_029783415.1 Anisodus acutangulus | reverse complement strand
CGACGAACTCGACGCCATTGGAAAGATGGTAACAAAAGATATTGTCCAATATTTCCCTTCCAAACATCTTCTTCTTGATCCTCTTTTTGTTCAAAAAATCTTGTTGCTTCACCTATTTCCATGCTTATCAAAAGAAAAAGAAGAAATATTATACAACTAGATGTAGCAAAAAATTTGTTACTTTGTGTTGCCATGTTGAATTTAGTTTGTAAGAAAATTAAGATGGAAATGGAGGAATATATGATTTTGATGAATTTGGTAATGAGATTGTGATGAAGATTAATTTGGTAATGAGATGGTGATAGAATATTAGTGTATTTATACCCCTTTAATAACGTGTGATTTTGACTGTTTCTTCAATGGTAGGAAATAGGCATCAGCGGTAATTTAAATTGCCAATTTTTTTATGAGATAACTGCTTGGCGTCACAAAGAAATATAGAAATTGAACTAGTCATTTGTGAGCTTAAAAAAAGGGAACAATCCGTAAACATATTGAAAACTAAAGATTTATTTCACTGTTCACACAAGTTCTTAATAATGTAGTCTTAATTTGCTTGAATAAACATATTTTCTTGCGATATATTATGAAACTAATAAGGAAGGGTCAATGTCAAAAACTCATCATTTTAAGGTAGTAATTACACATTAATCTCGAGTGTGTTGGAGTTAATTATTTGAATTTATACCTTACATGTAAGCATCATTAGGAATATTAAATGAGCGGGTTAAGCTACATATAGGGGTGAAGACAGACACCAAAGTACAAATTTGGTCGAACTTAATAACTATTGGTTCAAATTACATTTCGTATTTGTCTTAAGAAATACATTTAATAATTTACAAATTATTAATTTATAACTCAATAACTTAAAGAACTAGAATCATAAACCTATAAACTTCAAATTCTGGCTTTCCCTCTGGATACATATTTTAGATAGGTTAAAATTAACAGATTGAATTAATAAACAGGTAGGCATGGATGGATCTAGCCTTAAGCCATGGGTTCACATGAACCTAGTAACCTTTGCTCAAATTCAATATTTATATTAAGAAATTCAATATATATATTAAGAAATTCAATATATATATATATATATAAATAATTATTTAACTATGAACCTAATTATTTATAATATATTAATTTGAGATCGTTATAAGAATTTATAAATTTTAAATTATAAATTCGCTTGTTCTGATAGGGTCATAAATCACTCAATAATTGTTTTGGTCGTAGAAAATTTTCCACTTATATTTTAAAACTAGTTTGAAGTAATATACCAAGGACATTGAAAGAGACTTATGACTAGAAGTGATATAGAAGAATAACCAAGGTCAATTGAAACCTTGTCGTTAGGTTTAATCTTATTGCTTCACTTTTTCACGTCAATTTCATCAACTGTTAAGGGTTAACTATAAAGTATTATACCCGTTTTATTTTATTTCCCACATAAGCTGGTTTGCCTGAGTGGTTAAGGGGGAAGACTTAAAATCTTCTGCACATAAGTGCGCATGGGTTCGAACCCTTAGCCAGCAATGCTACGTGGGACTATACTGAGTATTTTGTTGTTAATTATTATGTAAATTTTAATTTTAAAAATCTTGAAAATTTATATCCGAATTCACACTATGGTTCATGTATAAAGAACTAGATCGTAACTAATTGCTGAAGCTGGATTAATCAAAGCTATAAAGAAAGAGATGGATAACCTAATAGTTAGGGTGTGTTTGGTATGAACGAAAATATTTTCCTAGAGAATATTTTCTTGAAAAACAAGTGAATTTCTTACTTCTTTCTAGTGTTTGGTATGTAAGCAAAAAAAAAATTCTAAGAGTATTTATATGTAATCTACCAAAATACTATGGGGGTGGGATGAGTGGGGAATGGGTGTTGGGGGTGGTGAGGGTTGAGATGGTGAAGGGGTTTGGGACGTTGGGTGGGTGAGGAGGAGACAATAAATTTAAAATATCACTTATGGTTACTTCTATTAGGAAAGTCATTTTTCTCATTTTTAAGAAACTTGTAAGAAAAATATTGTCCAAGACATTTTGATCAACCAACCAGGAGAAAATATTTTAGAAGACTTTTGGATGGGGATTGAGGAAGAGGCAAAGGATAATGAATTCCAAGAGATACCAAAGAGGAGGAGAAGGCAGTTTAGACAAGGGTGAATGCCTAGGGAGAATGCAGAACCTCCTCCTGCTACTCATGTGCAACCAGATGATGCTGAGAAGTTAATAACTCTTGCAGCAAATGTGTCACAGGAGATAGAAAGGCAAGTCCCTCCAGTACCACTGGAACCACCTAGTTCCTCTACCAGTGCAAATAGATTTGCTACTATTCAGGAGAAGTCCATACATGCTGAAACTGGACAGCTTGGAGATCCTGGGGTTGTTCGTAATCCCCCATGATCATAGCAACATGGAATATAAGGGGGCAGAATCAGCCCCTGAAGCAAAAAAAAGATGAAACTTTTTGATATTTTTTATCTTTTGGAAAGTAGAGTAAAAAACTGAAGTCTTTAGGAATTTTAAGAAAAGTTGCACAGGACTGTCAAAACTGTTGTAACTATCCTATGGCACCTAATGGAAGAGTTTGACTATTTTGAAAAACCCATATTCAACTTCAGATCCTGTCAGTGAATGAGCAGTTCATACATTGTCATGTGGAAGACCTGACCATCTCTTTCTCTGCAGATGTTACAGTTGTGTTCATGATGCTCAACAAAGGACCCTATTATGGAATGAATTGAATCAGTTGGGGTAAAATGTGCAGGGTGCCTGGTTGCTAGCTGGTGATTTCAACACTGTCCTTTCTATTGAAGACAGGATTGGATCTTCTGTAACACCTACTGAAACTCAGGACTTTAAGGATTGTATTGATGCACTTCAATTGACTCCTTTGAGGTCACAGGGTTGCATTTTAAGCAGCAGCAAGTTGACCGGATATACTCGAAAATTGACTGGAATTTTTTGGAAATTTGCTTTGATTGCAGCATTATGGGTAAGTAGAAGCTGATTTTCTTAATTCTGGGGTTTCAGACCATTCTCCTATCCTTATTCACCATAAACCTCATGTACAGCTCCATCCCAAGCCCTTCAAACTGTTTAGTACTTCTATGTTCAGTGCAAAATCAGATCCAACAGGAACAACATAACCTCTGTTTATGATGAGCTTGAGCATAAAACTACTGATTCTCACCTTGTAGAGCAAGAGTTTATATCCTTTTTCACCAAGCTTATGGGCTCAGCTGCTGAGGAAATACCATGCCCAAATTCTGTGCTGACTAGAGAAGGGCCTTGTTTGTCCTATAACCAGAAATGCCTGCTTGTCAAACCAATTACTGATGAAGAAATTGTGCATGCTATAAAGGGCATGCCTAATAAGAAAGCTCCATTGGTGAATGGATTTCCTATTGAGTTCTTTACAAAGCATTGGGATATTGTAAAGCAAAATGTTCTCATGGCTGTCAAGGAGTTCTTCCAGGCTGGTAAGATCCTAAAATCATTTAGTTATACCACTGTTACACTAGTACCTAAAATTGTCTCTCCTACACTGGTTAAAGACTATAGGCCCATGGCATGTTGTAATACTATTTACAAGATTATTACCAAAGTCTTAACCAACAGAACTAAAAGTGTTATCAGTACCATTTTAATCCCTTCTCAGTCTGCTTTCATTGGGGGAAGGAGCATAATTGATAATATTTTGTTCAGTTATGAAATTTTCAAATGGTACACTAAAAAAGACTGTCTCCCAGATGTGTCATGAAAGTGAACCTTAATAAGGCCTATGATTCTATTAAGTGGTGTTTTCTTAAAAGTATGCTGGCTGATTTGGAATTTCCTCACCAATTCATACATTGGGTTATGGAATGCACTACTTCTGTCTCATATTCATTGGTACTAAATATTGGACTCACTACTCCCTTCTAAGGCAAGAGAGGAATCAGGCAGGGTGACCCAATGTCACCCTATTTGTTTGTTATAGCTATGGAGTACTTTTAAAGAGAATTAAATGTGGTTGTCACTGACAAGAACTTCAAGTTTCATCCAACATGCAAGAAACTAGGGGTCATGCACATTTACTTTGCTGATGATCTTTTAGTGTTTTGTAAGCTGATCTTTCTTCTATAAAGTTCATCCAGGAGGCCTTTGCTAGATTCTGTGCTGCCTCAGGTCTACAAGCTAACATTAACAAGAGTTCCATTTACATGTCTGGGGTCAAACCATCACTGAAACAGAAAATTCTCAGCACTTCGGGTTTTTGTTTAGGATCACTTTCTTTCAAATACCTTGGTGTGACTTTATCCTCCAAAAAGTTGATTTGCTAAGTTGTTATCCTATGCTGGAAGGTGTCAACTGATCAAATCAATGGTGTTTGGCATTCAAACATATTGGACACAATTTTCTTATTGCCTAAGAGAATTATGAAGCTTATTGACAGTATATGCAGGACTTATTTGTGGACATGTGATGTTAGTGTCTCAAAAAAGGCATTAGTCTCATGGGATAAAACTTGTCTTTCAAAAGCTGTGGGGAGCCTGAACATTATGAATTTATGCAACTAGAATAAGGCTGCATTTGTAAAGCAGCTCTGGGCTGTATGAGAAAAAAAGATTGCTTATGGATCAGATGGATTCATATATATTATATGTGAACAATGAGACTGTGGATGTATGCCATATCCCTAGTTCTGCTACTTGGGTGGTGAGAAAGATTCTTGAAGAAAGGAAGTTTATCCTTGAAGCACCTTCTATCCTGCAAGCTAGATTTGATGTTGTGATGGACAAGGGGAAATTCTCAATTAGAAAGCTGTGTCTTGCTATGATTCCTCAGTATCCCAAGGCCCCTTAGAAAAGTATCACTTTACACCATAATGTCCATCCTAGACACAAGTTCATAGTATGGTTGACATGATGAAAAGATTGGCTACTGTTGACAGGCTGATGAAGTTTGGTATACATGTTGATCCAACTTGTGTATTTTCTGGCTCAACTGATGAAACACTTAACCACTTGTTCTTTGAATGTACTATTGTCAAAGCTCTATGGGAAATGATACTACTATGGCAGGGGTTTCACATAAGTATTGGATATTGGACTGAAGAAGTGCAATGGGTGACCAAATGGGCAAGAAGGAAAGTTGGGCAAGGGGCTATTGTCTGCTGCACCTTTGCTATGCTGATCTATGTCATATGGAGGGAGAGAAACCATATCAGGTTTCAACAGGGTAGATATCAAGCTGATAGAGTGTGTAAAGAACTTGCATTGCACACCCATATAAGAGGCAGAGATCTGAAGAAGTGGCAACCATGGCTGACCAACCTCAACTCTTATCCCTGATGCTAGTTGCTCTTGTTGGAAATTTACTAATGTGAAATTAAGTTTATCCCATTATTTATGACTCGAACAATTGAGCCCTGCACGTCGGAAATATCGTTTCCACACACGTGCAATCTTAGTCCCAAGTATCGTAAATTTCGTTAATGAAAGAGATATTGGTACGTAAGTGAAATGTTTGAGACATAGAATGATGGATGGTTATTGGATGAATAACAAGTGTTCCACGTTGGTAAACGAAGGAAGGATTGTGCGAAGTGTAAGATGGAACGGGTCGGAAAGGGACGCGGAGCCGAGAAGGGCCGCGGCGCCTCGCGGACTGGGCCACAGTGCCGGAGCGCCGCAGCGCCCCCCTTACAGGGCCGCGGCGCTAATTCCAATTTTGGTTCTGGAGCCGCGGCGCTAAATGCTGCAGTGTCGCGGCGCTGCCCAGGCAGTGAGTACTCGACGGAAGTCCAAAAGTTTGGCTGATTATGGAGAGGTTTTGGAGCATTAACTTGGCAGTTTTTCCTCCATAACTTAGCCATTATTTGGTTGCATTAGTTGGTGGTTTAAAGGGCCATTACATGTCATTTAAATGACCATTACATTGGCAATTGAAGGGACCATCTTACACACCTATAAATTGAGGCTTTGGCTCAATTCTATAGATGAACATATATGAACATATGAACAGAAAAACAAGTTCACAACACCACAAAGAGATCATATTTTCTTGATATCAATCCTTCTCTTAGCAATCTTCATTATTCTTGTTCTTCGCTGAGATCATTTGTGTAGGCTTTGCACACTTGATAGTTTCCTGTTTCATCTTGGGAGACTATTGTCCACACTTCCATAAAGTCTATATACGGGGGCAATCTTGTCTTAAAGACAGAGAGCCATCTCTCGACTCAGCCGGTGGTGTTGTGGTTTATCTAATTGGTTGATAAGTGTTTCAGGTGTTAACTTATCAGACGAAGGACTCTAACCGTTCGTCTTCTCAGCGGATCTACAAGCCACAAGTGTAGCAGTTCATGTTCTTGTATTTCCGAATACAAGATCCATATTTGAAGTTTCATTCAAGATCAAGATATTGACAACTTGTTGTTGTCCTCTTTGTTGTTTATCATTTCAATCACTGTAATAGTTATTTACTATTCACGTTGTTGCTTTACATATTCCAACAGCTCTTCCTGTTGATTTCCTGATGAAATGTTCTGCTAAGTTGTCTTTACTTACTGATAGTTTGTAGTTAGGCTCCTTTTGTAAGTTTGAGTCTGGTTTTTGTCATTTTGAGAGACAGATGGTCAGCTCCTGTGTGGCTTTGTAATTAACAATTTTGGTTAATAAAATTCATTTATTTATCAAAAAAAATATGAGAAGATTGAAAAATATTTTTCAGAAAATGTTTTTCATCGTACCAAACACACTCTTAGAGATATTGGGTAATCAAGAATCTAAAGAGATTTTGCTATGATACTATACTAAGAAATGGACCTTATATTAGGATAGAGGTAGATTTTGCTATGATACTATGTTAAGAGAATAGACCTTAGGTTAGGTTAGAGGTAGCAAATAGGCTGAGTCAAAATTGGGCCTGTCAAAGTAGATCAAGTCACTGAATATGTAATATACTCGACTCAACCAAAATTCGTTTGGGTCAATAAGTGAAAATAATGGGTCATACCCCAATCTAATCACCCAACTTGACCCGATTTAAACAGACATAAAATGTATTAAATGTGAGAATTGTTCAACCCATTTTTTGTTTGACTCATATGTATGATTTTTAACTATTGATCTAACCCGTGAAACTTTGGGCGGGTGTACAAAGATTTAAACATAAATTGCCACCGCTAAGTTACTCAATGTATGCATCAAACGAATAAGCTTATGACATGTATCTTTAAGTAGATAAAGTTTATCACTTGAGCATAATTAATCAATATGTATTCTTACGTTAATTAATCGCTTAATTATGATAAATTAATAATGTTTGATGTATATCATGGTTCAGGTAATTTTTGTTCCCCTCCAACTATACGACCGATATTACTTTCTATTATACGAGCGGATAAATGTTATATCATACACAACTATAATAAAAACAATTGCAAAAATAAAAATAAATAAAGAAATAAGAAGATGATATAATTATTCCACTAATTACTGCATAACTTTAGCTTATGTAAAATTAGTACATTGGTCATTCTTTTACTTCTTTTGTGAAGCATGATGGTCAATAAAGAATAAATATGAATACAACAATGTAACAAAGATGTGCAAAACTGTCAATTGAGTTATTTTAAGAGTCTTGGAATGTAATATATATTTATTTCTGGGGTCGTAGAAACAAGGATGGTGCATTGCCTATTTATTGTTTATGTTCCATTAGGAGCTAAAATGAACACGCCTACCACCTATTATACAATTGTGAAATGTTGCTTTATGTGACTTATTATCTTTAATGGGTAGCAATTACGATTGAGATTTTATGTTGTGGATACTCGTTCTTAGAAGAAAGAACTGGAGGAGGATGAACAACCTCCTTCCGACCTGCAAAATTTCTTTCTGAAACCTGGCTTGCCATGTTTGTACGGGAATTTGTATTAGGATTTGGTCCAGGAGAACGAACATGACGCCATTGTAGAGATGGCAACAGAAGATATTGTCCAATATTTCCCCTCCAAACACCTTCTTCGTGATCTTTATGTTCAATGAATCTAGCTGCTTCACTTGTTTTCAAAATTAGGAACAAAAAAAGAAACAAGATTATACAACAAGAAGTGACAAAAAGATTGTTACTTTGTGTATTTGCCATGTTATTAAGCTGAATAGTGAGAATATTTGATTTTGATAAATTCGGTAATGAAATTGTGATGGATCATTCAGACATTTAGTCATGTATTTATACCCCTATCGTAACGTGTTTCTACGACTTAATTTGGTAATTTCAATTTCATGATATGTGGATTTGACTATTGACTGCTTGACGTCAGAAAAATATTCAAGAAATTGAACTAGTCGTATGTTAGAGCAGCGGCTGTTTTTTTTTTCTTCATATATATAAAACCTCATAATGTTTAGAGTTAATATATTCAAAGCACATTTGAACTATCGTTTTTTGTGAGTTTCACACTCAAATTATCAGTCGTTCCCTTTTTCTACATGAATTATCACTAGTTATGTACTAATACATACCTTAACTATCAATTATTCAAATTTTCTACTTGAATTTGAAAAAAGAACAACTGATAGTTGGGGTATGAAAGTCACAAAAATGATGGTTCAAATATATTTTTCACCATTAAATCTAATGTTTATTTTCGCCGCTGGGGAATTCACACGAAAGGAAACAAGGAATTCTCAACGAAAAAAGTGCTCTCTAAACGATTTTATTTATGGCATAAAAGAAAATAATGTTTGAATTTGACAATCGTTTGAAAGTAACAAAAAGAAAGAATTTATGCTTTGTAAGAGGGATTAAGTACACATCTTTAAACAAACTAAAAAGGATTACTAACAAACAGTGAAACTATCCGCATGATTATGCCCTACTCATAACTCACTAGTAATTGATATTACTTATATGGAGCTTTTACTTTTAATTTATTGTGCTTTATTTTTGGCTAAATCTAAGTGGATTTCAAAAGATTGTTGGTGTTTCCAGCAACTCTAATCTTTCATGTAATTTTAGGTCAACCTTTTTCCCCTTGTAACACTTTTTTTAATGACATTGGATAACGGTCTAACTATGTTTGCGTACTCCTTAATTATTCCATCAAGCATCTACTACTTTTCTGCATCGACATTAATATTCAACAAATCATTAAATGTGAAAAACTTTATGATGGTGGATCACGGTCGGATCATCTTTCACACACCTTAATTATAATTCGCTAGGTATTTGTCATACCTTCCTTGCTTGGACATGAATATCGAATAAATCGTTCGGACCAATATTTGATAAATGAAAAGAAATATATGATTGTGGAGTACAGTCGAACCATCTTGCACACACCTTGATTATTTCAGTATCCACTTGCTATACCTTCCATGCATGGACATCAATATCAAATAAATCTTCCCACCAAAATTTAGACAAATGTAAAAAAAAATTGATCACCTATCATTTTTAATTTGTAATGTTGACTAAACAATATATTTTTGTAACCTTAATAATTATGAAATCTCTATAACTCAATTATGCTCCCAATTTGAATCCATATACCAAGTAGACTAATTAAAGAGACTTATGACTAGAAGTCCCAGAAGAGAATTAGAAAGTCTGGGCTAACTTTTTGTTTCTCTTTTTCCCCACTGACTGAGCTATGACTTATGAACAGGTCAATCAAAACCTTGTCGTTAGGTTGTTCCTATTGCTTCATTTTATTCGGAATAACACTGTTGTTGATCGATCACAAAAATGTTTATTTATATTTGCAATAAACAATTTTTGTCACCTTATAAAATATCTCTATATCACTCGAACTAACTATGCTCTTGGTTCGAATCAATGCTACACCAAAGAGACTTATTGAGTTATTGTTAAATATAGAAGATATTCCGTGATATACACTTACTGTATATCACGGTTTTGTGCATAAGTCCCATTCGGGTTTGTACATAAGTTTCCAATATTTTGTATAATAGTATTACATTGTACACTTACCATAATTATAGGAGTCTTGTACTACTAGAATAAGGTTTTTGGATTAGAATGGGAATAGGTTTTCTATTATGGAAAATTATAATTTATATATATACATTTTTCATTAATGAGAATAATCAAGGAATTATTTCTTTCAGTTATGACTAGAAGCCCCAGAAAGAATAGCAGTCTTCCCACTTTGTTTCTCTTTTTCCTCATTGACTGTGACTTATGAATAACAAGGCATAAACGAAGGTCAACCAAAAACTTGTCGTTAGGGTTGATTCTATTGCTTCACTTTTTCATGTCAATTACATAAATCGTGTTAGGAGATGGAATAGCATGTCGGATGAATTCACTACATATAGACTACGTATATATCTAGTCTGAAACACAATTTTTTTAGATGATGGTCTATCGAAAACAGTCTCTCTACCCCCACAAAAAGCGGGTCCAGTAAGATCTGCGTACATCCACCCTCCTCAGACCCATTTGTGGATCACCACTTACCTTATTGATTTGGAATCACGCCATCCACGTAGAGTTTGTCAAGAGGAAGCATTTTCTATCATAAATTCTTCTTTTAGGATTTGAACTCAAAAATTTTAATTAAAAGTGAGGGAATATTTAGTCCATGCCATCACACTCCATGGTGGTGAAATACTAATACACCATAACATATTTAATGTGCTTTTGAATTTATAGCTTTCGACTTTACAAATTTATGTTTTAACAAATACATAAAAAAAAACATATATTTTCTCTACTTAACATCGTTGAAGCTTTTTATGTTTATTAGGTGAAATGATTGTGTTATCGCCTCAATTGGAACTCACCTCTAGAGTCCAAACCAGTCGTTGAATAATATTCTATTTGAGTCGTTGTAAAGTCCCATGAGTTTGTTACTTTCTATTAATGTTGAGTTTGGTGTTGTGACATTTGACCCAACATATCTTCTGAAGTACTAATTTGAATGCATCACAACATTCGGACCAACATTTTTTACAACAGTTTTGCTTTACTTCACGGTAAGCAGTAATATTTTACTGTGAGGTAAAAACGACTTAGGCGTGGTGAATTGGAGCTGTGTAAAACGTGGGAGAAAGAATCAAAGCTTGGGGAAGAAGTCGAGTAAGGAACAAATCAAAGTTGTTGAGATTTTCACTCCTTAATCATCTACCACAAGCTGCCAACATTTCCCTCAACTTCCACAACTAATCGATGAGTTTTTCAAGGAAGACTCTCTACTATAAATAGAGAGGCCACAAGAGTGTATCGACATCCAGAATCAAAATGTAAAAATACCAAGAGAGCTCTCGGGATTTCATCTCAAAAATCTGGATGACAAGTGTTGCCTGAGTGTGTCGACAACATTATGTCCAACATTACAATTGTTGTTTAGATTATAGATTAGGTTTGTATGGAGCAATTATAATGAGAGGTTTTCTATGTCTACTTAGTTAGATTTTTCAGGCAGAAGTCATCTGCGACTTCAACTTTTAATTTATTTTCGTTTTATCTTGTAAATTTGTAAAGAAAACAATTTGTATATTTGTATATAATATATATACAATACATTTGGTCATTGACCATCATAAGTTATATAATATATATAACTTATGAAAATTTAATTCTTTGTGTTCTTTATATTCCGCTGCATTTACTCTTTAAAGTTACTATTTTACTAAGTGTTGTCACTGGTGTCGGATGACATTATTGCCGACATTCGGAAACTATACTTGTAGTCGATTGAATTCTGTTCATCTTATTTTTATTTGATTCGTAGCTCCCTTTCAAGTGGTATCAGAGTCAACACTTACCATAATAAGTGCTTGGTCCTGTTATTTCAAGTTATGGATCCGGCAAATCCAACTATTAGTAGACTTCTCATTTTAGATGGTTCAAACTATGCCTATTGGAAGATTCGCCTACGTTTTTATATCAAATCAATTGATGTTAGGGCATGGAGATCTATAACCAATGGGTATGTTGTTCCAATGTTGCCACCGGATGAGGAATGTGACATTCTTATTAAGCCTGAATCTGAATGGACTGCGGAAGAAACCAATAATGCAAGCTTTAATGAAAAGGCCTTAAATGCAATTTTCAGATGGGTTGATCTTTACATGTTCAAACTCATTCAAAGCTGCCCCACGGCCAAGGACGCATGTGATACTTTACAAATTCATTGTGAAGAGAGCTCAAGTGTTTGTCGAACAAAGCTACGCATGCTCATGAGTAAATATGAACGTTTAAGGATGGAAGAAACGAATGATATTAAATATTATTTTGAAAAGTTGATTGACATATCAAATGAATGTCAAGTGCTTGGTGAACCATTAACCAACACTCAACTTGTTGAAAAGGCTCTCCGTTCTCTTCCTGAAAAGTTTAATTTAAAGATTTATCCTATTGAAGAAGCTCACAATCTTGCCACAATGGACCTTCATACCTTGATGACCATACTCAAAACTTATGAGATGAACATTGAGAATCAAAAGGAATTGTATAAAATCAAGAATGTGGCACTTCAAGTTCAATCCTCAGAGAGTCAAATCGAAGAAGAGGATGAGAATATTGAAGATATTGGTGAAGGTGCAAATGTTGCCTTACTCACTCGAAAATACAATTCGATGGTGAGGAAGTTCAACAATGAGAGAAATCAATCTAAATTTAAAGAGCACCAAAACCAAGCCTTTAATCAAAACTCCACTAGATTTCCTTCAAATGTACAAAAAGGAAACCAACTAAGAAAAACCAACTCGGGTCGTACCAAATTTGATTCCAAACAACTTGAGTCCGTGCAATGTCATGCATGCTCGGGTTGGGGTCATTATGCTAATGAATGTGCAAATACGCTTAAAAATTTTGGTAAGAGTCTATGGGTTTCTCTTAGTGACAATGAAGGAGAAGAGGAAGGAGATCAAGAAGTCGAATCACAAGCAATGATGGCTACTATTTTCGAACATTCTCTATCGGACTATGAAGATGTCATCGACAATGTTGTCTCAAATGTCACAACATTTTCCTCAACATCAGCAACGACATCTACATCCCCAGCGACATCCGAGAGGTACGAATTCTTTAACTATTATGATGTTAATTGCTTTAGTGGTTTTATTTCTATTAGTGAGACTGATTGTGTGGATCAAGTTGATTCCAAAGATGATATGAATAACGAATTACAAAATATTTATAAAGTCTTAATCATAGAATCCAAGCAACTTGACACAAAGGTAAAAATTTTAACTCGTGAGAATGTAGATTTAAAAGGCACAATAACCCGACTAGAGGATGCACTTACCAAAAATGATATTAAATTTGGTAAGACCAGTGCAAAACTGGATTTAGCCGAAGCTACCTTTCATAAGCTCAACACGGGGACTTCAAAATTGAATGAAATTCTTAACTTTAGTAAACCTTCACATGCAGGATTTGGGTACAAAAACACTCTCAAAACTGGCTGCTCTAAATTATTTGATAATTATAATAAAATATGTTTTGTAAAAGAAAAGAGGATGCATAAGAGTTTCTCATATACGTCAAAGAATAAATCTAAAGTTTGTGTGCAGTTATTGTAACTCCCCTGGATGCTTAAAACCATATTGTTACAATCTTCAACATTCTGAGAGTAAAATGTTCCCTAAAATGTAGTCCAACATTTCAGATAACAATCGAAGCAACATTTCTGAGCCAAAAGGTAAAAAATGTTTTAAGAGAGTTTGGGTTCCTAAAATGGATTTAACTTGTAATGTCTGTATAACTGCATTAAGAACTAACATTTCAGGTTCTTGGTACTTTGATAGTGGATGTTCTCTCCACATGACAAGTACTAAAGGTTTTTTGAATAATTATGAGTCATTCAACGGAGGAAACATGACTTTTGGAGAGTAAAAGAAAGGTAATTGGAAAAGGGATCTTGAATGTCCCTGATGTTCTAGCCTTAAGAAATGTATTACACGTTGAGAGCTTAATGGCTAATTTGCTTAGTATCAACCAACTGTGTGATGATTGTAGCGCCCTATTTTCGACCTTGCCCGGGTCAAAGCGGCGCGCGGACGTGTCCGGTAATTCCTGGGTAAAAAGGGTTGAGGAGTCGCCACCTAATTATCTTTTACGGTGAATTAGGACACCTAAATATTAAACTAAATGCTGCAATGTAAACTCCAATTTTAAGGTCTGCGAAACTAGCAAGATTCTAGGTAAGGGTTCTTTATTATCCTAAAGGGAAGGGGTTAGGCATCCTTTAAGATCCGCTAACTTGCGGTTATCCGGTCAAACTCAAGTTAATTATTGCTAGAAAAATGCATGTTTGAAGCATGAAGTTAAAAGATGTTTGCAAATAATTAATGAAAAGAGATGCATTTTAAAAGATAGATAAATGCAGAGATTTTTTCAAAATATGCATTTGTATGGTATTTAAAGAGAAATACATGTAGAGTTGAAAAAATATATATTTGACAATTGATAGTAAGACAAATTATTTATCATGCCAAAAAAGTAAAATTTTGAGAATCAATGAATTGTAAATTGACAAAAGATAAACTTATTCGGTATGATTAATAAAGCAAATAAAAGATGACAAAAGTTGTTTTGAAAATCTTGAATACGCGTGACGAGCCTAAAATAAATAAACTAGCGAAGGATTTCTAAGTTTGAATTTAACCGAGCCTACAAATAAATAAGCTAGCGACGGGTTTCAAATCTTAAACTACACTATGAATTAATCCTAAGTTTGCCTATTCTAAGCATTTCAATAGTTACATAAGTGCGATAAATAATATTACAATACAAAGCGGGATAAGAGCTGAATTAAAGAAAGAAATAAAATAAATAAACTCCGAGGAATAATCTGCCTTTATTTACTTTAATCCCTGCAAGCTGTCAAGAACAAACGGTTAGGAACAGTTAAATACAAATAACTTCATATCCGTATTCAAAACAGTGAATGTTTTGATCACGGAGGGCTCAGACTTAAATTTTGAAAAGAACATTCCAATCACGTTGTGGCTGCAAACATATGACTAATGTGGTTTATTTTGATTGCCTCGCCTACTAAACGTGTTGGTCTCTCGGGTGAAATAGAAAAGATCACTATAATCACGTCGTGGCTGCGAATATATAACTTGTTGGTTATTTTAGTCACCTCGCCTACTAAACATGTTGATCTTGGAAAAAGGTTTAAGCCTCATCATTGCCCCGAAGTTATATTTTTCCGTCTTTACAACTGTGGAGGCCTCAAAATCGACGGATATTTTTCATCGGCCAGTGTAGTATCGTGTTCAAATCAGTAAAATTAAAATGAAACGATGTGATGGCGACAAGGTGAAAACAGAGCGGGGAAAAAAATAGTTTCCGAAAATGACGCGGTGTTTAGTTTAAAACAGTAAAAAACAGTAAAATATCGGTTGCCTTGATACTTAAAACAGTGCTGAAAAACAGAGAAACGAAAAAGAAAGAAAAGCGCAGTCTCGAAATTCAAATTCATCGGCCTAAATGCGATATTAATAAAACAGTAAAGCATTAAGAACAGTAAGATATCCGTTACCCGGATGTTTAACCCAGCGAACAGAAAAACAGAGAAACGAAAGAAATAAATAAAGGCAGAACAAATAGTGAGATAATTAAAAGCAGACTGAGTGAACAGTGAGTTAATTACGAAAAAGCGGACCGGAATAGTGAACGGTGACCCGAATGAAATCAGAAATTCAGATTTTTAGATAATCAGCAACATATATGAAAAAAATGTCATAATCTGGAAATATACAAAAAACGGGTCGACCCGACCCGGGTCAGTGACCCGACCCGAATCAGATTTTTTTAGATAACCAACAATAACAAAAACAGTAATGCAAGAAAATTTGGGAAATCCAAACCTGTCGATTCGACCAGGTCGATGTTGGACCAATTGGAGGTTCAACCCGACATCAAATAATTCCATCAATTTGGATAACCAACAATAACAACATCAACAATGCAAGAAAATCAAATTCAAACCGGGTCGACGACCGTCAAGAATCCGACCGAATTGAAGATTCAACCCATCAAATAATTCCATCAATTCGGATAATCAACATACAAAAAATATGAAATGCAAGAATTACGAAAATATTACTCAAGCGAATTGACGGGCCGTCGATGTTTGACCGAATCGGGTAAAAATCCGAAATCGAATAATTCCATCAAATTCGGATAACCAACATACAGGGAATATAAAAATGCAAGAATTCAAAAATGTTACCCAAATCGGTCGATCTGACCGGTCGGTGACTGACCAGAATCGGAAACTCAACCCGAAATCAAATATTCACCAAATTCGGATAACCAACATACGTAAAATATGAAATGCAAGAATTACGAAAATGTTACCCAAATCGGTCGACCGACCGGTCGTTGACTGACCGAATCGGAAACTCAACCCAAATCAAATATTCACCAAATGCAGATAACCCCAACATACATAAATATGAAAATGCAAGAATTCTGGAAATAATACCCAAACCGGGTCGATTGATCGTCGACCGACCGAATCATGTGTCGAAATCAGAGAATCAAAAGTGGAGAACAAACCTTTTCGGACTTGATTCTTGAATAACAAGGAAGGCAAATGTTTGAAATCAAGAACACAACAAATATTTATATATTGAATCGTTTTCCAAAAATCCTCCAAAAATTCCTTTGAAAATCCTCTCAAAAATCTGTCCAATCTTCTCTCAAAAATGAAGAACAACATGGGGTATTTATAGGTGGATTCCCCCTTAAAAACGAGTTTGAAATTCAAAATAAAGGAGCCAAAATCGCGAATTTGAGGGGCATGGGTTGCGGATTTTTGGGTGTCGGCGTAATAGAGGGGAGTTGGTGGTGGCAGGGGGTTGGTGATGGCAGGGCGAGGTGACCGGCGACGTGGGGTCGCCGGTATGGGGGTGTGGGGTGTGGCGATTTGTGAGGGGGTTAGGGTTTTAGATTTTTTTGTTTTATTTTGATTTTTGGGTTTTGGGGGCTTTGGCGTTGGGTTTAAAGGGTAAGGGAATGGGTTTGGGCAGGTCGGGTTGGGTTTTGGGAGAGATGGTGGCGGTTGGGCTGGGGAGTTGGGCCGATTGGGTTTGGGGAAAATAAGGGTGTTTTGGCTGGGATTAAAGGGTGTGGGTGGTGGTTTTGGACGAAAATAAAGGGGTTTTGGGCTGAAAATGTTTGGGTTGTTTCGGTTGGGCCCGAAAATGGGGGTTTTGTTTTGGGGGAATTGTTTTGGGCTGGGAAATGAATGGATTATGGATTAAAAATATGAAAGGGGTTTAATATATAAAAAAATATTATTTTTGTATTGTAAAAGATGTGAATTATTTAAAATAACATAACGACGTGATAATAATAAAAATATAATATTTGCGAAATGTTTAATGCTTAATAAAAAGGAAATGCGATGCAATTTTGCGAGAATAAAATAACATAGAATTTCGGATAAAACTTATGATTATTATAAAAATGCAAATGATAAAAAATGCGAATAATAATAATAATAAGAGGATATACACATATATGCCTATATTTTAAAATTATTTTAAAAGTGTCAAAATATTAAAAATTACGAATAAAATCATAAAAGATGGGACAAAATTGGGTGTCAACAGATGCCCCTCTTTGGACGGAGACGATGAAAGAGTTTTCGGCCAAAGAAGTTGACCGAGTAGCCAATTTTGTCCTGATCATCGGGACTGCATGGGAAGAAATAGAATCCCGAGGGGTATAGAAGTTGCAAAAAGATAGTGCACATTCAAAAACAATGCCCTAGTGTCGACTTAGGATGACACTGGTCGCAGATGCGAGAAACTATTGGGAAAGAGCAAATCGACGTTCGAAGTAGGTCGTTGACCAAATTGCATTGGTTCGCCGTGAGATATAGTTCCACGTTATGCTAAAAGCTCCCGCTGATTCAAATTCCTGTGGACCAGAGCTAAGAAAAAAGTTAGTGTATAACAGTTGCATAAGATATGTATGTGAGAATATGACTTTGTAAGTTGAAATGATGTCGTTGCTTAATGTTATGCAGATGATGCCATTGGTGGGCGCCTGTTTACACTTTAAAATAAAGTACCCGCATTAGGAGGTGGGCGCCTGACTTAAAATAAAATACCCGCATTAGAAGGTGGGCGCCTGACTTAAAATAAAATACCCGCATTAGAAGGTGGGCGCCTGATTTAAAATAAAATACCCGCATTAGGAGGTGGGCGCCTGATTTAAAATAAAATACCCGCATTAGGAGGTGGGCGCTGTTGAAATTTAAATACCGCGTTAGAAGGTGGGCGCTGCCAAATTTAAATACCCGCATTAGGAGGTGGATGAAATTTAAATACCAGCGTTAGGAGGTGGTACTGGTGAAATTTAAATACCGCGTTAGGAGGTGGGCGCTGTTGAAATTTAAATACCAGCGTTAGGAGGTGGGTGATTTTAAACATACCCGCGTTAGGAGGTGGGCGCTGATTTAAAACATACCCGCGTTAGGAGGTGGGCGCTGATTTAAAACATACCGCGTTAGGAGGTGGGCGCTGATTTAAAACATACCAGATTAGAAGGTGGGCGCTGATTTAAAACATACCCGCGTTAGAAGGTGGGCGCTGATTTAAAACATACCGCGCGATTAGAAGGTGGGCGCTGATTTAAAACATACCCGCATTAGGAGGTGGGCGCCTGATTTAAAACATACCCGCATTAGCAGGTGGGCGCCTGATTTAAAACATACCCGCATTAGGAGGTGGGCGTCTGATTTAAAACATACCCGCATTAGAAGGTGGGCGCCTGATTTAAAACATACCCGCATTAGAAGGTGGGCGCCTGATTTAAAACATACCCGCATTAGAAGGTGGGCGCCTGATTTAAAACATACCCGCATTAGGAGGTGGACGCCTGATTTTAAACATACCCGCATTAGGAGGTGGGCGCCTGATTTAAAACATACCCGCATTAGGAGGTGGGCGCCTGATTTAAAACATACCCGCATTAGAAGGTGGGCGCCCGATTTAGAACATACCCGCATTAGAAGGTGGGCGCCTGATTTAAAACATACCCGCATTAGAAGGTGGGCGCCTGATTTAAAACATACCCGCATTAGAAGGTGGGCGCCTGATTTAAACATACCCGTATTAAAAGGTGGGCGCCTGATTTAAAACATACCCGCATTAGGAGGTGGGCGCCTGATTTAAAACATACCCGCATTAGAAGGTGGGCCCCTGATTTAAAACATACCCGCATTAGAAGGTGGGCGCCTGATTTAAAACATACCCGCATTAGAAGGTGGGCGCCTGATTTATGTCGTCGTGTTGACGGGATGTATATGTCGTCGTGTTGACGGGATGTAAAGTGTGGCCCTATTGCCAGGCCAATGATAGTTAATGTGTGGACATAAGCGATGCAAAAGTTGAGTAGATGAGAATGCGACCCTGTAAGTCGAAATACCGTTCTTTGCGTGGACACAACACGGTTGGGAACATGTAGTTTAGCATGACGTCTTTGTACAATCTCCAAACAGGAAAGTGATTCCCGTAGTGAGTTGCGATGCGGAGGCCCTTGCGAATCTGCTTATAAATGTTGCAGCTTCCCTGCTGTTTTCGACCTGAAGAACATGTACTCAAATAAATTTATGAGTTTTGAGAGGGGGGAGTTGATTCGCGTTGACTTTGTAGCTTCGGCCTTGGTATTTGCATGTCCTGCTAACTCGACGTAGCCCTCTCTCGCTTCCCAGTCTTGGCACCGTTAATGAAAACATTCGAAAACAATTTGTAGAGATGCATCTTAAAAAATAGAAACATAAAAATTCTATCGAATTTTGATGAAAATGTTTGTTGAAAATAATTTGCTTATAAGAATTACTGCATATATATATATATAAATGTCTGTCGAGCAGTGACATGCGGTGAAACAAAGCAAACGTCCTATCCAAAATTCTTCTGGCGGAAGACTTAGTTTGCCGATGCTTTTCCATGTTTATCGGCGTCCTCTAGCAGTGATCCCTAAAAAAAATGCCCCAATTTCTGATATGTGAGAATGACGATCTTTTGAACGGACAACCGAGTCTTGTGTAGATTGCTTGCCTGCCCTATCAGGGTGATCAGATGGGTGCATTTTGTCTTTTGTGAGATAAAGGAGAAAATATTTCCTAATGGTGGGACCGAAGCCGATTTAGGCGCCTCGTATCCCCATGAGGGAATCAGTCGTGACGTAGTTCATTACAAGCAAAAGGGGATTGTAAGGATTTTCTAAAATGGGACGAAGCCGATGTGGCGCCCTCGTATCCATGAGGGAATCAGGTCATAACGTAGTTCATGTTACAAAGAAATGTGTTAAATTTGCATTCTAGGAAGCGGAACCCGAGCATGGGTTCTTTGCGTATCCCGCCAGGGAGCGCAACTTTACAACATAAAAATGCATTACATAGAAAAATTCTAAATGTAGTATCTTTTCACTTTGCATCGCGTTGATAGCTTTTGGCCATACTTCACCGTCCATTTCAGCTAGAATTAATGCTCCTAGTCAACACCGGTGAACCATATAAGGCCCTTGCGATTAGGTGCGAATTTTCCTTTAGCTTCATTTTGGTGCGGGAATATGCATTTTAGCACCAATTGCCCCGATTCGAAAGTCCTTGGTTTTACTTTCTGTTGAAAGCTTTGGCCATTCTGTTTTGATAAAGTTGTCCGTGGCGGGCATGCGTTCAATCGCTTTTCATCAATCAACATCAATTGTTCGTGCCGATTTTGTATCCATTTAAACCGTTCATTTCGGCTTCTTGGATAATTCTCAAAGATGGTATTTCCACTTCTGGTAACACGACCATTCCATAGACCAATAGATACGGCGTTGCCCGGTAGAAGTCACGATTGTAGTGCGATATCCCAAAAGTGCCAAGGACAAATGCTCATGCCGGTTGCTTGTAATCGCCAATCATCTTTCGTAGTATTCTTTTGATGTTTTTGTTGGATTGCTCCGTTCATCCGAGGTCGGTATGGAGTGGAATTGCGGTGAGTAATCTTAAACTTTCGCATATCTCATTCATCGACATTGTTGAGATTAGCTCCATTGTCCGTTATAATCGACTCGGGATTCCAAATCGACAAATGATGTTATTGCGGACAAAATCAACTACCACTTTCTTTATTCTTGACTTGTGGGACGATGCTTCTACCCACTTTGTGAAATAGTCAATTGCCACTAGAATAAATATGTGTCCATTTGATGCGGCAGTTCAATAGGGCCAATGACATCCATGCCCCAAGCTGCGAATGGCCAAGGAGAGCTCGTCACATTGAGTTCGTTAGGAGGCACCTTGATTAGATCGCCATGAATCTGACATCGATGGCATCTTTGCACGAAGTGGATGCAATCTGTTTCCATGGTCATCCAAAAGTATCCTGCTCTCGAATCTTCTTTGCCAAAGTGAAGCCATTCATATGAGGCCCGTGACGTGCCTCCGTGTATCTCTTCAACTAAGCGCTTGCCTCTCGAGCACCAACACATCTTAGCACACAGAGATCTGGAGACCTCAGATAAAGGATTTCTCCGTTTAGGAAAAAATGGTTTGCTAATCTCCTAAATGTCCTCTTTTGTATCTTTGGTTATGCCTTCCGGATATTCACCTATCTTGAGATATCTCTTAATGTCGTGGTACCAAGGCTTTCCATCCAACTCTCCATCTATATTGAAACAATATGCCGGCTGATCCGATAAGCTCACCTTGATGGGATCAATGTTGTTCTTATCCGGATGTTGAATCATGGAGGACAGTGTTGCCAGAGCATCAGCGAACTCGTTTTGAGTTCGTGGGATATGCTTGAATTCTATCTCGCTGAATTTTTTGCATAATTCTTTCACGCAATGCAGGTAAGGAAGTATCTTCCCGTTCTTGGTCGCTCATTCGTCTTGCACCTGATGAATCAATAAGTCCGAATCACCTATAACCAATAATTCTTGAATGTTCATATCAACGGCCATTCTAAGTCCGAGTATACAAGCTTCATATTCCGCCATATTGTTGGTGCATGGAAATCGGAGTTTTGCCGAAATTGGGTAGTGTTGACCTGATTCCGAAATCAAAACTGCTCCAATACCAACCCCTTTGAAATTTGCAGCTCCGTCGAAGAACATTCTCCAACCCGGGTACTCTTCTGAGATGTCTTCTCCAACAAACAGTAACTCCTCGTCCGGAAAATAAGTCCGGAGAGGCATGTATTCTTCATCCACTGGGTTTTCCGCAAGATGGTCGGCTAGTGCTTGTCCTTTGATAGCCTTTTGGGTGACATATATGATGTCGAATTCACTTACCAAGATTTGCCACTTCGCTAGCTTCCCGGTGGGCATGGGCTTCTGAAAAATATATTTGAGCGGGTCCATCCTTGAGATGAGATAAGTGGTATATGCAGACAGATAATGCCTAAACTTTTGCGCAATCCATGTCAAGGCACAACAAGTGCGTTCGACCAAAAAGTATACCGAGCTTCATACGGCGTGAACTTCTTGCTTAAGTAGTATATGGCTTGCTCCTTCTTTCTGTTTCATCGTGTTGTCCCAAAGACGCATCCAAACGAGTTTTCTAACACAGACAGATATAATAACAAAGGCCTTAGGGCTCTGGAGGTACCAAAGCAGTGGGTTAGGCGGATATTCTTTGATTCTATCAAAAGCTTGTTGGCAATCCGTCGTCCATTTGGTAGCGGCGTCTTTCTTGATAACTTGAATATCGGCTCACATATCACTGTTGATTGTGCTATGAACTCTTGATGTAATTGAGGCGACCAAGGAAACTCATCACGTCTTTTCGACTCTTTGGAGGAGGCAAGTCTTGAATAGCTTTTACCTTCGAGGGGTCTAATTCAATACCTCTTCTACTCACGATGAAACCTAGCAGCTTCCCAGCAGGGACACCAAACGCACACTTTGCAGGGTTTAACTTTAGGTTATACCGCCTCAGCCGGTCAAAGAACTTCTCTAAATCTGTCAAGTGATCTGAAGTCTTTCGCGACTTGATAATAACGTCATCCACGTAGACCTCTATTTCTTTGTGGATCATATCATGGAAAATGGTAGTCATGGCCCTCATGTAGGTGGCACCTGCATTCTTGAGTCCGAACGGCATTACCCGATAACAAAGATACTCCCAAGGTGTAGTGAATGATGTCTTCTCTGCATCTTCCTCATCCATCAAGATTTGGTGGTAACCAAAAGCAATCAACAAATGATTGTAATTCATGCTTTGCACGATTGTCAATGAGTATGTGAATATTTGGAAGAGGGAAGTCATCCTTCGGACTGGCCTTGTTGAGATCCCGATAATCCACGCACACTCGTATCTTTCCATCTTTCTTTGGCACAGGTACAATGTTGGCCAACCAAGTGGGGTATCTTGTGACTCGAATGACCTTTGCATCGAATTGCTTGGACACCTCTTCCTTGACCCTTAAACTCAAATCAGGCTTGATTTTCCTTGGTTTTTGTTTCACCGGAGGGTAGGATGGATCGATAGGTAATCTATGCGAAACAATATCCGTGCTCAACCCTGGCATCTCGTCATAAGACTAAGCAAATACGTCGATATATTGTCTCAAAAGATCCGTCAGTCCTTTCCTTTGTGGGGCGTTCAGATGGACGCTGATTCTTGTTTCTTTCACATTTTCTGCATCCCCCAAATTTATTGCCTCAGTTTCTTCTAAATTTGGCTTTGGTTTATTCTCAAAATGTTCCAATTCCTCTGTCAATTCTTCTGGCTGCGAGTCTTCCTCATACTCTTCGAAGTCATGTTCATTGTTCGGATTTTGTTTGTTTGTTTCATTACATGTCACATTCACATTATCGACAGATTTATTAGTTTGCATGCTGAAAGAGAAAAGAAAATTAGTAAACAAAATAAATTTTGAAGTAGCAAAAGCAATGTGGATTTGTCATTTAAGCTTTCAAAAGATGGAGGCAAAACATATTAAAATGCATAAATGCGATTCAGGCCTCAATTTAAATCGCGTTGTTTTCATTAAGTTAGCACTAATACAATTTGGATAGGCATGATTGGAAAATAAAAGATGGGGTGCTCCGCCAGTTTTAGTCAACACGAATCAACCTTTGGGGAAATAAGGCAAAATGAAACTCCTGAAAAATGAAGAAAAACCAAATTAGTATAAGATGAGTAATTATTGATTTAAATAATATACACAGAGTGGAAAGCAGTAGAAAATAGCAAGCAAATTGTATATGCGCGTCCTAATATACATGGGGCCTCTCTTATGCCAGAGGTAGGCCTAAACGCCAGATATGCGGGATTACGACAAGTTTGATCCAAGCTGCTAAACTGCAATGCTTTGTCGGAAATGAGACAAAATGAATGTACATTTTCCAATTTCAGCATGTCATGATTAGCCTTGGATTAGTCTATCCTTATCACGCTACACATAATATGATGATTGGTCGTTGGGTTGTGAGACCCGTAGACATCTTTGGCAGATTTCTTAATTGTGGAGTCGATACCAAGGATCGACCCACCTAAGGTGTATGCATGCATGACTTAAAATAAAGGGTGGTATAGCTCTATCTTAAATTTTCTAAAATTTGGCTGACTAGACACAAGGTTCCCGAGCGGACTACTCGAGTGAGAAGGCTACGCGGCCACCGAATGGTCCGGTCACTCCGCGCATACGCCAACTCTCCTAAAATTTGGTAGATTGAAAGAAATTTGCGGGTGCGCAAAACACACCTCGCGTGTAGTGTGTGATAGTGTCAATTTTCCATAGTGGAAGAAATATGAGCGAAATGCCAATTTAAGAAAAGCAGTAAGAGAATATAATAATTAAAGCAGTTTATGCAAAATCTCATAAATGAAACATATCAAAGCATTAAATCAAATAAGGAACAAAAGTAAAGCAATAATTAATCCGAACTTGTTAGGGTTAAGAACCTGAGTCCCCAGTGGAGTCGCCATGCTCTAGCGCCCTATTTTCGACCTTGCCCGGGTCAAAGCGGCGCGCGGACGTGTCCGGTGATTCCTGGGTAAAAAGGGTTGAGGAGTCGCCACCTAATTATCTTTTACGGTGAATTAGGACACCTAAATATTAAACTAAATGCTGCAATGTAAACTCCAATTTTAAGGTCTGCGAAACTAGCAAGATTCTAGGTAAGGGTTCTTTATTATCCTAAAGGGAAGGGGTTAGGCATCCTTTAAGATCCGCTAACTTGCGGATATCCGGTCAAACTCAAGTTAATTATTGCTAGAAAAATGCATGTTTGAAGCATGAAGTTAAAAGATGTTTGCAAATAATTAATGAAAAGAGATGCATTTTAAAAGATAGATAAATGTAGAGATTTTTTCAAAATATGCATTTGTATGGTATTTAAAGAGAAATACATGTAGAGTTGAAAAAATATATATTTGACAATTGATAGTAAGACAAATTATTTATCATGCCAAAAAAGTAAAATTTTGACAATCAATGAATTGTAAATTGACAAAAGATAAACTTATTCGGTATGATTAATAAAGCAAATAAAAGATGACAAAAGTTGTTTTGAAAATCTTGAATACGCGTGACGAGCCTAAAATAAATAAACTAGTGAAGGATTTCTAAGTTTGAATTTAACCGAGCCTACAAATAAATAAGCTAGCGACGGGTTTCAAATCTTAAACTACACTATGAATTAATCCTAAGTTTGCCTATTCTAAGCATTTCAATAGTTACATAAGTGCGATAAATAATATTACAATACAAAGCGGGATAAGAGCTGAATTAAAGAAAGAAATAAAATAAATAAACTCAGGAATAATGCGCCTTTATTTACTTTAATCACATGTCAAGAACAAACGGTTAGAAACAGTTAAATACAAATAACTTCATATCCGTATTCAAAATAGTGAATGTTTTGATCACGGAGGGCTCAGACTTAAATTTTGAAAAGAACATTCCAATCACGTTGTGGCTGCAAACATATGACTAATGTGGTTTATTTTGATTGCCTCGCCTACTAAACGTGTTGGTCTCTCGGGTGAAATAGAAAAGATCACTATAATCACGTCGTGGGCATAATATATAACTTGTTGGTTATTTTAGTCACCTCGCCTACTAAACATGTTGATCTTGGAAAAAGGTTTAAGCCTCATCATTGCCCCGAAGTTATATTTTTCCGTCTTTACAACTGTGGAGGCCTCAAAATCGACGGATATTTTTCATCGGCGGTGTAGTATCGTGTTCAAATCAAGAAAATTAAAATGAAACGAAAGCGATGAGCGCAAGCAGGAAAACAGAGGCAGGGGAAAAAAACAGTTTCCAAAAATGACGCGGTGTTTAGTTTAAAACAGTAAAAAACAGTAAAATATATGTTGCCTGGATACTTAAAACAGTGCTGAAAAACAGAGAAACGAAAAAGAAAGAAAAGCGCAGTCTCGAAAGTCAAATTCATCGGCCTAAATGCGATATTAATAAAACAAGAAGCATTAAGAATAAGAAGATATCCGATTACGGATGTTTAACCCAAATAACGAAAAACAGAGAAATGAAAGAAATAAATAAAGGCGGATGAAATAGTGAGTTAATTACAAAGCGGACCGAGTAGTGAGTTAATTACGAAAAAAACAGACCGGAATAGTGAGCGGTGACCGAATGAAATCGAAATGATTTTTAGATAATCGACCGCGGATATGAAAAAATGTCATAACTGAAATATACCAAAACCTGGTCGACCGACCGGTCGATGATCTGACCGAATCGATGCCAACCCGAATCAGATTTTTTAGATAACCAACAATAACAAAAGCGAATGCAAGAAAATTTGGGAAATCAAGCTGTCGACTGACCGTCGATGATCTGACCGGTCGTTGACCGACCGAGTGGAGGCTCAACTCGACATCAAATAATTCCATCAATTTCAGATAACCAACAATAACAACATCAACAATGCAAGAAAATCTGAAATTCAAACCGGGTCGACCCGACCCGGGTCAGTAACCCAACCCGAATTGGAGATTCAACCCATCAAATAATTCCATCAATTCCAGATAATCAACATACAAAAAATATGAAATGCAAGAATTACGAAAATATTACTCAAATCGTCGATCTGACCGTCGATGTTTGACCGAATCGGGTAAAAATCCGAAATCGAATAATTCCATCAAATTCAGGATAACCAACATACGGGAATATAAAAATGCAAGAATTAAAAATGTTACCCAAATCGGGTCGACTGACCGGCAGTCGATGACTGACCGAATCGGAAACTCAACCCGAAATCAAATATTCACCTAATTCAGATAACCAACATACAGAAAATATGAAATGCAAGAATTCTGAAAATGTTACCCAACCGGTCGACCGACCAGTCGATGTTTCTACCGAATCGGAAACTCAACCCGAAATCAAATATTCACCAAATGCAGATAACCCCAACATACATAAATATGAAAATGCAAGAATTCTGGAAATAATACCCAAACCCGGGTCAGTGACCCGGGTCGGGTCGACCCGAATCATGTGTCGAAATCAGAGAATCAAAAGTGGAGAACAAACTTTTTCGGACATGATTCTTGAATAACAAGGAAGGCAAATGTTTGAAATCAAGAACACAACAAATATTTATATATTGAATCGTTTTCCAAAAATCCTTCGAAAATTCCTTTGAAAATCCTCTCAAAAATCTGTCCAATCTTCTCTCAAAAATGAAGAACAACATGGGGTATTTATAGGTGGATTCCCCCTTAAAAACGAGTTTGAAATTCAAAATAAAGGAGCCAAAATCGAGGATTTGAGGGGCATGGGTTGCGGATTTTCGGGTGTCGGCGTAATAGAGGGGAGTTGGTGGTGGTAGGGGGTTGGTGATGGCAGGGCGAGGTGACCGGCGTGGGGTCGCGGTATGGTGGGGTGTGGGCGATTTGTGAGGGGGGTTAGGGTTTTAGATTTTTTTGTTTTATTTTGTTTTTTTGGGTTTTGGGGGCTCTTGGCGTTGGGTTTAAAGGGTAAGGGGAATGGGTTTGGGCCGGTCGGGTTGGGTTTTGGGAGAGATGGTGGCCGGTTGGGCCTGGGGAGTTGGGCCGATTGGGTTTGGGGAAAATAAGGGTGTTTTGGGCTGGGGATTAAAGGGTGTGGGTGGTGGTTTTGGACGAAAATAAAGGGGTTTTGGGCTGAAAATGTTTGGGTTGTTTCGGTTGGGCCCGAAAATGGGGTTTTGTTTTGGGGGAATTGTTTTGGGTTGGGAAATGAATGGATTATGGATTAAAAATATGAAAGGGGTTTAATATATAAAAAAAATATTATTTTTGTATTGTAAAAGATGTTA
Organism: Anisodus acutangulus; assembly: GCA_029783415.1. NCBI lineage: Eukaryota > Viridiplantae > Streptophyta > Magnoliopsida > Solanales > Solanaceae > Anisodus > Anisodus acutangulus. The sequence goes on along the minus strand of CM056506.1, from coordinate 46,594,590 downwards.
ATTATTTAAAATAACATAACGACGTGATAATAATAAAAATATAATATTTGCGAAATATTTAATGCTTAATAAAAAGGAAATGCGATGCAATTTTGCGAGAATAAAATAACATAGAATTTCGGATAAAACTTATGATTATTATAAAAATGCAAATGATAAAAAATGCGAATAATAATAATAATAAGAGGATATACACATATATGTCTATATTTTAAAATTATTTTAAAAGTGTCAAAATATTAAAAATTATGAATAAAATCATAAAAGATGGGACAAAATTGGGTGTCAACAATGATGATCTTGAGGTAAAATTTAATAAGAGTGCTTGTGTGGTTACGATTGAAGCCAATGTATGTGTCATGACAAGTACTAGAACAAGTGACAATTGTTATCTTGTTGTAAGACAAGAAGCATGCAATAATGCTAAGGTCGATGACACAACACTATGGCATCAAAAGTTGGGACATGTCAACTACCGCAATTTAGAGAAATTGATCTCATATGAAGCGGTTAAAGGCTTACCCAAACTTAGCCATAAAGGTAAAACTATCTGTGAAGATTGTCTGAAAGTGGAAAATGCGCAGACTGGTGAAGATTCAGATGTTGCCCCAAATGTTGCCACCCGAAGCAACATCTGAACCTGAAATAGAGACCACAGAGGCCAGATAAGGAGTCAAGTGCTGAATTGTTAGATCAAGTTCGAAGGGACCCCTCATCAAGGATTAGGAAGAATCATCCAACAGGCCAAGTGATAGGGGGAGTTTTTGAAGGAATTAAAACAAGAGGGAAAGAACCATTCAACTATAGAGAAATGGTAAGGTATGTGTGTGTGTACCATATACCAAGAGGTTAGTCTTTCTTGTTTTATGTCTACTTTAGAACCAAAAAAAATGTCTTATAAGCACTCAAGGATAATTTTTGGATTCAAGCAATACAAGAAGAGCTTGAACAATTTTCTCGAAATAATATATGGGACTTGGTTCCACGTCCAAATAATAAAAATGTAATTAGAACTAAGTAGATTTTTAAAAATAAATCAGACAAATCGGGAACATTTGTTAGAAACAAAGCTCGTCTATGTGCACAAGGCTATACTCTGGTTGAAGGAGTCGATTATGACGAAACCTTCGCACTTGTGGCTAGAATTGAGTCAATTAAACTTTTACTTGCTATTATTTGTTGTCTGAAAATTACTTTACACCAAATGGATGTGAAAGATGCATTCTTAAATGGTTATCTAGATAAGGAAGTCTATGTTGAACAACCAAAAAGATTTGAAGATCCTTACCATCCACACTATGTGTACAAGCTCAAAAAGGCTTTGTATGGGTTGAAACAAAGCCCTCGTGCATGGTATGGTCGTTTAACTAACTTTCCTCTTAAATTTGGTTTTAACTGTGGTGAAGATGATCGTACTTTATTCATTAAACGTCACGGTGTAGATATTATTATTGCTCAAATCTACGTAGATGACATAGTCTTTGGTTCGACCTCACAGTCTTATCTAAAGCCATTTGTTGAATCTATGTCATCGACATTTGAAATGAGCATGATTGGGGAACTAACATTTTTTTAGTCTTGCAAATAAAGCAAAGTGATGATGGGATTTTCATCTCACAGAGTAAATATGTCAATAATCTAGTTAAGAGATTTGGTTTGGACAACACTACACAAATAAAGACGCCAATGGGTTCAACGCAGAAGGTATGTAAGGATAATGTTGGTGAAAATGTCGACACAACATTATATCGATCTATGATAGGTAGCCTTATTTATCTTACTACTAGTCACTCATATATTATGTTTAGTGTTTGTGTTTGTGTACGTTTTCAAGCCTGTCACAAAATATTCCACTTAAATGTCGTGAAACATATTATTCGATATTTGCTGGCACATGTGAGTTTGGAATTTGGTATTCGAAAGACACTAATCCTAACTTAATAGAATTCAGTGACTCGGATTGGGCTAGAGATGTGGATGATAGAAAAAGTACAAGTGGATGATGTTTTTATCTTGGCAATAATCTTATTTCATGGTATAGTCGTAAACAAAACCGTGTCTCACTTTCAACTGCTGAATCTGAATATGTAGCAGCTGGAAGTTGTTGCTCTCAATTAATATGGCTAAGACACATGTTAGACGACTATGGATTTACTAGCAACATTTTTATTTTGTATTGTGATAATTTGAGTGCTATAAATATTTTTAAAAATCCAGTTCAACACTCACGTACAAAACATATTGATATTAGACATCACTTTTTAAGAGATTTAGTTGAAAAACAACTAGTTAAAATTGAACATGTTGACACTCTTCATCAGCTAGCTGATATTATTACAAAAGCTTTGGACCATGAGAGATTTTCTAGTTTGAAGAAATCTCTTGTTCTTTGTAATCTCTAAAAAGAAGACATTTTTGGTATGTCGGCTGAAACATTGACTAACATTTCGGGTGACATTTACCTATGTTATATCATTAACTGATTATTGTTGTTGTATAGTGCATAACTTTTGGTCACACAAACATGATCCTTCAATAAGAATGTGATTCCAATGTGATACCGTTCTCTGTGATGATATATAAATACATATATATCATAAAAAATGAGTATCAAAATAAGCAAAGCCTATACAAATATTTGGAAACTGTGCAAAATGGGCAAAGCCCTTGAAAAGATACCGTTCTTATTCTATAAGAGTATCAAATGCTTCAAAAGGATTTTGAGAATACTAAATAAGTATTCTTATTTTTTACACGAAAAATTCTTTTATATGTGTTATATGATTAGATCAAGGACACGATGGGAAAATATTACTTTGGTCCAGTGGTCAAACTCATAAAAATACGTATAAAATGTGTCTTGATTTGTTGCCAAAATGTAAAAAATTTTAAGGATCAAAATACTTGTGTCGTCCAAAATATTGTCAACATTGTTGTTGACATTTTCAGATTGTGACATTTGTTGGGATGTTGTTCTTAACTGATTTCAGAAAAATCAAAATTTTCTCCCTATTTTTATGCCTTGTTTTAATAGAAATTTTAAACTTTAAAATGATAAGATTAAATTGAATTCATATCGTGATGATCATCTTTTTATCCCAAAATTTTAGATGTAAGTTGTTAGATAAATCTGAAACTCCTTAAACTAAGGGATTTTTTTTTCTAAAAAAAGTTAGCCATGTATATAAATATTCCTCTCATTTGCTATCATTTTATCATTTTTTTGAATTTTCCTATAAAAATAAAAAAAAAAAAGGAAAATCACATTGGGTATACATTCTCTTACCCGATGGACTCACCAAATCAAACTCCATTCTCAATCTCAAACACTAAATTTCCAAAACTTTCTCCACAATATTAACCGATGGAAACTTCTCCAATGTCAACACCAATGTCAGCCAACACTCCGACCAACACCCCAATAAGTACAAGCCCTTATATGAATACTGAATCGTCTAAGCAAAATGAACCGCAGCAACCCTGCCGGTTATCTTCTTCACCATCCACAAAGGACTTGTCGAAAGCTATGGTATTTAAAGGTTTATATGAACCTTTAGACATTAGCCACCCAGGTGATGACAACAATCCAATAGATATTGATGAAACATCTAATATTTCAGCATTGGGTAAAAGAACAAGATCCTCCACGTTCTCTGCTTGTCGATCGAGTATAATATTTGAGAGAATTGTTCGTGAAGAGCCGAGAAAAAAAGGTCCAGATTTGATACATCCATACCTGCTTGCTAGAGCAGTGACAGTGATAACACAGACTTTGTGCTCTCAACTGAAGAGAGTGAAGAAGAACCAACTGCTTCTGTACCGCAAAATGTGTCTCAATAAAATGAGGAAGTTCCTGATGAAACTCCACTGAAATAATTCTTTCCAAAGGGAATTCCCAGATATACCAAATCGAGTGCTGCACGGAATGTTGCCACTGATGCCACAACATCTCAGGCAGCATTTCAGCTAATATCAGAAGAGACACAAACATCAACATCCTCCAGCTCTGTTTGCCACCCTTCACAAAATTGCTATACACAATTGACTTTCTTCAATGAATGAGTCAATTATAACTACAGAATAAGCCACCCTGATGTATAAAATTGGGAAAGGTTTGAGAGTTGATCTGGGCAAGATGATCTTCCATCAAGTTGCCAACTTGACACAAAAAGAATCAATCTCAATCCTCCCTTATCCCTCTTTGATAAACAAAGTTTTAACTACCCAAGGTCTTAAGCCTAAGATAGAGGACACATTAGGGAAGGCTCCTGAACTGTACACAGTAAACAAAGCAGTTTTGAAGAGTAGAGACAGAGTCATCGATCTACCCTGGAAAATGGAAGGAAATAGTTCTGATGTTGACAGGAATGTCACCAACATTCTTGGCAACATTGGTCCTAGGCAGTCTCCATTGTCTACTAAATAGCTTGTAAATCAAATTGCAAAGATCAACCAATAAATCTCTGAGGTTGATGCTGTGAGGAATGCTCTGATTCAAGCTAGAGACCATTACATGCTGCTGTTTTCTTCACAAAAAATGGGAGAAAATGATAATGCTGATGCCGAGGGAAGGGGAGGAAGTGCTGATGTAGGGGGAGCTGAAGAAGAAGGCTAGAAACTGTTGTTCTGTGCAGAGAAGTAGTTATGCATGAGTAGAAAGTTATTGTAAGCTACTTCTTCTATATGATGAGTTAGTATGAGCTATTGCTACTGGTTGATACTGTATGAGGGTCGTGAATGTTTCTCAATCTGAGCAGTTAACTGTTCGACAAGATGGATATTGATTTATGTGGACAATGGAATATTTATTTTTATGGTTTGTATATAAATCTATATAAGTGGATGATATGTATATATGCGCTAACATCTTTTTTCTTTTCTAATCCTATGAATCGGTACACGCATGATTACTTGAAAGTCATCACATGTTAAGGGGGAGCATATCATTGATATTATTGATCACAAATGTCAGACAAACATTTGTCTCAATATCCTAAGTCAGTTTAGGTTTGTAATGAGTTTTGTGAAGAAACGAAAAAATGGGAAGATTGTTAATGTTGGATTTGGTGTTGTGACATTTGACCCAACATATCTTCTGAAGTACTGATTTGAATCCATAAGAATGTTGGGACAAATGTCACAACATTCGGACCAATATTCGTTACAACAGTTTTGCCTTACTTCACGGTAAGCAGTAATATTTTACTGTGAGGTAAAAATGACTTAGGCGTGGTGAATTAAAGCTGTGTAAAACGTGGGAGAAAGAGTCAAATCTTGGGCAATAAGTCGAGTAAGGAATAAGTCAAAGTTGTTGAGATTTTCACTCCTTAATCATCTACCACAAGCTGTCCACCGTTTCCCCAACTTCCACAACCAATCGATGAGATTTTCAAAGAAGACTCTCTACTATAAATAGAGAGGCCACAACAGTGTATCGACATCCAGAATCAAAATGTAAAAATACCAAGAGAGCTCTTGGGATTTCATCTCAGAAATCTGGATCACAAGTGTTGCATGACTGTGTCGACAACATTCTGTCCAATATTACAATTGTTGTTTAGATTCTAGATTAGGTTTGTATGGAGAGATTGTAATTAGAGGTTGTCAATGTCTACTTAGTTAGTTTTTTCAGGCAGAAGTCATTTGCGACTTCAACATTTAATTCATTTCTGTTTTATCTTATAAATCTGTAAAGAAAGGAATTTGTATATTTGTATATAATATATATACAATACATTTGGTCATTGACCATCATAAGTTATATAATATATATAAATTATGAAAATTTAATCTTTGTGTTCTTTAAATTCCGCTGCATTTACTCTGTAAAGTTACTGTTTTACTAAGTGTTGTCACTGGTGTCGGACGACATTATTGTCGACATTCGGAAACTATACTTATAGCCGATTGAATTATGTTCATCTTATTTTTATTTGATCCGTAGCTCACTTTCACCTTCTAAAAATGGCTAAAATAATTTTCAATACTTAAAGGTTATGTTTGGAAGTAATATGAGTGTTTGGAAGTGGAATGAAATGAGTTGAAAAAGAATTAAAATGATTGGGGTGAAATCAGTAGCGAGCGTCGCAGCGATTAAAGGTTGATCGTTGCGTGGGTGAAAAAATTCCTTAGGCAATCGCAACCATCGCAGCGATGAAAAGTTGACTGTTGCGACGGGCGATGCTGAGAGCAATTTCACACTTTCTTTGGACGACTTTGTGAGAGAAAACAACCCTCAAGCCCTAGCACAAGGTTACTCTCATCCTCCTACATCAAGGTAAGATCTCTCCTATGATTCTCAATCATTTCTTGCATTAATTTCATGATTCTTAACAAGATTAAATCTTAAAAATTAATAGATTCATGCTGAGTCTTCATCTTGGACAAGGAACCCTAGAATCCGAAATTCAAGATTTGGATATCAAAAGGTAATACTTTCATCCTTTAATTGATTATAACTTTATATTGCTGATTATAGATTATAAGTACATGGGACACGAGTTGATGGGTTGATAGAAAAGCATCAACGGTTGTAGAGTTGGGTGGTTTATTATTGATTGTTGATTAAGGGTGTTGTTTATCTTATGGGTGATGATGAATGATATTGATTGTAGCAATATGAGATTGTAGAATCACCTAGAAGCAAGAGGATGAGTAATTGGGTGAAGAAAACACCATTAATGAAGGTTGTAGAGATTTATGCCCACCAAGTGTTTGATAAAATACTTAAATGATCAAAACATGAGTTTTATTGCTAATATGGAATCCTTTTTACTTGGATTGCTTTAGATTAAAGTTGAAAGGGTTGAAGGACATTGTATTACGCTCAAGAGCAGGAAATTAAGGTATGTGAGGTTAACTCTCTACGTTTGGAAATGTTGATCTTTCTCCCTACACTACGTTCTTCATTAACTATTATGAATTGCCTCAGAACATAGTTATGTCTTAGTTTTGTGAATAGTTACAGACCTTCTATTCTCTAGATGTCTTAGTTTCGTAATTAGTTCATGATCTTCAATTCAATATTTGTGAATTCAGAACGTAATCAATATAGACTCGTGTTTGATATCCATGAGTCTCACTCTAGAAACTCAGCAGGTTTAGAAATAGTTAAGGCTTCAGGTCTCATAATCAGTTCATGACATGTATCAGTCCATTGATGTTTATTATTTCAGTAATCTCAGTTCCTTAATAATAATTAATGAATATTAAACATATGTGATTTCCCAAGGGCATAGTCTCATGTATACATATACTTGGTCAAGGGCACAGACTGACACACTTACTTGGCTACGACCATAATTTGTGTGTTTATTATTGGGACAAGGCCCCACATATATATAATACAGTTAAACAGGCGTTTCACATGCAAAACAGGAAGTACTCATAACTTCACCTCTCTTCTTCATTTCAGTTATCAGTTACAGTTTCAGAATTTATTACCTGTTTATTTATTTTAGATGTCTTTTTCTGAGCACCCCGCTTACAGTTCTTTCTTTCAGTTGTTTTACATACTAGTACAGTTCAAATGTGTTGACGTCCCTTTTTGTCCGGGGCCTGTATCTAGCGATGCAGGTAACGATTTACAGGTTGACGATTCTGCTTGCTAGGATTCACGTGTCAGCTATTTGGTGAGCCCCAGTCTCTCGGGGTGTTATCATATTTTCAGTCTTTACAATATTTTAGTTAATGAGGTATGTCGGGGGCCTTGTCCCAGTGAACAGTCAGTATTTCAGTACTCTTTAGAGGCTTCGTAGACAATAGTCGCAGTCAGTCAGACGTTTAGCAGGCTTTTGTGTTATCCTTGTAGGCTACTTATTTATACATTCAGGCTTATTCGATATTTTTATATTTATGATATCTCAACACTTTTTAGTAGATCAACATATGTTAGTTTTAATTCCATTTTCAGTATGTTTTGATATCACATGTTGACTCAGTCAGCCAGTTGATTCGCTCAGTCACATGCAGTCAGGCACCAAATTATTCACGAATCTGACAAGAAAAAAGTCTCAGTTAATGTCTCTCTCTTTTCTCGTCGGCTAGTGCTGGGTCAAGCCGATATTTTTTTTTCCTGGAGATCATTTTCTTTTCTTCCAGATATGTGTGTGTTTGGCCGACAACGGAAATTGAATTCGATTTTTTTTTGCGGTAAGGTGAGACGATGGGTAGAACTATTAGTACATGTGCATAATAGTGCTAAAATATATGCAAGTTTCATATATATGAGATTAACTTAAGATAATGATACCAACATTTAGTTCAAAGTGTGGTTAAGATTTGTTAATTAATTATAGTCTCATGATCTTTGAGTAGTTATTAATTGGTGTTGAAAAATCTTCTTTTGATAACCAAGAAATCCTCGAGGGTCAGTGGCGCATAGTTCAAAACTCGGTGAATAATGTGTCCTTCTCTCTGCCCCTTCTCCATTTTTTTTATTGCTTGCCCTTCTCCACTCAAATACTAATTAGCCTTTACTTGTACTGGGTTGTAACCCATGATGTGTGATGCCTAACTCACACATCATATGGTTACCACTAGACTAAAGCCCCCGAGCTTGGTGTTGAATAAACCTTGTTTCTTCTGTTATATGCTATGTTTTATCAAGTGGCCCAGAAATTTTGTCCTAGAAAAATAGAATGAAAAGGTAAGTTCAAAAATACTAACTCATTTCAAAGGAAAGTGGCCCTCGGCCATTATTCTAGACATAACCACTTATTAAGGGGGGAAAAGACACTAGGAAGAAGTCTATGTGAAGATTTCAAGAATAAGAAAAAAAAACTTCTTTGTATTTCTTGATGATTTACATCCCATGAATGGATACTCTTATATAGTAAGTTCTATGACTAAATAAGGAAATAGAATATTACATAATCAATTACAATCAATATAATATAAATTTATATAATATTATTCCTATAATTATGCTATAGAATCAATCTCAATCAACAATTTCCCTCAAGTTGGTGCAAATATGTCACACCTGCACAACTTGCAAACTAGTGTATGGAAAGTCCGTTTGTTGAGGCTCTTGGTAAATACATCAGCTAGATGATTTCTTAATGACACATGGAACAAACTCAAAACACCACTCGTAACATTTTCTTTGATGAAATGTCGATCAATTTCAACATGCTTTGTTCGGCCATGCTGAACTAGATTATGAGTTATACTGATTGCAACCTTGTTGTCACAATACAAGAAGATCTTTCCTTTTTCAGACAATCTCAATTCCTCTAATAGCTTTTGTAACCATAAAAGCTCACAAACACCCTGAGACATAACTCTATATTCTACTTTTGCGCTTGATCTAGCAACAACACATTGCTTCTTTCTTCTCCAAGTGACCAGGTTTTATCCTACGAGTGTACAGTAACCGGATGTAGATCTTTCGTCATCTAGAGATCCTACCCAATCCGCATATGTAAAGACTTCTATTTTGAGGTGACTATATCTAGAGAAAAGTAGACCTTTCCCTAGCTCAGACTTCAGATACTGCAAAATATGAAAGACAACTTGCATATGAGGATCTCGAAGATCATACATGAACTTACTCACCAGACTGACTAAATAGGCTATGTCTGGTCTAGTGTAAGAGAGATAAATGAGTCTTCCAACCAGCCTCTGATATCTCTCCTTATCAACTGACTTTCCAACTCTACTTTGTAGTTTATGATTGCTGTCAATGGGTGATTCTGCTGGCTTGCAACCTATCATACCAATTTATTTCAAGAGGTCCAGAATATACATTCTTTGAGAAATAAAGATTCCTCTATTTGATTTAGCAACCTTAATACCCAAGAAATATTGCAATTTCCAAGATCTTTGATCTCAAATTCTTGAGCCAACAACTTCTTCAATCAGGTCATCTCCTCCTTGTCATCTCCTGTCATTACTATGTCATCAACATAAACTATAGGGAAAAAGTGAGTTTACCCTTTTGATGTCTTATGAAGAGGGTGTGATTACCATTGTTTTGTTGGTAACCGAAAGAGATTATTCCTTTGTAGAATCTGTCAAACCAAGCTCCAGGAGACTGCTTCAGTCCATACAAGGATTTATTTAGTCTGCATACCTTTCCTTGACTTTGTTCAGTACCAAAACAAGAAGGAATCCCATATACACCTCATTCTTATAAGTCTCCATTAAGAAATGCATTTTTCATATCAAATTGTTGTAAGTCCCAATCTAGATTAGCTGCACAAGACAAAAGAATTCTAATGATGTTCATTTCTGCAACATGGGAAAATGTCTCTTGATAATCCACTCCATAAGTCTGAGTGAATTCCTTATCCACCAATCTCGCTTTGAATCATCAATTGAACTATCGGCTTTATGTTTCACAGTGAATACTCATTTTCAACCAACCGACTTTTTATCTGGAGGTCATGTGACAAGTTCTCAAGTCTCATTCTTTGACAAGGCCTTCATTTCTTCAATAATAGCTTGCTTTCATTTGGAATCTGCAAAATCTTCCCTCCAATTCTAGGGAATAGACACAGAAGAAATAGACAAGGCAAAGGCTCTATAGGAGAGAGACAAAGTTAGATAAGTGATGTTTGGTGCAAGATCTGACGCCTTTTCTGTGAACAATAGGCAAATCTAACTCATTAGAAAATATTAATGACTCACCAGAGGAAGAAGGTTCGGCTTCTGACTCACCAGCGGAAGAAGAGTCGGCTTTGATAGATTGCATGATAGTTTCTTATGCTTCTTCTGCTCTTTATTTCTCCTTGAGTAAGTCTCCTCCTGAATTCTTTCTCCAATTTCATTTTCTCTTCTTTCAGCAATGGAATTAGGAAAAACCATCTCTTCTTCCTTATAATTCTCCCCCTGAAGAGGTGATAGTGTAATACTAAAATAGGGCTCAGATTCTCGAAAGGTAGCATCCATGCTGACAAAAGTTCTCTGGGAATGAGGATAATAACATTTGTATCATTTCTGTGTTGGGGAGGACCCAATAAAGACACACTTAAGAGCTCTAGGATCAAGTTTCTCGGAGTTCCTAGTGTGAACAAAGCAAACACACCCAAATATCTTTGGAGGAACAGTATAGTCATTTTTACCCTTTAAAACTTCCAAAGGACTCTGAAAATTAAGAGTTTTAAGTTGCATTCTATTGATGAGGTAGGTAGTTACTAGAATGACATCTCCCAAGTAACGGTTCGACAGATTCATGATAAACAAAAGGGATCTTGCCACTTCTAACAAATGCCTATTTTTTATTTCAGCAACTCCATTTTGTGCACTAGTATAAGGACAACTAGTTTAATGGATTATCCCAAAAGACTTCAAGTAAGCTCCAAAATTTTTATTCATGTATTTTGTGCTATTGTCAGTTAGAAATATCTTTATCGTAGCCTCAAACTGAGTAAAAAACATCTTATAAAATGACTGAAAACTGGAGAAAAAATCGCTTTTGAATTTTAACAGAGATACCCATGTCATTTAAGTGCAACAATCAATAAAAGTAACAAACCACCGACTATCAGACAAGAATGGTGTTTGAGTAGGGCCCCATACATCAGAATGAATGATCGAAAAGGAAATTGTTCTTTTATTATCACTTAGAGGATAAGATTTTTAGTGTGCTTGGCATATTCACAAGCATCACAAGGCAAAGATTGAAACTCGGTTCTAGAAAATAAACTAGGATATAACTTCTTTAAAGCAAAAAAGGAAGGGTGTCCCAACCGTCTATGCCACTGCATTATTTTTTATTGACATCGTTATTTCTCCCTAAATAGGCTTGACCAGAATTTCGAGTTTCATTGATCAAATAAATTCATCATACAATCTACCGCTGCCAATCTTCTTTCCTGTTTGAAGGTCCTTAAAAACACAATAATCAAAAAATAATTTTACACTACAGTTTAGTGCTTTTATGATAGCGCTAACAGATAATAGGTTAACAGGAAAGTCAGAAACATGAAAAATGGATGATAAGGTAATGTCATGGGTACAAACGAGTGAACTTGTTCCAGAGATAGGGGTTAGGGAGCCATTGGCTATTTGGACATAATCCCCTTTGGGATTAGCAGAGTAGTTTTGAAAGCCTTTAGAAGAGCCTGCCATGTGTCTATTCGCACTAGAATCAATTATCCTAGCATTAATTTGAACATTAAAAGCAATATCTGACTGTACATAATTGAAACTAGCAGCACTAGAAGAGTCAAGTTCGTTCAGAAGACGACGAAGTTGTTGAACTTCATCCGGAGACAAAGTCTCTCCAGAAGTAGTGTCTCTGGATGTTTCCACATTTTCTGCAATATTAGACTAACCAGCACTGATTTGTGAAAGAGAACTATTATCTGCTCCCTTTGTCTCTCCCATAGTTTGAACAAACAAAGATCTGAAAAATTGCCAGAAAAGTTCCCGGAGCTTCGAAACAGTGGTTGTAGGTGCAAAAAATGCACGGGTAGGGTCGGAAGTGCCTAGCAATACTCGAGAAAAAATAGATTTGGAAAGTATAGCCAACTAATGAAGTTTCTAGTAAGAAGAAAAAGTGAAAAAAATATCAGATCTGCCTTAGAGAGTACTAGTTCTACCTCGTTGGAGCTGTTGCCTCGCAAGAAATATAGCCAAGTTGCTTAGGACAGTGCTGAAGTTTCAGATCTGGAAATAATCGTCGAGAAAAATGCCGAAAAAGTTCCTAGAAAATCATAACAGTGGCTGACGGAGCAGAAATTTCAACAGAAGGGAAGAAACATGCCAGTGACCCAAGATATGGAAAACAATATGAAAAACTGTAGATCTCGCCAAAAAAAAAATGGTTGCCACGCCGGAACCTTAATTTCGATGACCGAAAAAAATCAAAACTTGTAGGGCAGCAACTCTAATGGAAGGAAAAAAGTTCCAAAAACTTAGAGGAAGAAGTTTGTGTTGCGGACAACAACCAAGAGAGAGAAAACTCGACCTCTGTGATGAAAAAAGAACCCTAGTGCTGCGAGGGAGATTACTCACCTCTAAAAGGCAACAATGGCTCTGATACCATGAAAATTTCAAGAAGAAGAAAAGGCTTCTTTGTATTTTTTGATGCTTTACATCCCATGAGAATAGATACTCTATACAGTAAGTCCTATGATTAAATAAGAAAATAGAATATTACATAATCCATTACCATCAATACAATATCAATCTATATAATATTATTCCTATAATTATGCTACAGAATGATTTTCAATTAACACGATGTTTCTTGAGACAGAAAACAAGAACCCGAACTTGAAAGAAAGACACAAAGAAGAAGAAAAAGTAGTGTCTCTTCAAACAACAAAAAAGATGAATCTGAACTAGAAGCGATTCACATTCTTCTTCTTCTCATGTCTCCTTGGTCACACACGCAAAACGTTGACCAATTGGATGAATCGGTAGCAGCACAGGCGCCCAAAATACTATTGACTTACGTGTTCAATGGGGTCAGCTGGTGTTTCAGTGAATACTAGGCAAGTAGTCTATGTTTAGGTTTACTCCCCGTCCCATATTACTTGTCCACATTACTAAATATATTCGTCCCAAAATACTTGTCTATTTACAAAATCAAGATAAAATTAATTTAATTTTTTATATTTTGACCATAACATTAATTGTATTTGAAAGTAATCAATATTGATTAGAGTGCAATTTATTGGTGAGATATAGGAGTAATATCGTAAAAATACACTTTATTTATGATTTCTTAAAAGGGCCTGTAAAGGAGAAAGTTGACAAGTAATATGAGACAGAGAAGAAAGAAAAAAGAATAGGAGCATTTCCTTGGCAAGACGATGTAAAAAGTAAGTATGAATGAACTTACATATAGTCATTATCCCCAAGGCCGTGAAGTCAGACTATAGTTAGCTTGTAGGGTGAGTATTGTCCAAATTATGTGAAACGTTACCCTGCCATAATGTGATGTGCTTCCAATATATAAGGAGATCAATTACTCATCTCATATCCGATGTGGGACTCTTAACATTGTATGTACCTACGGACTGCTCGTCATAAAGAGTTCCAAAGTCGGGTTCCGTTTGAGAAGAACTCCCACCTATACAAATATACATCATGGCTTACATGTATTAGGAGAGCGGGGAGGGAGAGAGAGAACACATTACAAGTATGTCTCAGTTGATCACTGAGGCCATCTATTGATACTAAAAAGTAGAAGAGGAAAAAAGCTTTAAAATATATTTTTTGGTTGAAAGAAGCAAAGTAGATAAATTTCTTTTATCTTGTTCTCCCTCACGTTTCCATTTTTTTCACATCATGATTAAGAAAACAATATATATTGGACAAGGTTCTCTTTGCCTGTCATTCTAATTGCATATTTCAATTGAAAGTACACTATGAAAATCATTAAGTACGTTCTTTATGAAAAATTGGGTTCTTAATGGTTATTCATTTTATTTCTTGTGGTTAGGTATTATCCTGCCATATTTGTTTCATTCGATCTTCATGGTGGACAACTTAAGAGTTAAAGTCTACTATTAAACTGCCTGTGGAAAGTTAAAAATTGGACTTTGTAGTTATGTTTGATGGCAAAGCACCACAATCTACATTGACCAAGAAAGTTAAAAAAGTTATAATTGTCAAACTAACCACCACTACCAAGACTCAGTGCTCCCATCAAATGTGCTTCCATCGAAATGTCTGCTAGTTGTTAAATTCATGAAGAATAGTACATGCAAACACAAAATATAATCTGAAAGTAACAAAAACAATGATATTGCAATTGCCAGTTTCAAATAACTTTGACTAACAACTTGCAACTAATAATCACGTTTCAGCTTGAAGTATGGCCAGGAATAGTCTCAATTATTGCCAGAGGCGGATTCAGAATTTGAATTTTATGGGTTTTATCGATCTAAAAAAAAGGGCAGCCCGGTGCATTGCATTATTCACCGATCTCAAATTAAAAAATAAAAAGAGACAAAATCAAGAGTGTCTCAATGAAATTAGTGGCCTAAAGCCAAATTTTAATAAGATGCCTTAAATTTATACACATACACAGAATAATAATAATTTAGAGTTACCTTTTTTATTCTTACATATTAGTGTAGTATTCTTAAAAGACAGAAATTCTTTAACTTCACATAGTAATAACGGTTATTTATAAAAGTAAGGAGTAATTCTAATTAATAAGAAGTCAGTCATTTGTTTGCAATATATTACCTTGAATGTTGTTGTAACAAGTTTATTTATTAATATGAAGATTTGAGTTGTTTAATTCAAAGTTCTAGAATATTTCAGGTAAAAAGTTAGTTTTTTTCACTGTTTTAATAAAAAAAAATTACAACCTTTAATATTATTTTACGTGAAAATTAAATCATAAAATTCACTATTAAAATATTTTGGGGCCTCAAATTTTTGGGGACCTAAAGCAAACGCTTTACTAGTTTAACCTTGAGCCATCCCTGGACAAAATCAACAGCTTAAATGGTTTATTTTCTACCACTAGATCAACAACACACTTCGTTAGTGGATTCCCAACTCGTAATTCTTATATATTAACTGGATTTCTCTATACAATTGGGTTCCTCGGGAACTAGGGATGGCAACGGATCGGATCTGGACCGGATCCTACTAGATCCAGATCCAGATCCATTTTTCATATCTGGATCCAGATCCATTGAGTCCATAAAAATCAGATTCAAATCCGGATCCACCGGGTCCACGGATCGGATGGATCTACATGTAAATTTTTTTGGCTTGAATAATATTCCACATGTTGAAACTTTTATGAAAAAATGAAACGCAATCTGATTGAAAAAATGATTGAGTTCATTCAATCAACCTACACAAACATGACACCATTCTTCCAAAATACTGAACAAAGTTTTAGCATCACAAAAAAATAAAGACGATTGACTTCATTAGTGATGCTGAACAGGTTGCAACTTTGAGCTAATTTTTGGAGGCTTTAGTGATGCTCCATTTGTAGTTCTACTGATTGACTTCATTAAACAACATAAAACAATGTCAGTCATATATCAAAAGTCCCAGTTTTTTTTTGCTGATCAAACAAATGAGAGAAAGATACTTAAAGCTTACAGCTAGCAGATTCAAGAAAAAGAAATTTAAAGAAGAGTGATACTTTTTTTTTTATATAAAAATGAAAATATGAAAAACTGCAGAGAGCATATAGGTAAAAGAAATGAAACTTCAAAGACAAATTACATAGTTGTGTGACTTGTGCCTTATCCTGGTTCAACCCTTTACCCAATACATAAATTATGAAAAAAAAATTAAGAAAATACTTATAAAATTACATTCTAGGTTATTGATATATTTAATAAAAAGCGGATCCACAGATCGGATCTGGACCGGATACGGATCTCAAATACAAGATCCAAATCCAGATCCGGGTCCGATCCTGATCCGTCGGGTCCAAGATCAACCGGATCCAAGATCCATTGTCATCTCTACCGGGAACCCTCACCTAACACTAAATATGCCCTTGATTATTGTTGGACAAGCGTGTTAGACTAATCTGTTAGGTGGGTGAACTCATTTAGCCTTTAACCCCATTACCATTTCTCTTTTTAATGGATGAGGTATAATTGACACACAATAACTACTCCCGTTTGAGAATCAATGACCTCATTAGTTGGGTTAAAAACTATGCAACTTTGGAAAAAAAGCATTTTTAAGTTATTGTATCCCTAATACTTCCTCCGGATTAAAAAGAGTGTATATTTAAATTTTATTTTTTGAGTAAAAAATACTTACTCATTTAATTAGGAGTATTTTAATTAAATTATCTATTTTTATCTAGAAATTAGTATTTTTTTAAAGAGTATGTAAATAGCCAAATAGACACTCTTTTTGATCCGGATAAAGTAACGTTTGCAATGATGATCCCAAAACCATGTGAAATAAAGTTAAAACTAAATGACCAACTCAAAGAGCCCCAACTCCAACCAGAAAACATCAGTATAGAGAGTAAACAAATGGAAACATACACCTAAATTTCACAATACAACTTTCTACCAGAAAGTTTTGCGCTTGACTTTTTCTTTTTTTACAAAGTTGACGAATTTGGATTTATATACTCCTTTCTTATTTTGTAATTGACGCAGATTATTACAATTAAGGAATCTGGCGGGATACTGGAATTTGTCTCCTTCGTTAAAGGGCCTTTCGCGACTCGGTGGTAGAAATACAAATTAGCCTGCATGCAGATATCGGATATCGAATGAGAAAAATACAGACGCAGGCTATTGATATGATCACTTAATCTACGTCTTTATATATTAACGTAGCGTAGTTCTGATCATAGGTAATAAAACAACTATATGGTGATAAATTCTATTATTTGTATTTCATATTTCCCTAAACATAATTTTCATTCTGCCGTTATATCAATTTCTAGACTTTCAATTTTTTCTTGTATATGGGATTCTTATACACACATTAGTTTTTTGTATTTTTAACAATGACAAGTAATTTTTTTTCTTTTCCTAAAGGATTTATTACTTAAGGTTCAAAAATACTGCAGGGAGAAATAGGTACTTTTCTTTCTGTTTCTTCCTCTAATTGCTACTTCTCATTTTAACATTACCTTTCTTCTCTTGGACTAAAATTGTCATAACTTTTTTGAGACCAGCTGTGCCTCTTATTTAGTAAATACACTTACTAAATAATGGTTATTATTTTAATTGAAATTATTTGTGGAAAAAATATATATACCAAGGGCAGGCTAGGAGACTTATGTTACATATTCTTTTTCTCTATAATACGAAGGTTAGCTTCTCTTTCCCGTGAAAGGACTGTTCCTCGAGAACTATGTGACACTTTTTATTTGTTTTTTTTTTGTTTTTTATATGTATTTTTTCTTATATATTTGATCATTTGATTGTTATATTTTGCATATGTATGTCTTATATTTTATATTTGTTTGTACATTTTGTATAAACTTTTTGCTCTCCAATATCAATTAAATTTATACAAGTATATGTCTGACCGTGCGTAGTGCGGACAATTTCACTAGTTCAAACCTAAGGTTGCTCGGCCTCCGCACTAGAGCGTGATAATGTAGACTGTCGCTTTGCAGACCATGAGACCAAGTATTATCAAGAAACATACAATAGCCAGACGTAAAGCGTCTGGTATCTGGACAACCACCCCAATCAGCATCTATATACGAGACAAATGTAGATGTCGATGATGGATATAAATGTAAGCCATAGTCAAGTGTTCATTGGATGTATCGAATAATGCATTTTAGCGAATTCATGTGCTCAACCGTGGGATCATGCATAAACAAACACACCTGCCATACGACATAAGTAATATCCGGTCTCGTGAAAGTAAGATACTAAAGAGCCCTCACAAGACTGTGATAGTGGGTTGGATCCTCGTAAGGTGAGCCAGCCGCAGCACCCATCTTGAGTTTAGTATCAACCGGAATGGAAGTGGACTTGCACGAAGACATACCAGCTCGCTCAATGATCTCAGCGGCATACTTCATTTGTGATAATACTGTAACACCGTTCACGGTTAATTGTTTTGTCCGTTGGATTTTTTAAATAAAATAATGTCTAATACGTTACTCCGGAATACGATTATTCTAGTTTCGTAAATTTTCAATAAAATATATTATTTTGATGAATTGACTTAAATAATAGCTTACTCGGTCAAAAATTCTATAATATAATTTAGCAAACATGGTCAAAAGGCAGAAAAAGTCGGCCGAAGTGCATACATAGAGTACTCTGCATACATACTCAAAATTTGAGATTACCACTCAAGTTATACCCGTAGTATAATGGGAACATGTACTCCTTATATGGACTTGGGCAATCCTCACCCTACAAGCTAGCTTTTGGGGTTGAGTTAGGCTCAAGATCCATTCTTTACATGGTATCAGAACCACACACATTTCAATTCTTTGTTCACCGATGTTGGGCCCCCAAATTATATTATCCACGCTCCAGTTAACAAGGTCTGGGCGTGCGAGGGAGTGTTTAGAGTCTCACATCGGATATGGAATGGGAACATGGACTCCTTATATGTAGGGGTGGGCAAAAAATCCGGGAACCGAAAAAACCGAACCGAAATTCGGTTCGGTTTTTTCTCAGTTTTTTTTTTAAAAAAAAATCAGTTTTTCAAAAAACCGAACCGAATCAGGATTGAGTGATTCATTTCTGTTTTTTTATTTTGGATACAAACCGAACCGAAAAACAGAAATTTTTTTTTATTTTTTTTTATTTTAGACTACTACTATCTCTTGAATCATAGCCATTGAAGCTAATCTATGAAGCTTTTATGGAAGTCGCATGCGGCATGAACTTGATTAACATATCACGGAAACATTAACATAAAATGTAGGGAGAAAATATTGTTGTAAATTGATAAAACTTTAAATGGTTATAACTATGCGCTCAGATGTCCGTTTTACCCGATTTTTTTTTGATTTTGCGTATTTTTTCGAGACGGGGCCGGTCAAACCGCCAATTGGCTGTTTGGCACAGCCAATGTTTAGAAATACATCCGTTTTTCCAATCAATTTGTGTTTTCCCCCAAATCGATTTCTAATTTTCTTTTTTCTTTAGTAAAAATCTCACGATACACAATAGATTTCAACGTAGAAAATTCATGATAGTGTAGGTGTGAATGTCAATTTCAGTTTTGGAAATTCAATTTAAAAAAAAATCCACGACCCGGCCCGGCCCACTAGAAAAAACCGATACATCCGGCAATATAAACCGATATATCGGTTTTTTTTAAAAAAAAGTTGTATTCGGTTTTTTTTTAAAAAAAATAGATTTTTTTCGGTTCATATTTTTCGGATACAAAACCGAACCGAACCGATATACGTCCACCCCTACTTATATGGACTTGGACAATCCTTACCCTACAAGCTAGTTTTTGGGGTTGAATTAGGCTCAATATCCATTCTTTACAATTTTGAATGTTGACTACTTCGCGTCACAAAGAAATTCAGAAATTGAAATGAATTAGTCACACCTATTTGAGAGAATTTATAAGCGACAAGAAAAAAAACCTCGTATTATTAATCACAAAGTACACCACCCTATGCGACTTTTCATAGTTGTTTAATTAGTCAACCAAGATTTTTTGCTCTTTATTTCTTTCGCTAAATTTATATGAATCCTAAAAGATTATTGGTCTTTCTGAGTTAACTTTCTTTTATTTGATTTTAGGTCCTTACCTCTTTCCCTTCTAGCACATTTTTCCCATAACGGTGGTGTACAATCAGACCAGCTTGCGCATATGTAAACTACTCCACTAATCACCAACACAAATACCTTGCAATTTAATCCATCAAAATTTAGGCATACTAAAAGAAATACTCCAAATATATATCATTTTCTTTTTAAAAGGAAAAAGGGTAAAAAAAAATATCCATGACTATTTGAAAGAGGTCAACTTTTTACCCTCCATTACGTTTTTGAGCTAGTTGACTAATGGCACAGGTAAAATTAATCTATTTCGATTAGTTCAGATTTTGGTGCTTTTCCCATTTTAAAATAAAGAACTTTTAAAAGAAAATCTCTGTCACTCTTGAGTTTGAATTCATACACCAAGGAGACCAAAGAGAATAGCAGTCTGGGCCAACTATCCAGTATCCATTTTCTTTCTATTTTTTCTCCAAAATTGTGACTGGGGTTATAACTTATGAACAACAATGCATAAACAAGAACGTCAATTCAAACTTTGTCGTTACGGTTGATCCTATTATTTCACTTTTTCACGTCAATTTGTTTGTTAATTCAACATCAACTACTACAACAACAACATACTCATACTCAGTGTCATCCTCTAATTCAACATCAACTACTACAGCAACAACACTTTTTCATGTCAATTTGTTTGAGAGATTAAGATGTACGCATACCTTACTTTTATATTTGTGGGGTAGAGAGGCGGTTTCCAATAGAGCATCGACTCAAGAGAAAAACAATTAACCTTATGTATATAGTGTAGTTTAACACTTTCACCCTCTAGCTCCACCCCCGGTTGCGGTTTGCTTAATATAATTTGACTTTGACACAAACTTTTTTTCCATTTTTTTTTAAGAAAACAGCATACAATAATTAACATAATGGCTTATCTAAGAGATTTACGTTTACAACTTTTACATTATTTTAGGGAGTTTCCTTTAACGAACGCTTAACAAATGGCTCACATATCATAAAGGAACCGTGCTCAGCAAATAACGTAAATAATATTTTGTGATCACACACTTTTATATGTGTCTCTTAACTTTAAACACTACAAAGTTACAAGGTGGTTATAGAGATAAGACTCCAATCGAATACAAGCTATTATATATATATATATATATATATATATATATATATATATATATATAGATAGATAGATAGATAGATTGTAAAGAATTAATTTTGTGTCTAACTCAATCCCAAAAGCTAGCTTTTAGGATGAGAATTGTCCAAGTCCATATAAGGAGTCCATGTTCCCATTCCATTTCCGATGTGGGACTGTTAACACTCTCCTGCACACCTAGACCCCATTAATTGGAGCGTGGATGACATAATTTGGGGACCCAACATCGGTGAACATAGAATTGGAATGGGTCTCGCTCTGATATCATTAATGAATATGTTGTTGGACTGCAAGTGCATGCTGAAATTTAGTTTTGTCAGCTATGGAAGAGGAATTTTATGAGGAAGAGGGATGGAGAATGGCCGGAAAAACTAGGGTTCCGTCGTGGGGAAAAGGGGGCGGGCGAAAGATGAAGTCGGCGGCTAGGGTTCCGACGTGGGAAGGGTGGCAGCCGAGAAAAGAGGTCGGTGGCTAGGGTGTGATATTTAGGGTTAGTGGTGGATGTGGTGGGGATAAGGATGAATGACCAAAAACGCCAATGGGAATGTCTTATCCACTACCAACAATAATATTCTGATTTAAATTACTCAAATTGGAATAAGACGAGAGAGTACATTGTGATGTCGTCATGTGATATGTGGCGCATGTGTTCATATACCAATTTTCGTCTGGAGCATTGAGTGACATTGTGTTCATAGCTGCCTCAATGTTAGTCGGTGCATAAGTTGAGGGCGGGGGGCCTGTGTTGTGTAGGTATGTTGGGGACGTGGGTCGAATATGCCAGGGTGGGTCTTCGGTTCTGAGGTGTAGTCCACGAGCTAACTTTTATATAGATTAGAATATAATTCGATCTAAATTTGAATACTTCAATCGAACAGGTGCCAAAATTATATCTAATAAATAGAAGAAGAAAAAACCACTTAAACTAGCTATTTGAAGTTTTATATTCTCTTAGATGGGGTATTTAATTTTCTTGTCATTGCTTCTAATCTTAAACAACAACGAGCAGCTGCAATAATTAAATAAATAAATAAATAGAAAAATAAGGAGAAAATAGTAATTACAAACCAATTAATTAATTAGTACATTGCTCATTCTTATTTCTTTCCATTTGCTTCTTTTTGTGAAGCACGATGGTTGATACAAAATGTATAAAAACAAATTAATAAAAGAATGTATTAAATTTCCTCTATTGTATGCATGTCAATACTCAATAGTACTATCAGTTAAGATTATCTTAAAGTCTTGGATTTCCTGATAACAGTGGTATCCATATTATCAGTTTGTGCAAGCCTCGGCTATTTCATCTTATCTCGCACAAATACAAATACCAAACAATTCTGTCTATCAAAACTCAGACAGATGGAAAAAAATCATGTAACGTCTTTTGTCTCTGTTGTGGAGGAGGAGGATGAGCATTTTCCTTACGACCTGCAAAATTTCTTTCTGAAACCTGACTTGCCATGTTTGTACGAGAATTAGTGCCAGGATTAGATCGGGGTGGACGAACTGGACGCCATTGCAGTGATGGTAACAAAAGATATTTTCCATTTCCCCTCCAAACACTTTCTTCTTTATCTTCTTTATGTTCAAGGAATCTTGCTGCTTCATTTGTTTCCATGCTTAGAAACAAAAAAAGAAGCAAAATTATACAACTATATGTAGCAAAGAAATTGTTACTTTGTGTTGCCATGTTGAATTTAATTAGTGAGAAAATTAAGATGGAAATGCAGGATCAATATGATTATATTTTGGTGAAGTTACTTTTCTCCCCTCAATTTTTGTGAAGTTGGTGATGAGAATATAATGAAGTTTTGGTATGTATTTATACACCTTTCATAACGTGTTGCTATTTTTCAATTATGTGGTATGGTTTTGATTGTTGACTACTTGACGTAAAATTTACAGAAATTGAATTGAAATAGTCAAGTCTGTGAATTTCCTTCTTTTTTTTTTAAATTGAAAGAGTCATATGTGAGAGGAGAGACTCAAAAATTGACTTTCATAATATTGAAACAAAGCACGATGCTTCTGCCCATTTATTTTGACAAGAAAACAAGAACGCAAAGAAATTATAGGGAAGGAGCATAAGAAAAATTACACCAATTTTTCTGTTTAACCATTTGGTTTCCGAAATCTACTAGTCCGGTTAATTCAGATTCACACTAAGTAGGACCCATATAAGTGAGAAGTGTTTTCTATCCGAATTTTTTCATTCTCAAAGCTAGAATCGGAATCCTCTGACTAAGTGGGAAAAAATCTCATTCTTCTACTATATCCCATTCTCATAATAGTAACCGCATTTTACGTTTGTTTGAATATATTTCCTTGTTTGATACTCTCCGTCTTGAAAATATACCCTTTTTTTCTTTTAACAGTGGAAACACCAATTTGTTATACGAAGTATATTTTATAGAGCTTTGTTTTTTCATACACACAATAGAACTATTGTAAGCTATAATTGGACAAGCTAATGTCCCTCATGTGGTAAATTTTCTTTCAATTCAGTGTAGAAAAATAAACTTATATTATTTGAAGGAAAACAATTAATCCAAGAACACATAGTTCTCCCAAGATTCTTCAGTATTTGTTTCACTAGTCGATAGTGTAATCACATGTTAGAACACGAGCTATATCATAAATATTTATAGTCTAAGATCGTACCTGAATTACAGAGAAGAAGAATGCTGCAACAAACAATCAGTAATCTTCCTTCGAAGTTCTTCACGGAGAAGAGGATAATATTTTTGCCGTATTTTTCTATTTTGGAATGAAGGAAGGAAGCATTCTTTTTTTTTTCCAGAAGTGTGAAGTTCTTTATTGCAGAACTTCTTTTACGTTTCCTGAATAGGTACAACTGTTCAGAAACTTTTTCCCAATAGTTATGTCCTTTGTCCTTTTTCTTTATTATAAATGATAATAAATATATTGAACATATATATTTATTTATGGATCTGGGTTGACCCACATGGGTGATCCAAATCTAATTTTCAACATTTTTTAATGTTTAATTTGTTATTGCGGATTCATCCGTGTAATATGTTTCTACCACTCATTACATTAAACTACGATTAAAATGACAAAAAAATGAAAAATGCAAAATAAATAAGGAAACTATTTTTTTCATTTTTATAAAATTTTTTCTTTATACCTAATTTTGAAAAATTATCTGAGAAATATGAGCGGAGAATGGTAGGATTAAATTCATGAATATCCTGATAAGAAATTATGTTTCTTTATATAAAGATGGTATAAATCATACAGGAAATTTTTTTCTGCTTGGACAGTAAAGTATAATTTTTTTTGTTACGTATGTACTTATAAAAGAAAGGTTTTTGTAAGAAAATATTCGTTCCAAACTAAAATATCTAAAATCTCGGAGGACTTAATGGGAGATTTGGTTTTATAGTCCATTACAAATATTATTTTAGTTATAACCCTTCACAAAAGGAGGTGATAAAAATAGCACATGAGATGTGTATAAAACACGTGAAATCTTTGTAGGGTCATTTTCTTCTATTATTTACTTGTAACTTAATCAATGAACCTTTTATTGCTCGTTGGTAAGAAATAAATATTCGTCACACACATTATATTTGACTATTAGATCCCCTAATAGAGAGTAAATGTAACTTTGTATAATATTACTAAATTGGAATTTGTAACATGGAAGCAAGATATATATATATATATATATATATATATATATATATCGCATGTTAAGTGTAAAAAATTACACCTATTACACTATTATCGTATATAAATTAAATCCAAGAAAATGTCATCACGCCAGAGTTAATTAAAGTATCATATAATTGTCAAACTTCAGACTAAGGCTTAAATCTCGTACCCCTTTAGGAGGAGAAGGAAACGGAGAAGGAGGAGAACTGCTTTCTGGTGGCCACAAAGTTCCTCACTACAAGAAGAAAGTGAAATACATTTGTCAACAATATTTTTTTGTCATGTGTTGAATATTGTTGTCAAAAGTACTTTTCACAACAATAAAAATTATTGCATGTTGTTACAATAAAATCCGATACGAAAAGTTTTTGCAATAACAAGTTATTTTTTTGTTGCCATTTACATTTTTTAACAACTATATATTAAATTTTTGTTGTCATTTATGTTTTTTTAGCAACAATATATTTCTTGTTGCTAAAGTTTTGTTGCCAATTTTATACTTTCTTGTAGTGCCTTTGGCCGATCATGCTTGGCGTAATCATGCCGTTGCCACTAGGGCTTTTGTTGGTAGCGGGATTGGGTGACGGTGGTGGGATTCGAACCCATGGCAAAGATGGTAATAACAACATACGTACCTTTCTTGTCCAAACTACCCCTCCTTCTGTTCATCAAGATGAATTATAGTGGCTTCATATTGTGTGATGGTTGAAACAATAACTATCAATGCTAAAAGAATAGGTTTCTTTAGATTCTCATATTGATTTTGCAACAAGAAATATGACCAATCAAGAGCTATTCAAAATTAAGTTACAGAAAATATTGGGCACACACATCATATTTGACTATCAGGTGACTTAATAGAGTATATGTAACTTTCTATAATAAATGGGAATTTGTAACACGGAAGTAAGATATATAAGTGTTAACACTCAAAAGTAATTTAAGTGTTTAGCCGAATTCAATGACAGCCGAACTGTTACTGAGCCAAATTTACTCTTAGCCCTCGACTACCAGAACTTCATCGGCTACTAAGGCATCTTAGCTGAGTTGTTAGTTAGAGGAATGACTAGGACCCACTCAGATGCAGACGCCTCAACGACCAAGTCAAAAGGGTTTCTGGACCCCTAGAAGCGGTAATGGCCAACAACAGCTCAAAGAAAAGGCCATTATCCGAGAAAGAGGAGTAGATGGCAAGAAAATCGTCACCACCTCCCCCATAGTCGGCCATTAAAGTTAGTGGGTTACTTGATGGCTGACATGGGGGGGGGGGATCACGTTGTATAGTTTTTTTTCCTTTTTTGTACTATAAATAGAATCATTCTTTGTATATACAAACATAACAAATCAATCAAACAACTCAATTTTTATTTATCCTTATCCTTTACTTTATTTATCCTTTACTTTACTGCAGCTGCATTCATGTTTCTTACCTCTTAGTTTACTTATACCACCATCCTAACGCTTTCTGGAGTAGTTGGGGAACCCATTGCTGGAAATTAGAGTTCTGTTTCCAGCCCAAAATTGCTTAAGTTAAGGAATCAATTTGTATCATGATACGGTCAGCCGATAAAACGGTGTTGAACAGAATTCGGGGCGAGAACAAATTTGGCACGCCCAGTGGGACCATAGGTGAATTAATAGAAAAGTTTGATTCTCCAGGTCAGGATTATTATTGGCGTATACGCCTAAGGTCCTGTAAGAAAATGAACCCCGAGTCCAGTCCACATCCTAAACAAAATCCTCCCATAAGGAACAACGAACCAGCATCCTCCTCGGGTATGCCTACATCGGTTGATACCCTCCATGTTCTCCATCAACCCAAGTTGTGGAAGAATCTAGCCAATCTGAAGGTCCAACCATAATGACCACGTCTTTTATTAGACAATAGATCGACTTGGGCATCCACGATATTATGTATCAAGTTTCTAAACAGTTGGCTGACATTGTGAAGCCGATGGTACATAATGAGGTTCAGCAAGCGAGAGAGATGGAAACCACTCTAATGCATACAGGAGAATGTTCGGTTAGTTCTGCCATTCCGCTGACGAGCAGTGATGTTCAGCATGATACCGTGACTCCTGGTGTTATTCCTTAGCCGCATGTGCATCAGCTAGTGCCTACTCAGGTGCAGCCGGTAGTGCACCTAGGAACACAAGCCCAATCGCCTGGCAACCAACACACTGCATGGTTGTCGCCGAACCTTGCGGGACAAAATGTGCCACTTGACCAAGCGAATTTGTATTATGGGCAGATCAACATGGCTCGAAGACCAGTTCAGGATCCAAGACACTTTGGATTGTCGCCCGTTATGCCGTATGTTTCTACGAACGGCCCTACGATACAGGCGAACAATATTGGCCAGCCGATGGCTCCTGGCTATGACTTAGCTCGGCTTTCTGGTGACGCTGTTTACAGTGAAATACTATTCCAACAGTCATTGCCAGTACTCAGTCCATACCTTTCTGGAAGCGTAAATTTTCTAAGAACGGTCGACGTCCGAGGAGAGCAGCTATGGAATACTGTTCCACCTTATCCTCAGGCTCCGTTAGCCGTTCCATGAGCTCAGGTTGCAGGCTTTGGTGGCCATACCCAACATCAGCAATGAGGCATTACCCCACATATTGGTAATGGCCAGCAGACCACCTACAACCTTCAAAACCCTGTCCAACAAAGTGCAGAATGGAGACCGCCAGTGCAGAACGCCTACCAGCCGAATCCAGTCAAGAATTGGCATGGGACGTCACAACTGATAAACTCGGAAATTATTGCTAATACCATGCGGGGGTACTTCGGCATCCAACTGAAACCTTTGGACAGGCCTGTTTATAAGAAGCCTTAGCCCGATTGGGTAGATCGGATAACACCTTTGCTGAGGGGCTTCAAAACATCGGAGTTTGTCATCTTCTCTGGCGATGGCAAATCCACTATCGAGCACATCGGTAGATTTACTGCCCAATGCGGCGAGGCTGGCCAGAATGAGTATCACAAGTTGCAGCTATTTCTTTTCTCTCTAACGGCAACAGCCTTCGCATGGTACTCCTCTTTGGCTCCTGATTTCGTACAGAGCTGGGCTGATATGGAGGGTTGCTTCCATGATAGGTTCTATTAGCCCCAACCTCAGGTTATCATGACTGATCTAACAAATATCAAGCAGCATGTCGATGAATCGACTGTCGATTTTATCGAGAGATTCAGAAAAAAGGCTGGGAAATGCACCGTACACTTCCCCGAGTCTGAATGTGCCCACATGATAATCAACAACATGCACCCTCAATTAAAGGAGAAGTTGGTGGGACAATCCTGCTCTTACCTGAGCCAGTTAGCCAAAAAAGCTAGCCAAATAGAGCAGTACGTCCAGGAGAAGGAGCGGAGAAGAGCCAGCCGAAATCGAGGCTCTCACTTAGTATCTATCATTGAAGTGGATGAGTCTAATTCAGAGTTAGCCGATTGCATGGCAGATGCAATGGTGGTCGAGATTGTTAGGGGTAAGGTTTTATCTTGCCTAGCCTTTGAAGCCTTGAAAGGCAAGGAGACGAGTTCATCCGATGATAGGGTCAGTTACTCGTTTGACATCACAAAGGCAGATCATACTTTGATCATCTGCTCAAAGATAAGCAGATTTTGCTGCTTGATGGTCATAGGATTTCGCCTACCGAGGAACTCAAAGATAAGAAGTATTGCAAGTGGCATAATTCATACAACCACTCTACTTCTAGTTGTGTAGTTTTCAGAAAGGCGATCTAAAAAGGCATCAAAGAAGGGAGGTTCAAGTTAGTCGACAAGAGTATGGCTGAAATGTCTATTGATACTGATCCCTTTCCCGCGGTACCAATATCTATGGTATCTTTTTCTAAGCCCGATGAGTCAAGGGAGACAACCGATGAAAAGGGGTGGGTCCAAAAGAAACCTACCGAAGGGGAGAAGGCCACAGGGACCTCTGTGTTCAACTATTTAGGCAGCATATATGACTTTCGCGATGACAGGCATCCAACTAAGAGCAGTTTTCATGGCCGCCCTAAATACTCGAGGGACATTGAACGAGAACTTCAGGAACAAACTATGAGGTTCAGAAGGGTCCCTATCAGCTCCAAGCATAGGCCTGGGGGGAAAGTACGGATGCCAACCAACCGACAACTAAGCATGCCTCGAATAGATGAAGAATCACTCCCTATAACCAAACAGAGGGTGGTCAAGTTTAACGTAAATGAGGGTGTTTCTTCCTTACGTATCACAACGAGAAATGAGGACCAGACGAAACCCCGGAGAATGATTAAACCAGCCACTAACACAGAAGAGGGGAAATGGTTTGTCAACCAGGCTCCCGAAAAGAAAGAGGCACCACCGAGAGTCGCATCCAGGACTCAGAAAAGAAGGATACAACGTGCCAAGCCCTTGCGTAAGATGAAATAGACATTGCATCTAATTTCCAACACCAAGGCAATAAAAAATCAGGAGATTCCTGAGTCTTCCGTAGCTGAGGCTATCAAGAGGGCATTCAGCTCAGTTGCTTCATGGGCAATGTTGCCTGAAGGAGAGACGTCGGGTCAACCAGAGCTGGATAAAGAGCCTACCGAAAACCCGATGGAGAAACCCCGGCAAGAGAACGTGGCCCCGAATGGACCTCTAACTGAGGCAATCTCACAGATCGTGCAGATGATTCAGTTAGAGGATTCCCAGCCGATTCCCATTTGTCTCCAGGAAATGGAAGATATGAGCTTCTGGTCAGTCGAATTGGATAAAAGATGAGATGTGGGAAGACATTGAAATGGTCAGCCTAATTCCATGTGAGTTTTAGGCTAGCCGCTCCGCGCTGGATAGCCTAGAAGGTGATGTTTGCGTAGAAAACGCAGAATGGACAACAATAGTCGATACCCCAGCTACACTTTGAGCATCGTATTTGGCGCACTTATAGAAGATATGGTTAAACACCTGAAACCCCTTTACGTCAAGGCTTACATTAATGGCAAAATTATTAGTCGGGTGTTTGTCGACAATGGGGTTGTGCTGAATGTGATGCCCTGCTTACCTTGAAGGATCTTAACAAAACAAAGGAGGATATCATCCCAACTAACATGAAAATGGCTAGCTTTATGGGAGAAGCCTCTGAAGCATTGGGGATTCTAGTAGCAGAAATCACTGTAGGTCCTAAGACAGTTAGGTCTGCCTTCTTTGTAATAGATGGCAAGCCATCCTACACCAGTCTGCTATGCAGGTACTGGATTCATACCAACCGATGCCTTCCTTCTACCATGTATCAAAAGCTCATCTTTTGGGAAGGAGACAAGATAGAAATCGTCCCAGCAGATGATAACCCGTTCCGACTAGGGGTTCAGAATATAGAGGTTGTCCTCTATTCACCTTATGTGGCTCCCATAGCCATCACAGAACAGTATGAAGAAGGATCTTTGGAATCATATAATCTTACCTCGTGAGGGTTTGAAATAAAATAATTAGCCGAACCACGGCTTACCTTAGAGGATTTAAATGGTTGAGGAAACACAAATCATACATGACCTATGGCATCGGCTAACTGCCCTAAGTTCTGAGGCAAGGATAACTGAGGCATCGCAGATGGGGAACCAACGCCTGCAACCGATGAAATTGAGCTGCCGATAGAACTTGAATTGCCCAAAAGAAGGGTTATGCCTAGTTTTGAGTCTCAAGATCCTTTGGAAGATATCAACTTAGGAACTGAAGAAATCCCTAGGCTAACACATATTAGTGGTTTACTGAAGCAAGAAGACAAACAAGGCATAACGACCTTTCTACTGCAGTATAAAGACTGATTCGCATGGGATTATCATGAGATATCTGGGCTGGCACGTAGTTTGGTAGAACACAAATTGCCAATCAAGGAGGGTTTCAAATTCCAAAAAATAGCCACTCAGAAGGTATCACCCTCAGCTGATGCCTCAAATCAAAGATAAGATCAAACGACTACTAAAAGTCGGGTTTATCAGAACAGCTAAGTATGTTGAATGGTTGGCAAACGTCGTACCAGTCAACAAGAAGAATGGCAAGGTTCGGGTATGTATTGATTACAGGAACCTAAATCTAGCTACTCCTAAAGATGAGTACATCATGCCGATAGTCGATATGCTAGTCGACTCACCAGCCGCTGATGGTGTATTGACCTTCATAGATGGATACTCTGGCTATAATCAGATATCGGTAGCCGAGGATGACATTCACAAAATTGCCTTCAGATGTCCAGAAGCGTTAGGCATTTATGAGCTGGTAATTATGCCATTTGGTCTGAAGAACGCTGGTGCCACTTATCAAATGGCAATGAACACCATCTTCCATAACTTGATCGGCAAGACTATGGAGGTTTACATCGATGATGGAGTAGTGAAGTCTAAGGACTTCAAGGATCATTTAGCCGATCTTGAACAAGCATTAAAAAAAATAAGGATTCATAATCTCAAAATGAATCCAGCCAAGTGCGTGTTCGGAGTATTGACTGGAAACTTTCTTGGCTTTTTGGTACACAAGAAAGGCATTGAGATAGATCGTAACAAAGCCAAGGCAGTAATGGGATCCGCACCACCCAAGACAAAGAAAGAGTTACAAAGCTTATTGGGAAAGATCAATTTCTTAAGGAGGTTCATATCTAACTCGGCTGGCAAGATGAAAGATTTCTCACCTTTGCATAGACTTGAAGAGTCAGAAGAGCTAGTATGGGGTCCAGAACAGCAAGAGGCCTTTGATCAAATTAAAAAGGCCTTAGCTACTTCCCCCGCACTGGTGCCTCCCGTGCCAGGGTAGCCATTGAAATTGTATATTTTGGCTACAGAATTATCTATCAGCTGTTTGCTAGCACAGGAGGCCGATAATGGAACTGAAAGAGCAGTTCATTATCTTAGCCGAATGTTCAATGATGCTGAAACTAGATATACTCCTTTGGAGAAGCTTTTTCTGTCTTTATTCTATGCTTGCACAAAACTCGAATATTATCTAATGCCTCACGTTATATACGTTTTGTGCAAAGTTGATATTGTCTGGTACTTACTGAATAGACCTATCTTGCAAGGTAGATTAATGAAATGGGCCATCACGCTTACCACGTTTTCTCTCGAGTATAGGCCACTCAGGGTCATCAAAGGTCAAACAGTAGTCGATTTCTTGGCAGAACACCCTTTTGTATACATGGAGGATCCATGTGCCCCTCCTACTACATGTATAGACATCATGCAGTGGGTACTAACCTTTGACGGGTCTAGAACCCAGAAAGGAGTTGGAGCCGAAGTCACTATAACAAATCCGAGAGATAAAACGTAGAGGTTCTCCTATCAGCTAGATCCTTAATTGACAAACAACCAAGCTGAATACGATGCTCTCATCATGGGACTCAAACTCCTAATTTCTATGAAGGCGAGGTGCATCGAGATCCGAGGAGACTCTCAGCTGGTGATCAAATAGCTGGCCGGGGAATATGACTGCAAAGACCCAAATTTGCTGGCCCATCACAGGACGGCTAGCAGGTTGCTTAGTGGGTTCACATTATCCACGTTAAGTTATGTTCTCAGAGGCATGAATGTTGAGGCTAACGACTTAGCACAAGAAGCTTCAGATTTTAGGAAGTCTCTACTCACCCTAGAGCACGTTGAATTACCAGCTGAAGTGTTAGCCGTTGATCAAATCGACTCATGGAGGTAGATACTAATTAACTACCTAAAAGATCCCTCCAGTTGCAAGGACCTCAAAGTTAAAAGAAGAGACTTTAAATATGTGCTCATTGACATTGACCTCTATAAAAGGAGCGTGAATGGATTACTACATAAGTGTATTTCCAAAGTAGAGGCCTTGAGGGTCATGGAATAGGTCCATGAAAGAGTATGTGGATCACACAGAGCGGGGCTAGCGATGAAGTGGTTGATCTACCGCCACAACGATTATTGGCCTACTATCACAGCTGACTGCTTCCAGTATGCAAAAAGATACGAAGAATGTCAGAAACATGGACCAATCCAATGGGTACCAGCAAATTGCTGCACCCAGTCGTAAAACCTTGGCCCTTCAGATGATGGGCTATGGACCTCATCGGCAAGATTCACCCACAATCGGCTAAAGGCCACAATTTCATTATCGTGGCTACCGATTATTTCACTAAATGGGTGGAGGCTTAACCGATGAAGAGGGTCCATCAGACAGATGTCATTTAGTTTATCCAATACCAGATCATATACAGATATGGTATTCTTGAGATGATTACCACTGATCAAGAGACGATGTTCACTGGTTCTATGGTGGCAGCCTTTGCTGAGAAGTTCGGTATCAATATGATCACATCTTTGCCTTATTACGCACAGGCGAATGGGCAAGCCGAGGCAGCCAACAAACTTACTGTGAAAAAAATTAGTAAGAACGTGGAGGATAAACCAGGAATGTGGCATCTCACTCTTGATGAAGCCGTTTGGGCGATCAGAAATTCTAAATCTACAGCTATCGGGACGACACCTTATCGGCTAACCTATGGCCAAGATACAATGTTGTCGTTGGAAATTAATGTCAAATCCTTACGGGTGGCCAAGAAGAACTCTCTAAGTGTAGAGAAGTATCAACAGGCCATGCTAATGGAGTTAGACCAGCTAGATGAAGATCGACTGATGGCCCTAGAGAAAATCGAAGCCGGTAAACGTAAAATGGCAAAAGCATACAACAAACATGTTAAGTCTAAGAGGTTTGCCGAATGAGACTTAGTTTGGAAAACCATTTTGTCGATTGGGATGAAAGATCGTAAATTCGGCAAATGGTCACCAAATTGGGAAGGA
Source organism: Anisodus acutangulus (assembly GCA_029783415.1). Lineage (NCBI taxonomy): Eukaryota > Viridiplantae > Streptophyta > Magnoliopsida > Solanales > Solanaceae > Anisodus > Anisodus acutangulus. The sequence continues at coordinate 46,560,844 of CM056506.1, read as the reverse complement.
CCTTTCGTAGTAAGCCAACGGATCGCCGGCAATGCATATCGACTAATAAATATGCATGACGAAGAAATGGACAATAATGTAAACGACAAGTATCTAAAAAGGTACTATTCTTTGATATAAGGCATGCATGAATAAACGACAGCCACAGATCGGCTGTCTAGTCGCACAAAATAAGCTAATTCCCTCCGATAGGAGATGTATGGATAAATGACAGCCACAGACCAGCTACCCTGTCTCAAAATACAGATAAAGCCATTTCTTTCACACGCTTGTGTCGTAAGGTTGGTCGCACTGCTCAAGCGAAGAAACGCCATCCCAAGTGGTCAAAGATAATGGCCCATCAAATCTGCGAGATTTATTCTAAATTTGCTAGAGAATGCTGAGAGCAATGCTGAAGTTAAAGGGTGGGATATGGATTCCCACATCCAAGTAAACTAAGCACAAAAAAATAGAGGCGCCACACATACCCGAGCCCGGTGTTACAGAGGAAATCAAAATCCGATAGTGCTGCGGCATCAAAAGGACCAATGTGCCTCCATTCGGCTTCTGTGACTAACTTCACTCGGTCCAACCAACCCGAATAATGAGCGGCCTTAGTCGGCCAAGTACGAAGGTTAGTCGAACATCGGTCGTTGGTAAACCAGTCACAAGTAGAAAGAAAGTCATGGTTTATCGGGCTGAGGTACTAAAACAAGAGAGAATCACCTTGTTCTAGTCCACCGTACGGAGCTAGAACCAGTTGTTCATCAACGAAGGCCAAGGCAGGGGTTAGGTCACTATCGGCTATAATGATTTTTCCTGATCTTCGAGACAAAAAAATAAAGCCATGGTTTCCGACTAAGAAAAGGGCCAAAGATTAGGTGAGAAACCTATGGGGGGTGATACATTTCCTTAAATAACCTTCAGAGGCGCGGCTGAGATAAATTTATTATTTTCAAAAGCACGACAAAAAATTATCAGAGCCAATTCATGGTAATAGAGATGCTCGGTAAAAGGGGAAACACAATTCAGTAGTAATCATCACTGCATGCACTAGAGACGAGATGATTGAAGTGACATGCGCGGCTGTCAGACTGAAACGGTGGCTACTTTCGGATACATCAACTCAACAGTCACACTCGAGTTAATGTAGGGGGCAATTGTTAACACTTAAAAGTAATTGAAGTGTTTAGTCGAATTCAGTGACAGCCGAACTGTTCCAGAGTCAAATTTACTCCTATCCCTCGACTACCAGAACTTCATCGGCTACTAAGGCATCTTAGCCGGGTTGTTAGTTAGAGGTACGACTAGGACCCACTCAGATGCAGACCCCTCAACGACCAACTCAAAAGGGTTTCTGAACCCCTAGAAGTGGCAACGGCCAACAACAGCTAAAAGAAAAGGCCATTATCCGAGTAAGAGAAGTAGAGGGCGAGAAAATCAGCACCACCTCCCCCATACTCGACCATTGAACTTAGTGGGTTACTTGATGGCTGACATGGGGAGGATCACGTTGTATAATTTTTTCCCTTTTTTGTACTATAAATATGATCATTCTTTGTATATACAAACACAACCAATCAATCAAATAACTCAATTTTTATCTATCATTATCCTTTAATTTATTGTACTCGGCTACATTCATGTTTCTTACCTCTTAGTTTACTCATACCACCGTCCTAACGCTTTCTGGAGTAGTTGGAGAACCAATTGCTAGAAATTAGAGTTCCGTTTCCAACCTAAAATCGCTTCAGTTAAGGAATCAATTTGTCTTCCGATACGGTCAGCCGATAAAACGGCAGAGAACAGAATTCGGGACGAGAAGAATAAGTAATTGTTACTACTATATATAACATATATGTTAAGTGTAAAATGTACACCTATTACACTGTCAGTGTATCTAAATAAATAAATAAATATATATATATATATATATATATATCATCGCGCCTATAATTGTCAAACTTCAAAGTTACATTTTAATCTCGTACCTCTTTACGAGGAGCAGAAAAGGGAGGAGGAGGAGAAGTAACTGTTTTCTGGTGGCCTGCGAAGTTCCTCTGGCCGACCATGCTTGGTGTAATTCTACCATTGCCGCTAGGGCTTTTGTTGGTGCCGGCGGTAAGACTGGGCGCCATTGTAGAGATGGTAACAACAACATATTTACATTTCTTGTCCAAACTACCCCTCTTCCTTCTTGATCATCAAGAATAATTCTAGTGGCTTCATATGGTGTGATGGTTGAAAGAATCACCACCATGGCTAAAAGAATAGGTTTATTTTGAAATCTCATATTCATTTTGCAACTCTTTCTTACTAAAGTGGGAACAGTATCGAATCAGACGGGCCCAGAAGAAGACAAGCAATATAACCAATCAAGAACTATTACAAACTTGCACAAAATAATTGAGAGATATTTTATGAAAAGATGTATGAGAAAATGATGGCGTATTTATAAGGATTTGAGAGTTTTAAAATAGGATGATTTTTTGGACATATGTGTCATTCCTTAATTTTCTTGAAGGGCTTTGACTTTTGACCCAAAAGTCTGAATGGGACTTTTGAAGAGATAGTAGAAACCGAAAGTATAGTCGTGGAAGTTAATAAACTTAATAACATGCAACACACCATGCACATGTTACGTACTTACATTTTTGGGGCAATAAGAAAAATAATAAAGTGAAACTTATACAAATGATTATAATGTAGAGATCTTAAATTTGTCATAGCTATAATTTTAAATTTAATATTCACAGGGCATAGCTATTTTTTTATGTTGTGTATTTATAAAACGGCTCGCTATATTCGTAGATGTAGACTTATCATTTTCCCTTCTTAAGGGTAAGACATTCCTTAAAATCATATTGAGTTTTTTTTCTTTTATTGGGGTTGCTCATTGAACAAAGGGATTAAATGGCCTCGCTGTATTCATGAATACATCGAGTAAAAATGTATTCAAAATTCTTTTCGATGTATTTAAGTCAGATGTATTCAACTCAGCTGTATTTACGTCAAATGTATTCAACTAAGTTGTATTCATTTGTAACTACTTTTACATTGTATTCAATTTATTGTGTTTAAAAGTCGGTTGTATTCAAATAACATAAATACAAAAAAAATATTGTATTCAACTTATTGTATTTTAAATTTGATTGTATTCAATAACATAAATACATAAATATAGAATAGTTGTAATAAATACACCAAAATACTGAATGCAAAAAAATAGATACACTAAAAATTTAACAAATACACTCAAATACTGAATACAAAAACTAACAAATACACAAAATAAATTGTCACCGAAGTTCGAACCTTCCGCCGTTGAAGTAACCGGAACGTGAACGGAAGAATCTCAGACCAAAATGATTTGTTCGCCACCGCACTTGTCATCTAAGGGTTCTGTCGTCCCCTCCACCGCCGCACTTGTCATCAATGCGTTGAAGGAACCAGAACATGACCGGAAGAAGACGAAGAACGTGATCGAAACTCCAGATCTGGAACGTGACAGTGGATCACAACAAAGCGGAACTTCAAATCTGGAGGCGCCGGCGGTGGGTCACGACGGGAGTGGAAAGATCATATCTGGAGGCGCCAATGAAAGCTCAGATATGAAGGTTCCGGCGGGCAGTGGGTCACGACAGAGTCCATTGCTATCAGATCTGGAGGGGCCGACGGTGGGTCACGACGGAGCGGATGCTCAAATCTGATAGCAATGGATTTCGCCGAAGCTCTAGCGGTGGTTCGTTGTGGCCGACGGCGGAGGAGAGCAGAAGCAGATTCTCAGTCAAGATAAAAATAATAAAAATAGAGTATTATACATTAAATATATATATATATATATATATATAGCTATGATAGGTAATTCAAATACACATTATAGTTATGCTTTGTAATTTAATTAAACAATAGTTACTAAAGATTAATACGTCCTACCGTTAGTAATGACATGTAATTATTCCAATAATAAAACTCTACAAAAACGGTAAATTAAATTAAATTTATCAGTGGGATACTTTCTTGCAATAGGAGTGGATTCAAATCTCGTTGTCACCGTCAAAGGTCGTGATGGAATAGATAGAATTTCTCCATTCATAACTAGAAATTTTGAGTTCAAGTGGTGAAAATGAAAATAAAAATAAAAGAATCCCGATGAAAAGTGCTTATCACGCTTAACGAGTCTTGCAGATTAACATCGAGTGGGCCTTAGGGTGCATAAATGGGATTCTTTCATACAACATTTCTGAAGTTCATATTGACATTATTTTCTTCTAGAATTTATGTTATATGTATCGATGATATAAATAATTTTTTTATTATCAGTATATTTTGACCATTTAAAAAAAAAATATTCTTCATTTTTAAGATTATTAATTACTAATATTTAATAGAAAATACTTGTAATTATCTTTTATATGATCTAATTATGATATATATTTTTTTATACATAAATACATAAAACGTATATCAAACGACTCCTACATTTACCCCGGAGGGTTCACACAGGTGATGGTCGGCTCATTTGAACAAATTACATGTTATTTAACTTGCAGCCGTCCAATGAGAAATATATAGTGAATATTGCTATTATAAATCATTAAATTTTCACTCTAAATTAAAGTGGAATAGTACCGGCCACATATACTTAGTAAGGATTTGATTTTACTATAAATAAACAAAAACATGATGTATGTCTGTACCATAATACTCACTTCTCCCATATTTTTGGATGTTGAAGAAATTAACACACAACCTTATATGTAGGGATGTTCATGGTTCGGGTGAAAATCGATCCGAACTGAAAAATTAAAATGATTAAATAAATTGGTACTTTTTTTGTTTAAGTTTGATTTGATTTTAAATTTTTAAAAAGCGATAATATTTGATTTTGTTTGGTTTTATTAAAAAACAAACCGAAGAAAAATCAAATAAAACCGACAAATTATATACACAACTCTACTAATCATATATATGTAATATATCATTTTTCATAAATAATTTTAAATATTTTTTGTAATTCTCATCAAGAATTTATTTTTACCATTAGTTTTATCTTTAATGGACTAATTAATTTTAGGTCTTAAGCCAATTTCTTAAAAGAAAGACATGAATCAAGATCAATTTATGTGAAAAAATAACTATGAAATTTTCACCTAGACTTTTTTTATATTTCTTTTAAACTTTATTCACCTAATTAAAGCTTATAAATCTCAAGACATTTTCTCCACGATTCAAGAAAATTGTAGTCACCGTAATAAAAAGATAGTAAAGGATTATAAGCTAGCAACGATTGAAAAATTCTTCTAATTGTAGGGGGGAAAGAAGGATACCATTAGATTTCTTAAAAATAGAAAAGTCAAGTCAAATAGAATTGAAACCGACAACAACCAAGCCGATAAATATGTATTACATTTGGTTCCGTTTGGTTTTAATAATAAAAAATTATTAAATTGTTTTTGTGTTGATTTTAACAAAAAACCGACCCAAACCGAACAATGAACACCCCTGCTTATATGCACTAACTAAGAAAATAATAATTTGTAGGGATAATAGTATTTTTGGTCCCTAAATTATAGGTACATTCTGATTTTGATCCTTATGATATCTGAAGAAGCACATTTAACCTTCAAGGCTTCAACTAATCGAAATGTGTGTTTTTAATTCTTTTATGTAAGAAGTATGTTGTATTTTGAACTACTTTTTGAACTATATTGCTGACAAATATGGAGTAACAACACAAGGCTAACACAACACATGGATAATTAAGTGGTGGAACGACTAATAATTATCGTAAATTTGTGATATCACAAGGATCAAATTTAAAACTTACCGATAATCAAAGGACCAAAATGCTACCTAATTTACATTATCAATGGTGCATTTTAATTTTTAAAAATTATATGTATGCATTTAAAATACGATTTCCTTTTTTAAAGATAATTAATTAATATTTATATAAAAACTACTTGTAATTTTTTTTGAAAGATCTGATGATATAAGAAAAATTACATCCTCAGTATATATAACGACTCTTACATTTATTACCCTAGAGGGTTCAGAAAGGTGGTGGTCGGCTCATATTTGAACAAATTACCATGTAGGATTTGAACTTGTATTTAATTTGTAGCCGTCCACTTCAATTTTCACTCTAAAGTGGAATAATTCCGGCCATATATAGGCACTGGCATATTGACTACTTGAAATATGGATTATATAAGCAAAATGGGGAGGGAATGAAACTGGGAGTTCGATTTCATTTATGACTTTTTCGTTGCACCTTACACTAAACAGAATCTCTTGCACGCGTGTATACTTAGAATTTGACTTTACCATAAATAGATAAAAACATAATGTATGTCCGTACCATAATACTGACTTCTCCCATATTCAAAGACAACCTTTTACACGTTTTTGGATTGGATTTTGTTTACTTACTTTTGCTAACTTTCTGAAATGCCAACACTGGCAGCAGCTATTTCAAATTTTAATTTATTTTATTATATTCAGATGATGTATTTTTATAGCTGAACCAAACTTTTAACCATAAGAAGGAATTTTAACTATTTTCCTACTACAGTATATGTTATTATTTTTATTCGCACACACTTTAAGAAATTTGTCAATTCGTTAGAAGTTTGACTCATTCATGTTCTCGACGTTAGAAACCTAAAAACGTAGCCTAGAATAACAAATTACAATGTAGGATTTGATTTCGGTACTAAAATACTATAGAAACGTAGCCTCACATCAACCAAATAATCCTCCACGGCATAGCCAAAATGCATCACAACTAAAAGAAAAAACCTTTATCGATCCATAGCAAACTCCATTTTGTGTATAAAATACTGAACTCAGTGGGGTCTTAATTAAGGTTCTGAGATTATATTAAAAATGAATGTGGGTTCTCTTGAAAAAATGTGATGCATGGATGAGCGATGGGAAGTTGTCATTTGTGATGGAGGGATAGTGGATGGAGAAATAGTGGTGTGATCGCTATCGGCTCATTTGAGATGGTGGAAATAGAATAGTATAGGTTGTAAAGGCAAATTGGTTAAAGGTCTAGAAATCTGATCTCATCATGTTGGGCAGAAATAAGGTACAAGAAAATATATAAGGTACAAGAAATCTGATCTCATCATGTTGGGCAGAAATAAGGTACAAGAAAATATATATAATGTGTACATAAAAGGAATTCTAATTCGGTAAAGATTCTACTATATCATAAATATACACAAATATTAATTAAACAATCTATGACGAAAATTCGGAGAATATTCATTAATACACCCCCTCAGTCTGAGCGGGAGGAGGCCGGACGCTAAGGCTGGATATGAAGTCAAGAAATAATTGTTTGGGAAGCCCTTTGGTGAAGATATCCGCATACTGAAATGATGAAGGCACATGTAACACCCTGACCTGACCAAGTGCAACTTTTTCACGAACAAAATGGATATTCATCTCAATGTGTTTCATTCGCTGATGTTGAACTGGTTGTGAGCGAGATATATGGCAGATATGTTATCACAGTATACAATGGACACCCTACGCAACGGACACTGGAGCTCTAAAAGTAAATTACGGAGCCAACAAATCTCAGCAACAGCATTGGCGACGCCTCTATATTCTGCTGCAGCACTCGAGCGTGATAGGGTGGCTTGTCTCTTTGCAGACCATGAAATAAGGTTGTCCCCTAAAAACACACAATAGCCGGAAGTGGAGCGTCGCGTGTCCGGAAACCCTGCCCAATCTGCATTCGTATAAGACAATAACCTGGTCGGTGCAGAGGTGTATAAGTGTAATCCATAATCAAGTGTGCCCTTAAGGTATCTAATGATACGCTTAAGAGCAGTAAAGTGAGACTCCCTGGGGGCATGCATAAATAAGCACACCTGCTGAACATTATATGCAATATCAGGTCTGGTGAAAGTAAGATATTGCAGTGCACCTGCAAGGCTCCTATATTTAGTAGGATCGGAAATCGGATCACCATACATAACACTGAGTTTAGATTTAGAATCCACCGGAGTAGGCATGATTTTGCAATTTGCCATCTTGGTCCTGTACACTATCTCCTCCGCATACTTACGCTGACTCAAGAACATGCAATCTTTGGATATGGTCACTTATATACCCAAAAAGTAACTCAATTTGCCCAAGTCAGTCATAGAAAATTCGGCGTTAAGCAATGCAATAATATCATTTTTCAACCCATGAGATGAGGCAGTGAGTACAATATCATCCACATACAAGAGTAAGTAAGCAGTGTTGGTACCCCGGTGAAAGACGAACAGAGAGTTATCACACCTGCTGCATACAAACCCAATCTGCAAGATATACCTGGCAAATCGATCATACCATGCCCGGGGTTCCTATTTCAAACCATACAGCGACTTGCGGAAATGACAAACATGATGAGGTGCCGCGGGATGAACGAAACCAGGTGGTTGGTGCATGTAAACAATTTCTTTCAAGTGACCATGTATAAATGCATTTTTCACATCAAGCTGATGAATCGGCCAATGCTTGCCCATGGCTATACTCAAAACTGTGCGAATGGTAGCCAGATTGATAACCGGGCTGAACGTCTCACCACAATCAATGCCATCCTGCTGGTTTGTGCCATTAGCCACAAGTCTTGCCTTATACCTCTCAAGATCTCCATTGTCCCTAAACTTGTGATAAAAAAGCAACATGCACCGGATCACATTCACCCCTTCCGATCTAGGAACCAGATCCCACGTGTGATGTTTAATTAAAGCATTGTATTCCTCACACATAGCAGCATTCCAATTAGGGTCTTGTTTGGCCAATTTGGGATTTTTGGGAATAAGTGATATTGTTTGGGTAAACAAGTTGAAATGGACTTTAGGTTTGAAAATTTCGTGTTTGGCACGGGTTCCCATTTGGTGAGTTGATACAGTAGGATGGACGGTTTGTTGGTGGCTGGGTTGTGTTGATTGTTGAGGCTGCAGTGAGTGTATGGGTGTCAGGTCGGGATGATAGTGGGTGTTGGTTGTTGGTGACCGTGTTGATAGTGGTGGGATGGTTGGTATAGTCGATAGATGCGGGGTAGGTGAAGTTGGGTACGAGGAATGAAGTGGGTTTGGACGATGGTGTCGGTCAACGGTGGTGGGTGATTGACCTGTTGGTCAGAATTCGTGCTCAGATGAGTGGAACTGACAGTTGGTGGTGGATTTCTGAGATGGGTTGTGACCGAATTTGGTGGTGAAACAGTGATGACGGACCGATCGTCGGTGTGGCTATCAGTCGACGGTGGTTGAGTTAGTGTCGGTACGGGTTGCACCGCTGGGTTTTGGGGAGAAGAACCGACGGTGGTCGATGGTAGGTGGGTGATGTCGGCGGTGCCGTTGTGGGTTCCGGGTAGGGACTGATTTAGCTGACTGATAATGATCGGAGAGATGACGGGTTCGTCGAGAAAGGTATATTCCGATTGTTGGAATTTTTTGAGATTCGAAAACGGGAATGTATTCTCATCAAATGTGATATGACGGGATATGTGAGTTTGACAAGTGGACAGGTCATAGCACAGATAGCCCCTATGGTTTGACGGAAAACCTAAAAAGACACACGGGGTGGTCCGTTGTGCGAATTTGTGAGGAGCTGTGGAGACAAGATTAGGATAGCACAGACAACCGAATATTCGGAGATGGTCATAGGATGGAATTCTGCGGTAGAGGATTTCGGTTGGGGTCATATTGTGAAGGGTACTTGTGGGGAGAATATTAAGAATGTATTCGGACATTTTGACGGCATAGACCCAGGATGACATAGAGAGAGATGCATGAATCAATAGAGTACGAATCATGTTATTAATAGTGCGAATGATTCGTTCAGCTTTACCGTTTTGTGGTGAAGTGTGGGGGCAGGAGAAACGAAAAACCAAGCCATTATTTGTACAAAATTGGTGAAATGTAGAGTTATTGAATTCGCGGCCATTATCGCATTGAAATGACTTTATACATGTTTCAAACTGTATTTTGATAAAAGTTCGGAACTCAAGAAATTTAGCAAACACTTCCGATTTAAATTTAAGTGGATATATCCAAATGTAGTGAGAGAAATCATCTAGCAAGACAAGATAATATTTGTGACCAAAGGAACTAGAAATAGGGGATGTCCACAAATCAACATGTATAATATCAAATGAGGCAAAGGTAACACTAGTAGATTATTTAAACGGAAGACGAATATGTTTTCCTAAAGAACAAAAAGCACAGTGTTGGGCAAGTTTCCCATTATTACATTTAATAAAATTATTGCATCTAAGAAAATTAAAAACTGGGTTGCCAGGATGGCCAAGCCGATTGTGAAAAATGGACGGAGAGTTAGCAGCTAGAGAGACGGGAGAGCAAGATCTGGCAGCGGAGGTGGATGGAAATGGATAGAGATCCCCCGTGCTATTGCATCTCGTAAGATGGTTTCCTGTACGAAGATCATTCACAGTAAAACCAAACGGGTCAAACTCAACAGAATTATCACGAGTAAATTTGCGTACATAAATAAGGGTTTTAATGATATTTGGTGCATACAGGACATGTTTAAGTGAAAAAGGCGGATGTGGTGGTTTGGTGTGGGAAGTGTCATAGCCCTGTATTGGAATGTGATGCTCATTATCAACAATAATGTATTGAGGATGCTTTAATTAAAAATGTGTGGAAATAGTACCTGCAGAGCGTGTGAGGTAAGATGTGGCGCCCGAGTCCATGTACCAATTTTCATCGGGTTGTTGCAAGTCCAGGCTGCTGAAGGCTTGACCCAAGTCGGTTGGGGCCATACCTGTATGAGGCTGCACGAACTGGGCTTGGCTGAAATGGGCCTATTGCTGCGGATGCTGGATCGACTGAGGAAAAAGAGCGGGGTCCAAGAGCCCCTGCTGAGTGTAATGGTAATGGGTTAGTGCATGGCCTGGACCCGCGGCCCAATTGTGGAATGAGGCCTGAGCTGCAGGGTTGTTCCAGTAAGGCAGAGAATTGGGATGTGGTTGTTATGGCTGTGGCTGATGGTCGCGGCCCTTGCCTCGCCCACGACCTCTTCTGCCGCCGCGGTTCTGCCGCATCTGTAAATTTTCCAGCGGGCTTGGGCCGACGGGAATTTGATTTTGAGAGGGCGTTTCGACGGCTAACGCATTTTGATTATGCTCTTCCTTTTTAGCACGACGGGTTTCTTCTAGCAACAACTGCGAGCGGGATTTGTTAAAACTTGGTAACAGATCCGCCTGTTGAATCATAGTGGCCAAAGTATCGTATTCGCCTTTGGGAAGGCCAGCAATTAATTGTAAGACCATCTTTGTTTCAGAAACAGGCGTGCCGACATTGGAGAGTTGATCCGCCACAATTTGTAACTGTTTACAATACTCAGTCATGTTGGAGAAATTTTCAAGACGTGTGGTATTAAATTGTTCCTCCAAATATACAGCACGAGTGTGCTTGTTATCTTGAAATATTTCTTCCAACCGAAGCCATAAGTCACGTGCTGAGGCGTCGAATTTCATTATAGTGAGAAGTAAATCCTGAGAAATACTACCATATATCCACTATTTTACAACAACATTAAGATGAAAATAGACGGCGTCATCAACTTCAGGAGGGCGAGGGAATGAGTCATCTATGTGGTCAAGCACGTTGTAGAGACATGCATGAATGTGGAACAGTTCGACCCATAGGGTGTACTGACCACATTCTTGATCAAGAATGATTGGTAGGCAATGTTTGATATTGGAGACAGAGAGTGCAGGATGAATAGATGTAGAAAAAATTGGTTTAGGATTGTCTGAAACGACGACTGTTGTAGATGAAGCCTCGTTGGGAGTTTGAGGTGTAGACATTATTTTAGTGAAGGAAGGAAAGAACAAGAGAAAGAAGAAAAATAATTTGTTTAATGACTGGAGATGGACTCGGTGTCAGAACCGAGAATGGGAGGAAGAGGGGTGCGACGACACTGCTAGTGAAATCCTAAGGTTTTGACTTCTGATACCATGAAAGAATTGTAATAATTTCCCTTGGGGAGTATTCTCATTATTACAAAATACATATAGTGTGTACAAGAGAGGAATCCTAATTCGGTAAGGATCCTACTATACCATAAATATACACAAATATTAATTACACAATATATGACGTCGTTAATAGAATGTGAAAAAAGTATGAGTAGATTCTTTGTATAATTCATTTCATACTAGGACAATGTTATAAGTTTTATAAAGTATGATGAAAATTAAGGTTAGACCTTTCGCAAACCAAAAGAATAAATTTAGACCTCTTCCTTATAGTATAATATTATATTGATTTGTTAGTGACTGAAAGCAATTTCTAGCCAATATTATACCGATAAAGATATAGATGAGCAAACTTCTAAATAAAATATGATCTTATAACCATAAATTTTTTATCATATGCTTAAAATATTCATCGCCTCTCAGAAGATTATTAATTTCATTTCAAACAAAAATTGAGAGTGTTAGATCACATGTAAAGTTAAAATATATAATTTAGTTTTCAGAAAAAGTTTAGGTGACAACTTAATATATATTAGAGATAATGGTCAAAAATACAAATGTCTCAGTGCGGAGGTTGGCTATGGACGGGTTCAGGAGGGGTAGAGGTAGGCCGAAAAAGTATTGGGGAGAGGTAATTAGACGAGATATGGCGCAGGTGCAACTTACTGAGGACATGACCTTAGATAGGGGTTATGGAGGACACGGATTAGGGTGGAAGGGTAGTAGGTAGTCTGGTGTAGTCCTACTTACGCTTACAAACTGGTAGTTGTAGTGTTATTATTGTAGGCCCGCCTAGCCTATCATACTAGTAGGCGCAATATTGCTTTATAGTCCTCCCGTCGTTTGATTTCTGCTGCTATGTGTTCTCTAGTGTACTTTGTTTATCTTATTTACATGCGTTAATTACTGATTCTTTTTTCAGAATGCGCTATCATGACTTATTCACTTTTGATACCAGCATTTTCAAACTGCTTTAAATTTCTTGTCCGGGTCTAACCGTTTCTCTTACTTTGCTTGTGCTTGTGCTTTATCTTGAGCCGAAGGTCTCTCGAAAATAGCCGCTCTACCTACCAAGGTAGAGTTGTCTGCGTACAATCTACCCTCCCCTAAACCCCACATTGTGGGATTTTTACTGTGTATGTTGTTGTTGTTATTAGCGAATTATTCTCACAATATTCACCATATATTATGTAATTATGATTATTGTATATTTATGGTAAATTAGGATCCTTACTGTATTAGGGTTCCACCTTTGTACAACTCTATATATTGTGAATTAATGAGAAGACTCCCCAAGGAAGATTATTACAATCTTACATGATATCAGAAGTCAAACCCTAAACCCTGTTCTTTTCTCTCACAGCCGTCGTCGATACCCCCCCCCCCCCCAATCGGCCGACGACACTTCTCCCATATTTTGCTTCAACTTTGTGACCACCATATCTCCTCCCACCTCCCCCTAAAACATCCGGTTCCTCCACAGTTGTCTTTGACAACCCCCCTTCCATCTTCTACATTTTCTTTTCATCCGGCGTTCACCGTCACTAACATCAAGAATTTTATACCCATAATTCTTGATCAAGAAGATTGCCAATATTCAATGTGGGTTGAACTATTATACATCCATGCATGCGCGTACAACGTGCTAGAACACGTTGACGGTTATATTCCCCGCCCCTCAGATGTTGCAGACTCGACATGGCATCGCCTTGACGCCATCGTCAAGCAGTGGATATACGACACCATCTCTAAAGATTTGTTGTGTACTATCATAAAAACAGGTGCCTCGGCACGTGACCTATGGATACGATTGGAAGAAATATTTCAGGATAATAAAAATACTCGAGTCGTGTATTTGGAAGAACAGTTCAACAATACGCGTCTCGAGAATTTTACAAACATATCTGAATACTGCAAACAACTAAACTTATTGCAGACCAACTTTCCAACGTAGGAACACCCGTTTCTAAAATGAAGATGGTCTTACAACTAGTTGCTGGCTTACCAAAAGGCGAATACGATACGCTAGCGACAATGATTCAATAGGCCGACCCACTACCGAGTTTCAACAAGGCACGTTCACAATTATTATTGGAGGAGACCCGACGTGCTAAACAAGATTAACACAATCAAAAAGCCTTAGCGGTTGAAAGTAGTGCGGCCTCCACCACCCAGCCGCCACCGCCGGACCACCAGCAGCAGCAGGACAGTCGCGACAGAGGAAGAGGCGGCAGAGGCCGCAGTAATGGAAAATAGGGCAAAAAACGCGGTAGAGGAGGCAAGGCCCAACAGGAGAGCCTAGCGCCTGTCCAGCAGTTTCAGTGGCCTGGTCCAACAAGGTGGCCCAATGCAGGGAATTGGGCCTCACCCTCATGCCCATATCCTACATCGGGGGCCCAATTCCCGCAAGCCTAGATGCCTGGCATCTTGGGCTCGGCTCCAACAAACCACCAGGCCCATACGTCTACCCACCATGCAAATCTTGTTTGGGCCTAACAACTTCAACCTGGTCACAATCTGGCCCCAACAGATTTGGGCCAGGCCTTCAACACATTGAACTTTCAACAACCCGACAAAAATTGGTACATGGATACCGGAGCCACATCTTATCTCACCCGCTCTTCAGGTAATCTATCTCTACTGCTTTAATTAAAGCATCCTCAATTCATCACTATCGGCAATGGTCATCGCATTCCAATTGAAGGTTATGGTAATACCCACACAAAACCTCACCATCCACCCTTATTCCTAAACCATGTCCTCTATGCTCCTAACATCATTAAAAATTTAATATCTGTTAGAAAATTCACTCGCAATAATTTCGTGTCTGTGGAGTTTGACCCTTTTAGTTTCTCTGTGAAGGATTTCTATACATGAAAAATTCTTAGGCGATGCAATAGTGTGGGAGACCTCTACCCCTTCACTCCATCTTCCGTTGTCAAAACACAATCTTATACCTCTCTTTCTACAATCTCTCCGTCAACTTGGCACAATAGACTTGGCCACCCAGGAGCACATGTTTTTAATTTTCTTAGAGATAATAAGCTTATTCGATGTAATAATGGAAAGCTTGCCCGCTAGGCAAACATGTTTGCCTTCCATTTATGTCATCTTTAAGTGTTACGTTTTCTCTGTTTGATATTGTTCATGCCGATTTATGGACATCTCAGGTTGTTAGATCACTAGGTCATAAATTTTATCTCGTATTATTGGACGATTTCTCTCATTTTATCTGGATTTACCCACTAAAGTTCAAGTCTGAAGTTTTTGTCAAGTTTCTTGAGTTTCGAAATTTCATAAAAACTTAATTTGAAAAGCCATAAAATCTTTTCAATGTGATAATGGTCGTGAGTTCCATAATTCAGCGTTTCATAATTTTTTCACCACTTACGGCATGGTTTTCCATTTCTCATGTCCCCGCACATCACCTCAAAATGGTAAAGCTGGATGAATAATTCGTACCATCAATAACATGGTTCGTACTATTCTTTTTATGCCTCTCTCCTCCTTCCTTCTGGGTCTATGCTGTTAAAATGGTGGAATATATCATCAATATTTTACCTACGAGCACTCTTCACAACAAAACCCCCACCGAAATTTTCTACCATAGGATCCCGTCCTATGGCAATCTTAGAATTTTCGGTCGCATGTGCTACCCCAATCTTGCATCTACTACCCCTCATAAATTAGCTCTACGAACCACATTAGTGTGTCTTTGTTGGCTTTCCGTCTAATCATAGGGGTTATCTGTGCTATGAATTGTCCACTCATAAAATCCATGTCTCTCATCACGTCACCTTTGACGAGACAAGTTTTCCATTTTCGAATATCCAAAAATTCCAAAACACAGATTACATGTTTCTCGATGAGTCAGACCTCTCCTCCGTCTTAGATCTCTCCTCCATCGTGACTGCACTGTTCCGTCACGGCCTTCCCCGACTGCCTCATCTTCTCTAGTCTCCGGCACCACCATCTGTGCATCGCTGCCCCAACCCCTGTCACCAGCTACTGTCTCACCCACTTCCATGCCAGTCATTCCGATTTCCGAGTCAGCACAACCACCACCCTACCTCCGTATAGGTCTCAGTTCTCAATTAAATCACATCCCCTCCCAAATCTGTAACTCGACACCAACTCCTCCACCAGAAACCCACAACCAAACACCGACGTCGACCCACCTCCAAAACCTAACACCAACACCGCACCCCAACACCTTCCCAACCTGGACCCAGTTTCCATTGTCACTAGAAAACAACCCTCAACCGACGTCCCTCCACTCAGAACCCAATAACCAGGAAACCCAAACCCAACAAATTATCGACATTGCACCTTTACCCACCCACCGTATGGAAACTCGTGCCCAACACGGGATTTTTAAACCCAAGGTTCACTTTAACCTATCCACCCATACTATATCCCTGATTTCCAAAAACCCAAATTAGCCAAACTGGACCCTAATTGGAATGCGGCCATGCATGAGAAATTTAATGCTTTAACGAACTAGCAAACTTGGGATTTGGTTCCTAGACCGGCTAGGGTGAATGTGATCAGCTGCATGTGGCTATTTCGTTACAAATTCAGAGACAGTGGTGACTTAGAAAGGTATAAGGCTAGACTTGTAGCCAATGACACTAATCAGCAGGAGGGCATTGATTGTGGTGAGACATTCAGTCCGGTTGTTAAATCGACCACCATTCGCACCGTTCTAAGTATATCTATGGGTAAGCATTGACCGATTCATCAGCTTGATGTTAAAAATGCATTTCTACATGGAGATTTAAAAGAAACGGTCTACATGCACCAGCCGCCTGGTTTTGTCTATCCAGCAGCCCCTCAGTATGAATGTCGTCTCCGTAAGTCACTTTATGGTTTGAAGCAGGGCCAAGAGCATGGTATGAACGCTATGCCGGGTATATTATGCAGATTGGGTTTGTATGCAGCAGGTGTGATAATTCTCTTTTCATTTTTCATCGAGGTAGTAGCACTGCTTACTTACTGCTATATGTGGATGATATTGTTCTCACTGCCTCATCTGATGAGTTAAAAATGATATTATTGCTCTACTTAAAATCGAATTTGCTATGACTGACTTGGGCAAGTTGATTTACTTCTTGGGCATATCAGTGACCAGATCTGCAGATACTTTGTTCCTGAGTCAGCGTAAGTATGCAGAGGAGATCGTGTATAGGGCTAATATGGCCAATTTCAAGATCATGCCCACTCCGGTAGATTCTAAATCAAAGCTTAGTGTTGTTGATGGTGCTCCAGTCTCCGATCCTACTCTTTATAGGAGCCTTGTAGGTGCACTTCAGTATCTTACCTTCACCAGACCTGATATTGCTTATGCTTTTCAGTAGGTGTGTCTATTTATGCATGCCCCCAGAGAGTCTCACTTCACTGCCCTTAAGCGTATCATCCGATACATTAAGGACACACTTGACTATGGGTTGCATTTATACCTCTCTGCACTGACCAGACTACTATCATACACGAATGCAGATTGGGCAGGGTGTCCGGACACGCGACGCTCCACCTCCGGTTATTGTGTATTCTTAGGGGATAACCTCATTTCATGGTCTGCCAAGAGGCAAGCCACGCTATCCTGCTCGAGTGTCGAAGCAGAGTATAGAGGCGTTGCCGATGTTGTCGCTGAGATATGTTGGCTCTGAAACCTACTTTTGGAGCTCCAATGTCCCTTACATACGACGTACATCGTCTAATGTGATAACATATCTGCCATATATCTATCTCACAATCCGGTTCAACATCAGCGAACCAAACACATTGAGATGGATATACACTTTGTTCGTGAGAATGTTGCTCTCGGTCATGTCAAAGTGTTACATGTGCCTTCGTCATATTAGTATGCAAATATCTTCACAAAAGAGCTTCCCCGATAGTTGTTCATCGACTTCAGATCCACCCTTAGCGTCCGGTCTCCTCCCGCTCCGACTGAGGAGGTGTATTTGCGAATATTCTCACAATATTCACCGTATATTATGTAATTATGATTGTTGTATATAGAGTTCCACCTTTGTATAACTATATATATTGTGAATTAATGAGAAGACTCTTCAAGAGAGATTATTACAATCTTACGGTTATATAGTGGTAAAAAACACATCTGAACTATATAAATTTAAAAAAGAAAAGAAAAAGAACTAGTATATGTGTTTAATCAAACATTTAGTTTAGTGATGTAAAAAAGAAAGATATTGTGAGTGACAGTTATTTCCCCCGCCAACAACGCGGACACATATAGAGAGAGCCACAAAAAGCTCATTAAAAGGGACGAAAGATTCAAACAATTCCTATTCCGCAGCATTCGCTTCTCGTCTCCAACAACAGCAATGTCACATCCACAGATCCACTTCACTCAAGCAATTCATCGAACACTTGATCGATCCTCACTGTATACTTCTTTTTTTCCTCTTTTCGGGTATTTCGAAGCTCTGTTTTCTCCAAAATTCTGGAATTTACTACAAGGATTGGCTTTTTTGTTAATGCCATGGATGTATAGATGAAGTATTGATTTGATGTAGTCGATATTTTTCCTCGAATTCTAAAAATGGTACGTTAATTTTTCGATACTCAGTAAACAGTGAACTCTTCTATACTTGTGATCCAGTTGAATTTAGGGATTAGTGTTAGAGAACCCTAATTTGTTTGAAATGACACAATGTTGAGTATAGAAGCCAAAGACGGAGTCAGGAATTCTCACGAGAAATTTAAAGAAAAATGGAAGAATGTACATCTGGGATTTACAACTAGGATTGGCTATTTTGTTAATGCCATGGATGTGTAGATGAAGTATTGATTTGATGTAGTCGCGATTTTGCCTCGAATACTAGAGATGATAAGTTAATTTTTTGATACTCAATAGACAGTGAACTCTTCTATACTGCATTGCTTATTGCCTACTCATTGTTCCTTCTTTGAGCTATACTTGTGATTTTTTGGTAAAGTAGATACTTTTCTTAAATCCCAGCAGAGACAAAAATATTCTTCTCATCTGTCTAAACCTTGGTGGATAGAGTTACCTTGGTACCTGTTGCTAGTGGGAGGTAGCAGGTATCATGTGCAATTAGTTGAGGTGTGTGGAATTAGTTGAGGTGCGCGCAAGATGGTCCGGACACCATGGTTGTAAAACTAAGTAGATACTTTTCATAGTGTGCTTTTTCTTTTTAACTAGTTGAATTTAGGGATAAGTGTTAGAGAACTCTAATTGTTTGAAATGACAAGCAGTTGAGTATAGAAGCGGGGTGGGTCATGGGTGTAGCATTAGGTTCTATTTTTTTTGGAGAAAAAATACAGTGGTAGTTATCCAGCGTATAAGTTATAAGCTGAACCTAATGATAGCATACAATGGTAGAGCCAAAATTTTAACTAAGGGAAGTCAAAATATAAAGAAGTAACACATGAAGAAGCCAAGGGAATTCAACTTATAGTATATATACATAAAAAATAATTTACCTATCTACATAGTGTACTTTTTCAGCAAAGGAGTGTTAATTGACACCTTGGATAGGGGTGGCTCCGCCACTGATAGCATATCGACATGATCTTACAATCTGACAGTATTACCGATATAACGACTAATCAACAGGATAACATGTGGTTTTACCTTTAATGGGAATCTCCAACAGGTGAAGGAGCAACTTTTCTCCAGCGAAGTACTGTTCTGAAATTTTAGCATCATTACCACAAAAAAAAAGAGAGGAAATTTTAGCATCAACAAACACTTACTATGAAGGGGAGCCTTGGAGTAACTGGTAAAGTTGCTGGCATGTGATCAGGAGGTCATGGGTTCAAGCCGTGGAAACAACCTCTTACAGAAATGTGAGGTAAGGCTGCGTACAATAGACCCTTGTGGTCCGGTCCTTCCCCGGACCTCGCGCATAGAGGGAGCTTAGTGCACCGGGCTGCCCTTTTTTAAACACTTACTATATGTATACTACTTACATGTAAAACAAATCAATTGTGCATGTCAATTGGGATGTACCATCTAGGGTCTATCATGGAGCATGTCTTCCTGTTTCTTTAGCCTCTATCTCTTGATAAGTAAATAATTATTTTATTCTGTGCTGTTTTAAACAAAAGAAAATAAGACTTGCTTTTGGCTTTCTGATCTGATGTTAAGGTAAATTGTATGCAGAGCACTCCAGTAAATATCATTGTAGGTTCTCATGTGTGGATTGAGGATCAAAACATTGCTTGGATTGATGGACAAGTATCACAGATTAATGGACAGGATGTTCAGGTCCAGACATCTGATGGGAGGACGGTATGTCTAGCTCTTTTACACGGAACATTAATTTATTCTTGCAGTTTCAGTTTGCTTATTTGTGTCCCTGTGGCAATTTCAGTGTGTATTAAGGAGCCCAATAGAAAGAGATACTTAATAGACAAGCTGATTTTCTATATGCTAACTGATTATTCTATCTAAATTTGTTTAAAATGAATCTCGAGTGGCAAAGCCATCATTGAAACTGTAAATGAATGTATTCTTGATGATGAAGTTCATTGTGTTGCATATTTTGTGAGTAGAGGTAGATCTAGGATTTGAATTCTACCACAACCCTTTCCATTTACTAGGTTCGAAATATATTACTTTTTACTTATTTTGGTGAAATTTTTCAACACATATACACGGCCAGAACCAAAGTTACTGGGTTCGGACAAACCCGTATCTAAAGCATTGAGCTTAAATGAAGAAGTGGGAATTTATATAGTCGACCCTAACTTGTTTAGCACAGTAGTTGTTTTTTTTTCTTTTGTTTAAGAAAGCCTTAATAAGTTCTGTCTCGTTCCTTCTTAAGTTGCATTGTCACAAATTTCGATGCAAGAATCCCTAATTGGCAATGTCTTCGATCTTAACTGTTTACCTTACTTTCACTTTTCAATTCATCTAGGTTACAGTTAATTTATCAAAAATATATCCCAAAGACGAAGATGCTCCTGCTGGTGGAGTTGATGACATGACCAAGTTATCATATTTGCATGAGCCTGGCGTCTTGCAAAATTTGGCTACAAGATATCAACTCAATGAAATATATGTAAGTTTATGGTCCAATTAATGTAGATTGGTGAGAGGAACAAATGAATTGCTGCACCAATGGGTGATTCTATCATTATTAATATTGTATCATAATGTGACATTATGACAGACTTATACTGGAAGTATTCTCATTGCCATCAATCCCTTCCAAAAGCTGCCTCATCTATATGATCGCCACATGATGGAACAATACAAGGGAGCACCGCTTGGCGAATTAAGTCCTCATGTCTTTGCTATTGCTGACGCTGCTTACAGGTACTCCTGTTTCAACTTCCACTCACATGATTTACCCCCAAACACTATACAATTGTGACTAAGATTATAAAATGAATCAGGCAAATGATAAATGAAGGTAAAAGCAATTCAATATTGGTCAGCGGTGAAAGTGGGGCTGGTAAGACTGAAACCACTAAAATGCTTATGCAATATCTTGCTTATTTGGGTGGCCGTAGAAGCACTGAAGGTCGAACTGTCGAGCAGCAAGTTCTAGAGGTAAACTGTATGATCTTGATGAGTCGAGCTTGCTTAAACTCATTTTCTCCTTAAACTTACAAGGGTATTCTGAGAAAATATGGGAGAAAAATATTATTATCGAATTGTTGTATCTACATGATTACACTGAGCTCTATTTATACACACTCCATTACAATCCTTTTTCTAGTAGGATACTATATATAAAATCCTATTCCTATTCTACATTACAATCTTTTTCCTAGTAGGATACTATATATGAAATTCTATTCCTATGTTAACACTCCCTCTCAAGCTGGTGCATACAAGTCATATGTACCGAGCTTGTTACATATGTAATTAACACGAGGAGCAGTGAGGGACTTGGTGAAAATACCTGCAAGCTGATCACTCGACTACACAAATTTTATAACAATATCATCAGAGAGTATATCTGATCTGGATTGAGCAACCTCAATACCTAGAAAATACTTCAGTCTGCTGAGATCTTTAGTATGAGTCATGCCAAACTCCTGAATTACTGTGCTGAATTTTCCAACCCATGCTCTGGGAGACTGTTTTAGACAATAAAGTGACCGACGCAATCGACACACTGGTTAAACCCCCCTTGAGCAACAAATCAGGTGGTTGCTCCATATAAACTTCCTCCTTAAGGTCACCATGCAGAGAATAACATACTTCACGAATATGTTCAAGCCTATTACAATAATTACACCTAGGTCGAGATCTTCAAAGATGACCTCATCCTCGTCGCTTCTTCATGGACTGTGATGTGCGATTTTCTGATCTCCTCCTTAAGGGTTTTGAAGTAATCATAGGACTTGAACTTCCAATTCCCGTGTTTTTGGAGTTAAACATATCAAATCCGAGAGATGTAGCGAAATCTGACTTGAAAGATGGAGGGAATTTGGCGAACACAACTCAAGAAGAAAATCACCGAGATCTGGCCGAAAAAAGGTGCATGCGCAGCGTGTGGATCTGACGCGCTAGCTGGAGCTGGCACTTCAAGTGGCACGTGGTGGCGTGTGAGTAGATATTTGCCGGAGCCCTGACTGGGTTTTGGTCAGAAGAGACTGATCTACCTCGTGGTGGTGTTGGAATTTGTGCAACACTACTCGAAAGTAATTTTGACACGGACAACTATGTTTGTCATCAAAAATATTGCGTAGTGACTGACTTGCTTTCCCGAAAATTTGCACAACGATTAGTTTCTCACTAGCTTCAACTTGATCTATTTTGTGGTGGTGTCAGATCCTGCACAACACCACTGGATAAAGATGTGACGCTAGCAGCCATTGGAAATATTTTGCGCGGTGTTTTTTTTTTTTCATAATCTTCGCCGGAATATTGCACAGCGGATACTTTCTTACTAATGCTCTGGAAGAGAAGGATGCAAAACAGTTGCCGGAATTGAGGCACGGGACTGTGATGGTATTTTGTGTGTAGGATCGGAATGATGGCACGACCCTACGGGAAAAGAAATTATGCCAAAAAGTTGTCGAACCTTGAATAAAGTTGTATGGATCAGCTCGAAATCTTTGCGCGATGCTGACAGTAAAAATAATTCTTAAAAGAATGGCCCGAAACAGCCTGGAATCGCCGGAACCCTAGTTTCGACGATCAGAATCTGGTAATTGTTCACGCTGAAATTACTATTCACGACGGGAAAAACTGTTCATGCTGCACTGTTCACGTCTTTTTTTTCCGGTGATAATATTCTATTATGGCTCTGATAAGGGAGAAAAATATTATTATTGAATTATTGTATCTACATGATTACACTGAGCTCTATTTATAGACACTCTATTACAATCATTTTCCTAGTAGGATATTATATATGAAATCTTCTTCCTATTCTACATTACAATCTTTTTCTTAATAGGATACTATATATGAAATCCTATTCCTATTCTAAAAGGTACGTAAGCCAATGGCAGATTATGCTTTTGAGGCTTTAGTTATGCATAATTTACGCTATTTTTACATGCTGAAGCTTTGCGGCTTAGATTCTGCATAAGTTACGGTACTTTCAACATGCTGAACAGCTGAATTACATGACATGAGAGCGTTATTTGATAAAATGTATGAAGTAAACATGGTAATGCAACTGTATTAGCTTTATCAATGGAGAGATATGGTAATTTCGTGGAACATCCCTGATTTGAATGTGTGGAAATGAATGAAACATAAGATACATTACAGGGCAAAGTTTAAGAAAAAATGAAAGAAATGAAACTATTGAATTGAGAATCTTTTCTGTAACGTTTGAAATTTTTGAGAAAGGTAACAGTTTACTGTAATTATGTTAAATACAATGATTTTATTACTTTTATAGATAACTATTACCAAATGATGATATAGACTGGATGCTGTGAAAGTTCTGAACAAAATGACTTAGTAAGATCAACAGTGATTTTCTGAATGGCATTCAAAAGAGATCATTCTGGTTCTGATGAATGCACTAGCATTTTGCTTTGTTATAGAAAGGTTGTAGAGGGGTCACTATGCTCTATGTGAATCTATCATTGGACTTTAAAATCCTTGTAATTTATTTGAATATAATAATCTCGAAAATACCGGTTTCATTTCTAAAAAGTTCAAATCATTAGGGAGGAGGGAGCTGCAAGCTTAAGGGTCATCAGTCATTTTCTTCTGTCTTCTTTACTGGTTTTGTTATTCTTTTAACTCTGTTTTATCTCCAGTCAAATCCAGTACTTGAAGCATTTGGCAATGCCAAAACAGTTAGAAATAACAATTCAAGGTGAGATACTGTTCCACTCATGCTTCCAATCAAGAAGTGACTCATTAAGTTGTTTTGGCATTCCTTTTTTTCTTCTGAATGCTTATACTTATGTTGTTACAGTCGTTTTGGTAAATTTGTGGAGATTCAGTTTGACAAAAATGGAAGAATATCTGGTGCTGCTATTAGAACTTACCTCCTTGAAAGATCTCGTGTTTGCCAAGTTTCTGATCCTGAACGCAACTATCATTGTTTCTACCTTCTATGTGCGGCACCCCAGGAGGTAATCGTATTTCAAAGATTCTCTCCTTTTTATATCTTTCATCTCTTGGTGTAAACTTATTTGATAGTCTTGATGTCCTTCTGACTGTTTTCCAATCTTAACAGGAGGTTGAAAAGTATAAGTTGGGGGATCCTAAATCATTTCACTATCTTAATCAATCGAGTTGCTATGATCTAGTAGGTGTAAGTGATGCTCAAGATTATCTTGCAACAAGGAGGGCCATGGATATTGTTGGAATTAGTGAGAAAGAGCAGGCAATGCCCTTGTTCCTTTAGTTTGTGCTGCAGCTTTGATTTTGATTCAGAGTTAAGAAGTTACTCGTTTCTTTTTCAGGAAGCAATTTTTAGAGTAGTGGCTTCCGTTCTTCATATTGGTAATCTTCAGTTTGCAAAGGGTGAAGAAATTGATTCGTCAGTTCTAAAAGATGACAAATCTAAGTTCCATCTTCAGACTGTTGCAGACCTTCTGATGTATGTTATTGGCTTTAAAATTTTACTTCTCGCTCTTAATTTATTCTTTGTTGACGAGAGTTTGATGTGATTCAATTCTTATATCAGGTGTGATCTTAAGGATTTGGAAGATGCACTATTGAAACGTGTAATGGTCACACCTGAAGAAGTAATAAAGAGAAGTCTTGATCCTAATGCTGCAGCAGTTAGTAGAGATGGGCTTGCTAAAACATTATATTCTCGCTTGTTTGACTGGTATGATTCTATTGTCTCAACCAAATCGTTTAATGTGGTCTGTTACTGATTATTTGACACTAAGGTGCACAGTTTTCAACTGCTTACAGGTTGGTGGACAAAATAAATAACTCGATCGGTCAAGATCCGAACTCAAAATATCTAATTGGTGTTCTTGACATTTATGGTTTTGAAAGTTTTAAAACTAATAGGTAGGCTTCACATTATTGGTGGATACATAGGATAATTGTTGAGTGGTGTTTTGACATTTGACTCTTGACTATTGTGTCCCAGTTTTGAACAATTCTGCATTAATTTCACAAATGAGAAGCTGCAGCAACACTTTAACCAGGTATATCTAGTTGAAATCTTTGAGAATATCTGTCCAGCTCTTCTAAGCCAAAACTGAACTAGGGTATATTTGTTTTTCAGCACGTGTTCAAGATGGAGCAGGAGGAGTACACTAGAGAAGAGATCGATTGGAGCTACATAGAATTTGTGGACAATAAGGATGTTCTCGATCTTATTGAAAAGGTTTCTGCAAAGACACCATGCATTTCTCAGCATTTACTGATTCCCTTGTTCATCATTTTCCACTTAAAACAGCCAACCACTTTTGTATACTGCACCATTTTGAGGTGTCACTTTATAAGTTGATTTGTATTGCTTTTGCAGAAACCTGGAGGTATCATCGCTCTTCTTGATGAAGCCTGGTAAGATGTATAACACTTCATCTGTATGTATGAGTGCTATACTGCTACGTGCATTGCTTCCCTGCATTTAATGAGTATTGTATATGCTTCTGTCTTGGAGAGGAAGAATAATTTAATTGACATTCTCTTTGAAATGGACTCTTCCAGTATGTTCCCCAAGTCAACTTATGAAACATTCTCTCAGAAGCTTTATCAGACATTCAAGGCCCACAAACGATTTATCAAACCGAAACTGTCTCGCACTGATTTTACCATTGCTCATTATGCTGGAGAGGTAAAAATTGCGTATCAGTTAGCTGTTCAGTGAAATGTTCTTCTGTTGGATATAGGCATTAATAACAGTAAAGGTCATTTTTGGTGTCTTAAACCCTTACTTTCTGTTCAGGTTCTATACCAGTCTGATCTATTTTTGGATAAGAACAAAGATTATGTTGTTCCTGAGCATCAAGATCTGTTAAGTGCTTCCAAATGCTCATTTGTAGCTGGCCTCTTCCCTCCTGTTGCCGAGGAGACTACTAAATCATCCAAATCGTCGAAGTTCTCATCCATCGGTTCTCGTTTTAAGGTAGTTACTGACTTTTATACTTTTGATGAATTTCGGTGAACTGAGAATAATTTTCATCATAGCACTAACAAGATTGCCAAGTCCTTACTGCTTTAAGTATGTGAAAGTCTGATGTTCTGATTAAATTGGTGCAGTTACAACTTACATCATTGATGGAAACTCTGAATTCTACGGAACCTCATTACATCAGATGTGTGAAGCCTAACAATCAATTAAAACCTGCAATTTTTGAGAATGTCAACATTTTACAGCAACTGCGTTGTGGTGTGAGTAAAATTTGACATTTTTTAGATGAAGAATTTCCTTTTGTACTCTTGAACTATATGCTTATATTTTGTTTTTCTCAGGGTGTTCTAGAAGCAATTAGAATTAGCTGTGCTGGCTACCCTACCCGTAAGACATTCTTTGAGTTTCTGAACCGATTTGGTCTTCTTGCTCCAGAGGTCTTGGAAGGGCAGTAAGTACTGATTTGTGTTCCTAATCCAAAAACAACCTCTCTTTTTTCGCAAAGCACTTTAAGTCATGGCGGCTTGACTTGTTGACGAACTGACATGCTATCTTGATTTGACCTGCTTGTGGACAGTGCCGATGAAAAAGTTGCGTGCAAAAAGATTCTAGAAAATATGGGGCTTGCTGGTGCTCAGGTTATTTTGACCTTTTTCTTGGTTATCTACAAAACTGGTTTTTTATTTATTTGATGTCACAATAGATAGTTTTACATTATTCAGTTTTGAGCATGTATCTCTTTCTCGTCTAATACTTCTCTGTAACTTTAGTAGAAAATCAATGTATTAGAACCTTTTTCAACTTGTTGATATGGCTCATCTCTTAAAAAAAATCTGTTGTACCTAATGTGCAAGGTGTAATCTCAGGTTGACCGTGCATTTTCAAGCAAGGATCTAGGTTTTCCGTTGCTGTCTTTTTTCACCAAAAGAAAAAAAAATCATATTCTTATTTTTGAGAAGTCGTGCATATCACATAATTCTAAACCATGGTTAATTTGCCTGCTATCTGCAACAGTATTATATCCACTTTTTTTACGGATTGATGGCATGTAGGCGGGCATTGCTTGCTATAGTTTTCTATGCTGATGACTAGGACTATTAATGTCCACTCTTCATTTGTTTGGAATAGTTCTCCACAACATTGTCATGTACATTTTACATGCAGCATTCTTAAGGTTGATGCACTCTTTGATTCAATAACTGAGTTCCCAAGTTTATGAATCAACTAATTTGTTGGAAAAATGGTTTTGCAGATTGGAAAAACAAAAGTTTTTCTCAGAGCCGGTCAGATGGCTGAGCTTGATGCACGCAGAGCACAGAAACTAGCCCATGCAGCTAAGACAATCCAAAGGAAAATTAGAACTCATATCGCTAGGAAATACTTTCTTGCATTGCAGAAGGCTGCAATTTGCCTACAATCCTCATGCCGAGGTTTGTCTATTTATATCTTTTTTCCCGATCAACTCTTCAACTTGGGGACTTTGTTTTGTATGTTCTAGATGTTTTACGCAATGAACTAGGATTATTGCAACTCACTAGGGCATTCATGTAATCTGTGTAATATCTTGGGTGAAACCTTCTAATGGAGGTGTAAATTGTTTCCGCTGTTGTGGATCAAGGATTCTTGAGCTAGGCTTCTTCCTGAAAGCAGTTATCCTCTTTGCCACTTTCAAATCAATAATTAGGATGTCATCAATATTGCAGTCCGAGCTATTTTTCTTTTCTTTCTTCACCCAAGTATGTAAGACATGTGTTTTTGGATTGGGTTCAGTCAGCTTCACAATATAACCAGAGTGAGGCTTGATTACCGATAAATACTTCTCCAAAGGTGACCCTTGAGTTTTTGGTTTTCTCCTAGATTGAAACAGCATCTAGTGGGCCTACCAAACAAAAGAATTTTGTTTTATATCCTTAGAATAATTGCGCCATAGGTAGTGCAAAGTGGGAATACACATTCAATAAAATTATGGGAGACACGGACCTTTATTTTTTGTATCAATACCTTTTCTCCGGACATCTGTTGTTTACCACCCTTCAGAGAGTTTATACAACCAAAAATTACAGCACATGGTTTTCTTTCATACTCCTTATTGAAGGGCTCTTATAGTTTGCCTTACAAGCTGCTGAGTTCCATAATAAGGAAACAAGTTTGATCCATCATGCTCCTGGTCTGAGATATGGTAGTAATACCTCCATTTTTAGGTGGTTAAAGTTTGATAACTTACCGACCTGTATAATTGCAAAAAGAAGCACAATGTAAAGAGTATTACTATTTTCTAAGTTCTGTGTTCTCGCTTTTTCATGGTCAACAGGAAGGCTTGCTTGCAAAGTGTTCGACAATATGAAAAGAGAAGCTGCTTCTATCAGAATCCAGACAAAATTGCGTGCACACTTGGCCCGAAAGTCCTATACAGGACTCAAAATCAATGTCATTGCTCTTCAAACAGGAATTCGAGCGGTAGCTGCACGAAAGGAATTCAGATATAAAAGACAAACCAAAGCAGCAATTACAATACAAGTTCGTTTACTTGTTTTGTATTGATTAAGGTTGACCAAGTTTTTGGTTCTCGCTATTAACTAGAAAAGTTATTTGCAGGCACATTGGCATGGTCACAGAGCCTCTTCATACTACAAGAAACTCATAATTGCATCAATTGTAACACAATGCAGATGGAGGGGAAGGGTTGCAAAGAAAGAGCTTCGGAAACTAAAGATGGTAGTTTTTGGACTGTTATCCTGTTTATCCTGTATCACAATTTTCAATTTCCTTTGATTTGTACTGAGATGATGCTTTGCTAGCTAAGGCCTTTACTTACACGGTGCATAATTCACCTTGATCACTGTTATTTGCATAACGAAAGATTAAATCTGTTCTGCAGCATGATGGATTACTTAATCGCTCCTCTGAACCTTTAACGGAAAGAAATGAGCATTATGAAGCTTCCTGTTGGTAAAACTTGTAGAGACGTGGTTAGAATTCTCAAGAAAAGTAATAAAAACAGAATCAGCAATTTGATCTTCTGAACATTGGAAGTTAAATAAAAAAAAGCATGCAATCTACACGTAACTAACAATGAACGTACATGTCACTGAGTGATGAACTCTGAAGTCCTTTGTCTAATTATGGATTTAAACCTTCTGGTTTACTTATTGTGGTTATCCATATAGTACCCCTTGTATTATTTTCAAGTAACTTAAAAAAAAAAAAACTCAAGTAGGAAAATGTATCAGATTTGTATTTGTTGTTTGCTATTGATACAGTAAAATCTTATTTTTGGTCTATCCGTATCTAATAGCCTATTGCTATTATTTCTCGTCGCCTGTGGATATCTAACACACATTTACAATACCTTCAGGCTTCCAGAGAAACAGGCGCACTAAAAGAAGCAAAGGATAAGCTTGAAAAACAGGTTGAGGAACTTACATGGCGTCTGCAGTTGGAGAAGCGTCTAAGGGTAATACACTTGCATTAAGCAGATCATGTATTTCCTTTTTCTGCATGATATGTAAAGCAAGTGGGAATTAACCTGACAATCAGTGGAGAACAAGATATTACCTGAAAGCTATATATTATTTCCTCTTTTGGCCTTGTGGATTATGATAAGTTTGCCATTTTGAGAAAGGGACACTGTTTGATGCATTATTTCACAGACGGACTTGGAAGAGGCAAAGGGCCAGGAAATAGCAAAGCTGAAGAATTCTTTGGAAGATACGCAAAGCAAAGTGGAACAAACAAATGTACTGCTTATCAAGGAACGTGAGACTGCTCAGAAAGCAATTGAAGAAGCAACCTCTATCGTGGAAGAGAAGCCTGTTCTTGTTGAGGATACAGAAAAGATTGATGCTTTAAATGCAGAAGTGGAAAATTTAAAGGTACTGACACTGACCTCGTAATGTTATTGTTAACCCAATGCTCTCAACCTGACGTTCCCCCACCCTAGGACTAAGGAGAGACTACAGCTTACAGAATTTGTGTGAAAGTTCATCTTTTTTTGACTTACAGATGGTTGACGTTTTCATGCTGATACCTTTATGTAGGAGTTATTGCAATCTGAAAAGCAACGTGCTGATGATTCTGAAAAGAAACGTGCTGAAGCTCAAGAATCAAGTGAAGAAAAGCACAAGAAGTTGGAAGAAACTGAAAAAAAAGTTCAACAACTTCAGGAATCACTGAGCAGGTAGCTACCCGAATAAATTTATACCTGTTTTATTCCTTGTCTACTGTAAGAATAGAGATTACCAACCTGTTGAAACAATAAAATTACTGGAATACAGTTTGTATAACTATCCAAAAGAAATAACTAAAATACAGTAATGTCAGAACCCAGCAAGGGGCCATGACCTGCGCTAACGAATGTTGGGTCATTCATGACAAGTCACAGATTCCATTTCTCAAAATCTACTTGTGGAGGGAGAATATCCGTCTGTTTGTTCTTCTAATTGATCTAAATCTCAGATTCAAACTCGAGAGTAGTATCGGTGAAGAAAATTACCAAGTTATTGTTCCACCTCTTTCATGATAGGGCGGGTATGATCTCAGTCAAATTAGCTGCTGAGATTAATCTGGATGAGGGATGGTCATAGAGGCTTTACCAAGAAGTTCGACATCAGATAATAGCTAACTATACCTCTTTATTAGTTATACATAAATAAACAAATAAAAGCATCCCCTCTCTAATATCTTAAGCTGTTAGAGAAGTCAGTTCATACAACATCACACGGTAGTAATGCAGGCAGAGGACGTGGGTTCAAGCCTCACCACCATCCATCAACAAAATATTTCCACTTGCTTGACAGCCCCAAAAAAAAGGGCTCGCATGTGAGGGGAAGTGCTTTAGATGAGATAAATAAATAAACTTGTACCCTCTCTCAATTTAAGCCTTTAGATGAGACCGTTCATACAATAGGTTTATTTTATTATAGATGTCCATACACCATTATAAATTTGTCCTGTGAGTTGAAGGTTAACTGGTGCTCGGAAGGATCCGTAAGTTAACGTCCTCTTTCAGTGAATACTTCTTGTCATAGTCACCTCTGACTAATTTCTAGGAACGGATAGCTCTTGATCTATACCTGCTTTGAACACTTCTTTGGAATATTGCAACTAAAATTAAAGAATAGATCAACTCTTCTTTGTCAATGATATCCTCGTACTATAAAATGGACATCTAGGAGAACCTTGGACATTTTCAGGATTTAGTTGATGAAAATATTTTTCTTTCTTACCAATAGGCTCGAAGAAAATCTCACCAACTTAGAGGGTGAAAATAAAGTACTTCGCCAGCAGGCTCTGACAATGGCACAGAACAATAAATTGCTATCTGGACGGTCAAGATCAAGTATTCAGGTAATCCTGAAAACCTTCATTCATATTGGATGTTAAATCTATAACTGATTTTTCCCTGTTCTATGATATTGGCAGAGGACTGAGAGCAGCACAAGGAGTAGTGTAGTAAGTCAAAGGCTTGCATATTAGTTGTCTTTTTAGTATATTGCTGACCTCTTTTGTTGGTTGACTAACAACTGAAATTTGTGAAGGATCTGCATAGCACTTCATTTTCAAGGGGAGAGAATACTGAGGTGGAGGGAAGACCACAGAAATCACTTAATGATAAACAACAGGAGTATCAGGACCTGCTTATCCGGTGTCTTGCCCAGCACCTTGGCTTCTCTAAGGGCAGACCTGTTGCTGCCTGCATTATCTATAAGTGCCTTAGGCAGTGGCGGTCATTTGAAGTAGAGAGAACCAGTATCTTTGACAGGGTAATACAAACCATTGGCCAAGCTATTGAGGTCAGTGTTAATATAGTTATACAATATCATAGTAGATGCAGATCGTAAAATAAATGTCACTTTTTCACTTAAAAACTAGTTTTTTTACATTGTAGACTCAGGACAACAATGATATGTTAGCCTATTGGCTATCCAATGCATCCACTCTGTTGCTGCTGTTGCAACGTACATTAAAAGCTGGTGGTGCTGCTGGGATTACCCCACAGCACAGGCGATCATCATCAGCCACCCTATTTGGGAGAATGACACAGGTGAAAATAGTTCCATTTTAACATTGATATTTATCATTTATGTATAACACTTGATGCTGATAAATAAATTTATAGAGCTTTCGTGGAACCCCTCAAGGTGTCAATCTTTCTCTCATTGATGGTGATTCGGCCGGTGGAGTGGATACCTTACGCCAAGTTGAGGCCAAATATCCTGCTTTGCTGTTTAAACAGCAGCTAACAGCATATGTGGAAAAGATTTATGGAATGATCCGTGATAATCTTAAGAAAGAGATTTCTCCTCTGCTGGGATTGTGCATTCAGGTTCAACGATATTGTCATAGATGTGTCTACATATTTGTTCGAACATAATAGAGAACATTAGATTCTAGGTGTACTAAAGCCTTTTTACATGTTTCTCAATGTGTATAGGCACCAAGAATATCCAGAGCAAGTTTACTTAAAGGGGCAACAGCACGTACACTTGCAAATGCTGCTGCTCAGGAAATTTTGATCGCTCACTGGCAAGGAATCGTCAAGAGCCTTGCTAACTTCTTGAACTTATTGAAAGCCAATCATGTAAGATTCACAGAAACATATTGCTTTTTTTCCCATGCTGTCCTTTTCTTTGCTTTCCTCCCATTCACTTGCTTTGAACTTAGAATGTGAATTGACAGTCACTTGCATGATTGCTGGATTAATCGTATTCTGGGCCGGAGCAATGAACCTATTTGAAGTGTCCCATTTCGTACCTGATATGCAAGATCATTTGCTGTTTAACCTATTTATGAATATAATGTGTTAGGATATGATCATCCCATGGAATGATCTTAATGATTATATCTCATCTTTTTCCAGTAACACTTCCGCTCTAGCTTATCAAAAGAAATGTATATTTCTTCTCTCAAAGATACACATGTTCGCATGCTCCTTTCTGCAGCACGTTCTGTCTTTTAATGAACTTTTCCACTTTTCTTCATTTCTTTTGACCAACAAGAAGAGCATCCTTCATATAGGTGGAAGGAATAACTCAC
The DNA here is from genome assembly GCA_029783415.1 of Anisodus acutangulus. NCBI lineage: Eukaryota > Viridiplantae > Streptophyta > Magnoliopsida > Solanales > Solanaceae > Anisodus > Anisodus acutangulus. The sequence goes on along the minus strand of CM056506.1, from coordinate 46,527,295 downwards.
ACGGTAGTGAGAGATTTACACAAGTTTTTTTTTAGGAACTTTCCACAAGGTCTTGCTAACACCTGAACTATTATATATATCACCTTTTGCTCCTAAAATCCAATGAAAAAGCTCATTTTCCATACTATGGAAGTTGTTATTGTTCTTGATGCTCTCTCTCACTCTCCAAATATCCACCTATATATTTAGTATTTGAGATATTTTGACACGTGCTAGATGAGGCGGCTACTAGCAAAAAAGTCAAGGAAAACTATCATTGTGGAGTTATTAGGTGCATGTGGTTCTCCTTTAAGAATTTTATAATAGTAATATGAAAGGTATCTTATTTTTACCAATCTGAATATCAGACTTAAGTGAACAAACAACAGGGGAAAGAAGAGAAAGAGATCAGAACCAAAAGTAGCTACAACAATAAGACTGAAGTGGTTTGGCAGAAATTTTTTTAGATTTATGATTCTTACTTTGATATAAGGATGAATACTCAATCTGCTCTGATCTTACTCAGATTACTAGTATGAATAGTGAAAATCCTTGAGATTCTTGCTCTCCTAGTTCTTGTTGATTGAACTAATACTATACGATCCAACCTAAGTGATTTTGCAAAGCAATGGTGTTGGGTAGCTCTCATCATTTCCTTTACAAAAGTGGCTATTATGATATAGGATATGAGATGCATTTTGTAACTTGATTCACAACTCACCTGTGGTTACTAGTTCTCTTTTGATTAAATAGCTAATTTGGCAGGTTAGTGTTTTGCTTTTTTGCTTTAGTGTGAAAGATATTATGGAACTCTAATCACATTGATAAGCTGTTAGTTTAATATTCAGCATAGTAGTTAATAGAAAGCTACTTTCATGTAATTTAAGTAATATATTCTAGCTGAAGGAAGAACGTCCCAACTTTCCTGAAGAGTGATTGTCTGTTAAGTAATTGATGCATTGAGGCAGAACAGTTTTAATATAATTAAGTCATAAATGTATGAAAAGAAGTGATATATTACCTCACAATAGGACATTTAGACTTGGATAGATTCTGCCTTGTAAAAATTACGCCCATTGCCTTTTTCCTGAGTAGGGTTATTTTCCCTCTTGTATTTCAGGTGCCCCCATTTCTTGTGCGCAAAGTATTTACACAAGTCTTTTCCTTCATCAATGTCCAACTATTTAACAGGTTTGTTGTCATAGGGCATCTTATTCTTATAACTTCAAGATTCAACTATACACTAAACCTTATTTTTCTTTATCTGTGCCTCCTTGCTGTAGCCTTTTGCTGAGAAGAGAATGCTGTTCATTTAGCAACGGTGAATATGTCAAAACTGGCTTGGCAGAACTGGAACATTGGTGCTACAAAGCAACTGATGAGGTACCTTGGTATCCTGCCACTTGTTAAACATTATTCACCGAGTCTTTTGTTCTCACTCATGAAGGGAACTTGTTCAGTATGCAGGATTAGCTTGGGAGGAGCTCAAGCATATAAGACAGGCAATCGGATTTTTGGTAATGCATCTTATAATTTGGATTAAAGATAAAACTTAATATATAAACTGAAAAGCAAAGACAAAGGAAACGTCCTCTAGTGCATATTTCTCGAGAAAAGAAAACAACAGCAAGATTTTGCTTAGTAATATAACATAGAAGGAAACTGGAGTTGCAAATTTCTGTCCTTGCCCTGTGTTAACAAGCATCTCTTTTCGTACTTATTCCTATGCAATGTGATCATGATTGAAGATATGTCACAAAATTTGAGTGCACAAACCTAAAAAATGTAGTTCCAAAGAATTTGGAATGAGCTTTGTCCATATCTCATCGAGATATTGACATAAATAGCCGCCCACCAAAATAACAGCTAGCAAATGTATATTTTTTTGTATATTAATGTATAATATGCAGAAAATTTAGATTTTTGATACATAATAGTGTATATTGTTTGTATATTTGGTTAGAGAATGTAATTATCTTTGGCAGACCGGCCAAATGTGTAACTTGCCCGTAATCCTTAATTGTGCTCCTTTTGGACTATGCTAGGTCATACACCAGAAGCCAAAGAAGACATTGGATGAAATAAGTCATGATCTATGTCCTGTAAGTACTGGACTACTACATATTCCGAAGAGCTATCTCTTGAGCCCATACATTACCAATTTTCATTAAGTTGCAAATCATGAATCATGAACAGGTGCTTAGCATTCAACAACTTTACAGAATCAGCACAATGTACTGGGATGACAAATATGGGACGCATAGCCTTTCACCAGATGTAAGCCATAACTTGTGTCCAGCAAAAAATGTAGATATTATTTTAATACTAGATAATCTATAATTTTGATGTTCCTTTGCGTCATGTAGTGCATATTGATTTTATGGCCATTCTCAAGTTAGTTACAACAATTTCTCAATAGTATGTCCTCATGCATCTTTGCTTGCCCAAAATCTTCTTACTTTTGTCCTGCTGCTGGAAATTTGAGTAGAGTTTATCAATTGTTTGACAGGTTATATCCAATATGCGTGTGTTAATGACTGAAGACTCTAACAATGCAGTCAGCAATTCTTTTTTGCTTGACGATGATTCAAGGTTAGATTATGAAATTCTATTATCCTAAACTTGCCACTCCCTTTCTGTGCACCACTTCCTTAGAATGTACTTTTCACTACTGATCGCCCTTGTTGGTCATGGTGCAGCATACCGTTCTCAATTGATGACCTCTCTAAATCAATGGATCAGATTGATATTGCAGACATTGAACCACCCCCACTTATTCGAGAAAATTCAGGCTTCAGTTTCTTATTGCCACGTGCAGACTAATTGCCTTCTACCAGAATTCAGTCATAGTAACGGCAACCACATCTTTGATTCGTGTGAGCATGCAGGTGTGTACGATTGCATTCATCAGGTCATACAATGTTCAAGCAACGTAGACTCATCTTGCACATCTCAGCTGCAAACGGAAATGTGAATATATATTAGATAATCGACTCTTTGAGGACATTTATACGAGCGCCTCTGTTTAGACCTCTAGCTTCATCTTTTGGCTCTTAACCGATTGAACTTTTCTACTAGTGCTGCTTCTCTTTGTAACTACTACATTTAGTTTTTCTGTTCTTTTTCCTTTTTCCAATGGAAGGCTTTTTATTTGGTGCATGACTTGTCTTTGTTTCTGGACTTCAATTCTTTTTCAGGTTGTAACTGAACAGTCAGTAAACTGCAGACGCGCCAGTAACCGTGTGCAACCATTGGGGCGTACTATGAGGGGGCACTGGAGAACGATACATATAGTTGAGCAACTTTTGAAAATATATATATATTTGTACTAAACTTGTCATGCTCTAAAGTGGTAAGAGGAATCTAACCATAACCCATAAACTAGTGCCCGTTTCGTTTGTACTAATCAACTATATGAAATATAGAATAGAAGGTCCTCATTCTTCACACTTAAAGCGTGTTTGGAACATTTTGAGGTTAGCTTTGAGTGGTTGATTTTTTCCAACTTCCATATCAATTATGGGGAGAGAGATTGAAAGTCTTGTCGTATATCTTGACGTGAATAATTGCTCACGTTTACATATAATAGAAAGGCACTTTATACCCTCTTATTTAAAATCCTGAATCGTTGGAGTTTCTAAGTCGAACACCAATAATGCAAGTGATTCGTTTTTGCTTCGATATGATATTCAAGACGTTTGTGTTCATTTTGGTGTTTTATGATGTTAACCCGGAATTTTTCTGGAGAGTGGATTAAGTTGTTGAGAAGATCCAAAGAGGAGGAATATGAAAGCAAGTTATTCAACTCCCACCACAGACAGCAACCAGTGCACCAGATAGTTGATGTTTCCATTGTATGATATTAATTCCTTGTGTTTTCACGTTGTCAACCAAAAAATATGTAACATCATAATACATTTCAAGTATGTCACTAGACCTTAAATGAAATGTATTTTGCATTTTTATCATGTTCGACTTGATACATGGGAGAACAGGGTGTGGATGTAGAGCTTTAGCTATAGGGTCATCTCAACTCAATAACTTTGGCTTAGATGATGTATACATGTTCATATTCACATAAGTTAAAAATAAGATTAGGGGTGGGCGTATATCGGTTCGGTTTGATTTTGTATCAAAAAAGTATGAACCGAATAAAATTCGGTTTTTATTTTTAAAAATCGAATCAAACTTTTAAAAAAAACCAATCGTATCGTTTATATCGGGGTTTTCAATTCAAGTGTATCATAATCGGCAAATATAAATAAACATTGTCTTGAATTTTTCAATTCAATTCCATGGCAACATAACCAGTGACAATTGTTACAATAAACAAGTCTGTTAAACAATACCTCCAACAAGTAATATCAATCCATTGTCAAGCCCTCCACTGCTTGTGGTTGTTCTACTTCTTGTGATTGCGGTACGATTGAAAGTTTCTCAAAGTCTACATACAATTTGCCAAAGCGTCAATATAATAAATAAAATGTTAAAGTATAATCATTCTATTAAAAACAATATTGTTACCCAATTCAACTTCTTCATAAAACTCAGTTTCTTCTTCGGTTGGTTGCACAATTTGTTCTCCTATAAGAGTTGAGCGAAGCCAATTCTGTGTGCAAATTAATGCCTCAACTGTCTTATGAGTTAATGTACTCCTAAAAGAGTCAAGAATGAGCCCCCCGTGCTAAATGCCGATTCGGAAGCCACGATAGACACTGGAATTGCCAAAATATCTTCGGCAATCTTTGACAAAGTCGGATACCTAGACGAATACATCTTCCACCAACCCAAAATATCAAAATTTGGATCATTAGGACTTTCATTCCGCTCTGATAAATATTTCTCAACATCATTCTTCCCCCCAAAATCATCATTTGCACTTGCTTTCATCTTTTTAAACAGCTGAAAAGGGTCAATTGATTCTTTTCTATTGCTGCCACCATCACAAACTTCACTTAACAAACATATGAACTACTACTCACACCACTATTTGGGTCATCATCATTATAACTTACAAATAACCGTAACAACAAGTCTTTGATATCATCTTTAATTTCACCAACCTTCCTACTATCAAATATACTTCCAAAGCACTAGTTTATAAATTCAAATTTACATCGAGGATCAAGCACATTTGCTAAAATTAATAGCTTGTTCACCTTTTCCAAAGAAGTACCCCAATATTTCACAAACTTATCTCTCATGCCATTAACAATTTTTTTCATCAACAAATCATTAGATTCCAACAGTGAGCTAAGATGAAGATAAAATTTTCACTACTCATTCAAAAAATCACTAGAAGTCACACATTTTGTGCTGCTGAATTTTAATGTCACATCATAAAAAATTGATAAAGAATATACTAACCTCTTAGCATTATCCCAATCTACAAAATTCGGTGGCCCAACCATTTTTCTTTCATTCTCATCTTCGTCAAACCAACTTCTGTAGTGGTCATCGTCCTCCTCTAACCTATCGAATGTTTTTTCAAATATCACTACTTTTTCCAACATTAAGTATGTCGAATTCCACCTGGTTGGCACATCCAAAATCATAAGTCCCCTATATGAGATTTTCTCCCGCTCAACACATGTCTTGAATTTTTGCAACCTTGTCGGAGAAGACCTTACATACTTCACCACATTATGAACAATAGTTATTGAGTCATTCACTTCTTCCAACCCATCCTGAACAATCAAGTTCGCTATATGTGCAGCACACCTCACATGCATATGATCACCATTTAAAACCATCGCATTAGGACTCCAATATGTCAGTTTCTTATTCACATAAGCAATTGCATCTTGATTAGCACTTGCGTTGTCCATAGTAATTGTGAATAGCCTATTAATACCCTAATCCAATAAACATTTCTCTATAATCTTTCCAATACCATCTCCTTTATGATTAGAAATCGGTGTAAAAGCAAGTATCTTTTTATGCAACACCCATTCACAGTCAATAAAATGACTAGTGATTACCATGTACCTACTAATTTGAATTGATGTCCATGTGTCTGTTGTAATACAAATCTTCTGCTGGTTTGAGTTCATGATTCTTTTCATCAAAGCCTTCTCATTCTGATCCAACTGAAGAATATCCCATGCAATCGTTCTTCGTGAAGACACCTCGAATCTGGGACAACAAACCCTCATATACTCCACAAAGTTCTGACTCTCCACAAATCTAAAAGTTAACTCATCCTTAATAATCAATTTCACAAGTGCGGCTCTACAAGCATCTTTATTAAACCCCACAAATACAACTTTATCATTGTTCTTACCCTTATCACGAGTTAATACTTTTTTATTCTTATCCTCTTCAAGCTTCAATTTCTTGTACACTTTGCATCTACCCAAGTGGTTCCTTAAATTAATTTTCCTAACTGTGGAGCTATCGCAAGCATAATCTTTACGGCAAAAATGACATTTGGCTTTCTTTCCTCCAGGTAGCCTAGTAAAAAAATTCCAAACTTTTGATCTCAAATTTCCCTCGTCGTTTCGTTTCACCTCTTCTGTTCCATCATCCAAAATGTCTTCCATTCTACCAAGAACCTAACATAAAAGAATAATTCATAATTAAACAAGAACCGAACAGTTAAAGAAAATGATCGGCGATGTCACTTACAGTTCAAAAATGCAAGGACAGGGTGCTGTCCGATTGCGTTTTCAGTTTCCTATCAAATCGGCAGCCGCTACTTCTATTTCAGTTTTCAATCCGTAGAGCAAAGTAATTTTTTAGGGTTTCATAATCAAAGCTTTCAATTTTCATTTATATATGTTATGATTACTTACAAATTTGCCACTGATTTTTGGTTCGGTTCATCACCAATTTTAAAGAACCGAACCGAATTATTTAACATTAATACATTCGGTTTTTTATATTTATTTAATCGAATTCAAAGCGAACCGAATCGCCGGTTCGGTTTTTTCGGCACCAATTTTTATGTCCACCCTTCCAACTCAGTAAATCAAAGTCTGGTAAAATTTTAAAATAAAATCAACAATGTTCATGTGTTGAATCTCGGCCTAACCGTGCATTATCTATGATAGCTTCATCTTTCTAAACTAAAACATGCGCTTTTCTTCCTATATTATTATTTACAAATTATTGATTTTTTTGGTGACAAAACCTTACATAGAGTATGTAAATGCAAGAGTTGTTCATTTTTTGTAGGGGTAATACATTAATGTTGAGAATATGATCAAATATTGAAGTGTGTGACCATTTGATCTAAAAGCTTAAGTTGTTGATACAACACACTTTTAATATTAACATGATCAAATATTAAAAGTGTGTTCTATCTAACAGCTTAAGCTTTTAGATCAGATGGTCACACACTTCAATATGATATACAGAGCAGGCCAAAGGTTCTGGGATCGAACCTCAGCGCCACCCATTATCAAAAAGAATTTTCACGTGCTTGGACCATGAAAAAAAATCAGGTCTGCACGTGAGGGGGCGTGTTGAGAATATGATCAACTATTAAAAGTGTGTTCTATCTAACAGCTTAAGCTTTTAGATCAGATGGTACACACTTCAATAATTAATACCCCTAAACTTGTTTTCAAGTTCCAATTACATATTTTAAATTTTGTGAGAGATAAATTTCTGTCGCTGATCTTATAGTGAATTTTTTTCGTGTAAGCGGTTAAAGATGCATTATTCACAGAAAAAAGGATTAATAACTCTCCGCCAAAGTTTAAATGCATATATAGAACTTTGAGACAAGTTGGGGGATATTTGTGTATTATCCCTTTTTTAAGACAAGTTAAGGCTATTAACTGTTTTAACATTCATTATCTTGAGTTGCAGGTTGAACTCTCGACTCCTACGTCCAACGTTGAACTTTTTTTATGTTATCAGTGATACAGTCAAACCTCTATGCACCATTCTTGGGTCCTTTTGGTTATTATATAAGCAAAAGAATGCATAATGTCTAATTTTTTTATTTTTAATTGTCAAATTCAAGCTTCATCACACTTTGTATAAGGAAGAAAAATCTTTTAAGATGGAAATATATATTCATATAATATTCTTTCTCATAAATAGTGTATTAGAGTATTAATATTTGATCAAAATTTCTTGACATGTTATTGGTAATCTTAGAGATTCAAGCAAAGGCATGAGATACGCGGCGGAGAAATTTCCGATATCAAATTACTTGACTCGATGGATGGAGAGAAAGTCCTCCAACTCAAGCACGAAATTAATGTTGAGTCAACAATCATCGAGAGAGGTACCACCAAGCGAGATCGAGACCAACCCCTTGTATAGGTATAGGGTTCCCAAACCTGATGATTAATCATTATATTACCAAAAAAATAAAATAGATATTATAGAGGGTTAATTTTACGAAGAGCGTACTGCTATAAATATGCTTGTTACTATTATAGGTAAAAAGCTATTATAGAGGTAAAATATAACATAAAAGTATGTTCCGAGAAAATTTTGACTGTTATAAAGAGTGTTGTTATATGAGGATGCCTTATAGTAAAGTCTCAGTATTTAACTAATTTTAATAGGTTATATTCATTCTTTTCCGGATTATCTGTTCGTAATTACTATAGACAGTTAACTGTATTTGGCTTTTAAAAAACCTAACCACCAAAGAAGGAAACAATATCACAAAAACCACATGTTCCTCATACTGCAAGTCTGCAACAGTTCACAAAACATCATTGAAAATTAATCTATGTGATTAGTGTACTCTACAATAGACTAACAGAGACTGTTTTATAAAGTGTTCATAAACTTTACTTCTCATGAATGTTTATTTGCTCAAAACAATAATTTGCTAAGTTCCATCAGTGGATAGTGTGCACACTGATATTCCCCTCGATATATTAATAGACAACTGTTGTATCAAAACATCTTTATACATCTTCAAAACTATCTGTTGCATTGAAACATCTTGACACAGATACACAAGTCCGAACATTCTTACAGTGAGACAAGTATACCACCAAAAAAAGAACCACAAACGAGGCCACGAATGTCCGAGCAAAAACATAGCATAAAACTAGTGCATATACATGTTCACATTACAAATTATCTAGTTAAATAGTATACTACCAGAAAAAGAACCACAAACGAGGCCACGAGTGTAAACATCCTCCGGCTTGATTTTGTCTCAAATACCTGAAGGGAATGGAAGAGGCTTAAACCAGCAACACATATATCAAAGGCAAAATGGAATAAAGGTCATGTAGTGTAAAATATGTCACCATCTTAAATTTATCCATAGTTCCAGATAAAACACCCCTTGAAGAATCCATATCATTTCCCTGAATAGGCATACCAGGAAATATTTTATAATTATTCATATTGCAAAAGAAATGAAGCATAAGATAAGTTGCTCTGCTAAGGTAACTGACCATTCTGTCGAGCATGCGATTATGAGTATCCACTTCCTCGTGTATATCACCAGACAACTGTTGGATATAAAGCATTGTAAGGACTAAAACAATAAAGTTGACAAGTCCAACGTGCTCATTATCAACTTCAGTAGCAAGCTGTTTCACTTGATGTACATAAGATAACAGCAGTGGGAGACGATAAACTACTAGTCTCAAACAATTAAGTTGAACTAGAAGAGGAGAACAGCTTTTCTAACCTTTGAACAATCACAGAAAATTACACATGCTCAAGATAACTCGATCGAGAAATCAGGAACCTCTTAGCACCAGCTTTTAGAGATTCGCGTGATTATCTATCCTTTCTTTCTGAGTAATAACACGAAAGAGAATGTGCTCGAAGTAACAAATTCTGGGATCCATAAAAGAAGTTCTACACATGCTACATTATATTTTCCCAACAGTGATCTTGACAGAGCAAGACCTTCGACACCCAAAGGCATCAATCTTTATGAATGAACAAAAAATTTAGAGGGCAGTGTCAGTGTGTATATGCATTTACAGATAGTCGTCAATTAACTAAAGCAACAGCCTCCAGTAATGAAAGAGTAGTTATAGGTTATCTCATCCCAACTAGTTGGCTTCATATGTTTTGTACCATTGAAATCAGCCCTTGACACCCATGACCAAGGATACTTCAGTGAAGACAACCAAGTTCTGTACTGCAATTTAAACCATAAACAATGACCATATAAAGACTCAGGTATGAGAGACTTACTTTTTTGAGAAAACTAACTCTATCTTGCAACCCATCAATTGCCCTCTCATTCTCGTGTTCATCAATTTCGTGCGAAGAGTATGATGAAGAAGCCCTTATGCCACCTTCCTCAATTCCATCAAATAAAGCAGCTCTATTTCCACGTTCCCTGAGTTCAATTAGTATCAATGAATTCCAATAAAGCTGGACGCAAAAAAGAACTACACATCATAAAAAGCGGCTTTGGTACTGAGAAGGTTCCCTACCCTCACATTCATATGAGGAACAGGTACAGAGGACAGGAGCAAGGTAAAGGTAAAAACTGGCCCGACGGACAACGGCAACATGATAAAAGCGAGGGGCTAGTTTATGCTGTGGAAAAATGTTTAGGTACGATACTAAAACTGGATCAAGCCTGAAGCTGCATAATTACGTCTCACACCATTTAAAAAGAAGAAAGGGTAGGGGAACGACAAGCTCAGACACACAAACAGGAATTCACTCATAATACTAGAGGAACTAAAAAACGTACACACATATAAGGGCTTTAGAACATAGATTTTTCGGAAATTGTGGTTGAATTAATGATAATTAGCACCAATAGAAGCATAAGTAGGATAACCAACCCAATCCTATATTAATGACACATTCTATGGCTCTTTTCCACCTAGGTAAACTAGCAAGTTTAATATGGTCGGACAATAATCTGAGAGAGTTAAAATTAAAGGGGATAACTAAACCTACTTCAGCTAAAAATTAAAAAGAAAAGGTTGTAAAGTGTAACATAATTTCTGGAGTAGAGCAAGTAAATACTCATGTCAATTATAGATACGCAAGGATAGAAAATTGTTTACGGCTCAAACTAGTAATGTAACTTCTCAATCGCATCATGGTAATAAATCAACTACACCTCAATCCTAAAACAGTTAGAAGATTATATGAATCCTCTGTATCCATTTTGCCGCTGTTCAGGTCCTCAATGCTGCACAGTTTCTCTTATAAGGCAAATTGAGGGTTCTCTAAAGCTAACAATTTTCTAAATCTCACACTTATTCAATTCCCTAACTAGATTAAGAGAACTCAGAATAACACCATGAAAGTACCGCTGTAAGATTAAAACTAAAGTCACCAAATCCATCTCGAAAACCCTAAGAACCATATCAAATGTAAGAAAAAGCTTATGACATTGCTAAGTCTCTACCTACATATGATAGGCTTATGGCATTGCTTCTTTTTCTTTTATCAATAACTGAGAAATTCATTGTTTCCAATTCAAAATCAATCGACAACCGGTCCGTCCCTCTAACATTCTCCACTTAAATATCAGACTTGATTCACCAGAACTCGAGGCATGTGGTTATCACACATCCAGTATACTACCTTTACCATCCGGGAGCTTAGCTTCTGGCGATACTACGTCACTGCTAATGATATTAATTCAAATAAATTACATCTCTAAATGTACACATCCAAGGGAATTATTCAAGTATTGGTCCAATTGATCTTTGATGCATGAAAAATTCACTAATAATTACATAAATAGGGTTAAAATTAGACTTTACAAACCTTCGTTAAAGTTAGCTTATGGCGATGCTATGTCTCTACCAAATCATTGTTATCAAAAGTGAAAAGCGCAAAAAAGCTCTAAGGTCATATGGGGCTTTAAGTGCAAAGCGCAAATAAAGCGTGGGCTTTAATGAGAAAAGGCGCAATGGTGCAACAACACGTCCAAGACTAATAATGATAAGCATGAATACCAAATTTATGGACAAACATTGCGATAAAGTGAAATATCAATTATCTAGTGTCACCTCTTCAAGAGAGGCTCATTGGCAAGGAAAAGTAAGTCTTAGAGCCTTGATGATGACATTGAAGCGCACATAAAACGAGGCGAAGTGCTCAACATATTTTGAGCCTCGCTTCAGGGCTTAAGCGCGCCTTTGACAACATTGTACCAAATTTATTTTTCTTTTATTGATAACTGAGGAATTCATTCTTTCCAATTCAAAAATCATTAGATAACCGCTCCGCTCCTCTAGCATTCTTCACTTAAATACCATACATGATTCAATAAAACTTAAGGCATGTTCTTATCACACATCCAATGTACTACCTTCGCAGTACGGGACAAAATCTTATGGCAATACTACTACTAAGGAGTCATTTGGTTCAAAAACAAATTATGCTGGGATTAGTTATGTTGGGATTGGTCATCCATGAATTATTTCTTATTGGTTGTTTGGTATGTTGTATTAAAAGTAACATACCTTGCATAATTTCTAAAAAGAAGAAGTTTCTTTAAATCCTGGGATAACTTATTCCACCCTAGGGCACGTATAAGTTATCTCAATACTATTTTTATTCCTGGTATAACGTATCCCAGGATTAGTAACCAAACAAGGGATAAAGGAATTGCTAAATTCTTATTCCATGATTATTTTTGCTTATCCTTCATACCAAACGATCCATAAGGATATTAACATGAAGATACAAATGTCAATATCCAAGGGAAATATTCAATTATTGGTCCAGCTGATCTATGATGCACGAATAGGCACATAAATAAGGTTAAAATTAGACGTGCTAACCTTCGTGAATTCATATTTACTGAAGATCAATCAACTCAAGTCGAAACTCCGGTTGATGTGAATTTTTTTCCAGTGGATCAGGAGCCACGAATCTCTAAGTTAATCGCAACAATAGATCAAAAATCTGTCCGATAAAAAGCAAATAATAAGATTAATAATTTGGCAATAAAAATAAAAACATTGAACAATGTACGATCAATTGAATAATTTGTAGATCTAAAAACCTAAAGTTACGATTGTTAGGATCGATCGAAAATTCGCATAGATCGAACTGTGAATTAAGGAAATGGAAGATATTTAGATGCGCCGGAATATTCTAGTGGAGCGTACCTGGAGCTGAAAAACAAATTCCGGCGGCGGAGGTGGCGGAGAGGAGAAGAATCGGCTGGGAAAATTGCCGGAGAAGTAAGGGCAGTGAATGGGCGGAAATGGAAAATTAACTGACACTGTGAAAGCTGAACTATGTGATGTAACTGTCTATAAATAATAGTTTAACTTATCTATGTCATTACTAAAATAGTTCATTTATGCTATTATCATTATTAAAATGACTCATTCATATAATTTTTTATTAACACATTATTAATGAAAATAGTATTGTATAATCGGTGTTACTGAAAAAATGGCATGAATAAATCATTTTGATAGCGACGATTGCATAAATAAGTCAAATTATTGATGAGTTGCATAAATGAGTCATTTCTGATAATTCGATGACATATTTACTTGAAACAATATTTTATTTAAATGCCACAAAACATTTTATTTTCGAAATTATTCCATTCTTGTTCCGATGAAAAATAGCAAATATGGGGTGAAATAACTGAGGTGAGCCCGAGCTGACGTGAATACTATTGCCACAAAAGTATTTTTATTTCACACAAATTCATTTGCCGATTAATTCATATTGGTGTCGAATTGACCCACTTAATATAGATAAATACTTATTTGCACTTTATATTTACACCAAATTATATTAATTTATCATAATTAAATGATTTAATAAAGTAAAAATTAAATAATTTATGATTAAGTGATAATAGTCCATTGGCAAACACATATAATGTGTGGATTTAACATCACAAAAAGGGTTTCAATTATTTGGAAGCACAAGCCTAATATGAAAATTCATGTTCATGTTATTTTGAAATCATTATTTTTCGTAATTTACTATAATTCATACGAGTTAGTATTTTTTTCTCAAATTAAGAGATTATCTTGGTCACAGTAATGGTGTTATCGAGAATTCCTTATTAATATAATTATCAATCCTGCTTCAAATTATTTTAATAAAGCATTAGCTAATGCAGATTAAAAAGGAAATTATTGATTATCACTTTCTCAAAAAAGAGTGATTGCGTTTTACCAGTTGGCTTAAAGTGTCTGATTTGAACTGAAATGAAGTTTTTATATAGAGAACATTAGTATTTAGTTCAAAATGAAATTATATAACTTACTTTTCATAATAGATTCCAACCTTTTCAGCCTTTCAAAACAAATTTCTACCTTTCATAAAATCTAATGACCCTTTAGTTAGTTAATGACTAGTTGTGCACAAATAAAAACTTCTAGATCACCGAGTTTCTTGAGAATCGAGGGGTCGGGTTCCCTCACCCTACCTTGTTGATAAGAGGAACGAGTGCAATGACATGCATGACTTTCACAAAGTTTCATTTGGTTTATACAATTCATTGCTCAGCAAGAAAATCACCTCAGAACAAGTCAATCAACATTCAGCATTCAGATTAGCTCTACGTTGCTGGTTATCTCAGTTAAAATAACATTAAACTGTACTAAATAGTAACTTTGCTGCCAAACGCTGCAGAGTCGTCAATGCATCGCAATAATCTAGTTAGGTGACTATTATCATTTACAAATTAACTTGGAAACTACAACCGAATTCAAATCTTCTTTGCTCTTGCTTTCTCTCACTTTGCTTTAGCTATTCTTGTGCGTATTCATTCAGCATTCGACACCTTGCTAACACTGCAAACGAAAACAAAAATAATCAAATCAAGCACCTAGGAATTAGAAGACAGCATACAATACTTAAAAGGATCGTCAAACATAGAGGCGGATTCAATAATTAAGATGATGTATATGGACACGAGAGACGAAACGACAAACCATTAGTTTTACAAAAATTCCAAAAAGGTCCATTATCACAATGAATATTTTTAATGTCCCATTCAAATTGAGTGCGGATGTATGCTCTAAAGGATAGAAATGTAGAAAAAACTTGTGACCTTTTAGACAAAGAAAACGTCCACAAAAAATTAGAGTAATCATCCAACAACAGAAGATAATATCGGTGGCCCGAAGAGCTCAAAACGGGAGATGTTCAAATATCACTATGAATTATATCAAAGGGCATAACAGTGCGAGAATTTGAAGCAACAAAAGGCAACTTAACATGTTTTTCAAGAGAACAAGAGCGACAAACATGAGAACTATGAGGTCTAGTACACTCAATAAATTTATTTTGTTTAAGGGAAGCAAAAACAGGTGCTCCCGGATGACCCAAACGTTCATGCCATAAAGAATGAGCTAAAGCTTCAAAAGTGGATGGTAATTTGGCTTGATGTGTGGTTGTGGTGATTGGATAAAGCTCGCCCCGACTATCACATCTCGTTAGACGCATCCCCGTCTAAAAATCCTTCATGGAAAATCCAAAATGATCAAATTCAACAGAAACTCAATTATCGGTGGTAAATTTTCTAACTGAAATCAAGTTTTTAATTAATTTAGGTGCATGAAGGACATTTTCAAAATTAACGATGGGTTCGTGGGAGACAAGTTTGTAGTACCATAACCACGAATTGAAATTGAATGACCATTTCTGACAATTATACCACGATTATTGCTCAAATTAAAATAGGACGTGAGATTACCTTGTCAGGACGTCATATAAGACATTGCACCGCTGTCCATGTACCAATTTGCATCGGGCGGAGTAAGCCCAAGAGTGTACATTGCGGCCTCGATATATGTCGGGGTCGCCACTGCCGAGTAGGCCTACTGTCATTGGCTCGGTAGTGGCCCAAGAATTCCTGGGTTGTTGCCTGCTGGACCAGCCTGTTGGGCTTGCTAGGTTGCTATATGTGACCTGGGCCTGGCCCAGTTACTGTCGGCTGGATAGGGGCAGGGCGGCACGGCCCAAGGCCACTGCCAGGCCTATGGTGTCGGCCCACTGCCCCATGGTACCAACCCACTGCCCCATGGTGCCCTCGGCTGCCATTGTTGCTGGCCGCTGCCCTTGCCTCCACCTCCTTCGCGGTGGTTGCCGCCGCTGCGGTTTTTGCTCCCATTACCACCGTTTCGGCCCTTCTGGCCATGATTTGGCCGCAAATTTTCAAATTGTGACGAACTCTCATCGAACGGAGCGGCAACCAAGGTGGAATTTGACATGGTGGATATCTTCTTGGCAGAACCTGCTTCTTCGAGAATGAGCATAGAGTGGGCTTGGTAAAATGGTGAAAGAGGATTGCTTTGGCGGATGAGCGTACCCACTCCACTATACGCGTCGGTGAGGCCGACCACTAGTTGTAAAACAAGTCGATTGTTAGTGACCAGCGCGCCGACGTTCTTAAGTTGGTCCGACAACACCTTGAGAGGTTGACAATATGCGGAAGCATTGGGAAAGTCCGCCATGTCGGTGGTGGAGAATTTTTATTCAAGAGTAATGGCCCGGGAATTTTTGTTCAAGAGTAATCATCCAACACAAGGAAGACTATTTCCTACATAGTATCAGATTCTAGGGAAAGATCCTAAACCCTAAAATTTTCTATCTCAAACCCGTCCCCCCCCCCACCTTTTCTTCCTTGCGGCGCCGGCTTGCCTTCTCCGTCCGATAGCCATGTTTGACTCAAAATCCAATTTTCACCATTTCCTTGAAGAAGACTATATCTACAAGGAACAGAGCTGCAATAAGATAGAACTTGAAGAAATTCAAGAACCACAAGATAACACAGAAGTTGAACCCTTGTCAAAAGACCTAGACAAGGATTCAGTGGGAGTATTTGGTGAAGATTGGGTACTTAGAGTACGCCCTTCAGCCAGTAGGAGTGCTGTGAGAGATAATGCAGAAATGCAAGGCTCTCATACACAACCAATTGAAGATGATACAATGGTTGTACATCATTCCATTCAGGAAATACATGAAAATGACATTCCTGAAAGCTCTCAAGGTGGTGGATTGTCCAGCACACAAAAACCTTCTCACAATCAGAATGCAACAAACACTGAAACATAGAATAATCAACTCCGTAGGACCACTAGGACGCATCGTCCGCCTGAAAGACTTAATCTCCTTGTTGAAACACACAATGAGATAAATATTCATAATGACGATGAACCTACAACCTACATCAAAGCTATGTTAGACATTTATTCGCATAGATGACAAGAAGCCATGAAATCTGAGATGGACACGATGTACATCAATCAAGTTTGGAACTTGGTTGATTTGCCAACAGGGTTAGACCTATAAGATGCAAATGGGTCTTGAAGAAGAAGATTGATGCATATGGAAAGGTACAGACTTATAAGGCAAGATTGGTGGCTAAAGGTTATAATCAACGATGTGGGGTCGATTATGATGAAACAATTTCACCTGTTGCGAAAATCAAGTCCATTCGGATTTTACTTGCAATAGCCGCATGATATGATTATGACATTTGACAAATGGATGTTAAAACTACTTTCGTCAATGGTAACCTAATTGAGGAGGTGTATATGATACAACCTGGGGGTTTTACATCCAAGACTAAGTCCAAAGCAGTATGAAAGCTACAGAAATCATTTATGGACTTAAGCAAGCCTCAAGGAGTTGGAATATTTGCTTTGACAAAGTAGTCAAATCGTTTGACTTTGTTAGAAGCAAAGAAGATCCATGCGTTTATAGTAAGTGCAAAGAATGGAGTATTGTCTTCATTGTTATATATGTAGATGATATATTAATAATGGGAGACAATAAGACTCACATGCAATCAGTCAAGGAATAGTTATCCAACACCTTCATGATGAAAGACTTGGGTGAAGCCTGCTACATTCTTGGAATTAGGATCTATAGAGATAGACCTAATAGATTGTTAGGGCTGTCACATTACATATACATAGACAAAGTGCTGAAACAATTCTCTATGGAAAATTCCAAGAAGAGAGATCTTCATATGGGTCAAGGTATCAAGTTATCAAAGAAGGATAGTCCTTCTACTGTTGCAGAACTTGAACGCATGAAGAGAATCTCATATGCTTCGGCTATAGGATCAATCATGTATGACATGACCTTTACGAGGCCAGATGTGGCCTATAAACTTAGTATGACTTGCAAATTCCAGCAGAATCCTAGGAAAGAACACTGGAAAGCAGTCAAGAGTATTCTCAAGTATCTTAGATGAACTAAAGAATATTTCTTAGTCTATGGTGGACAAGAGAAGCTAGTGGCTACTGGGTACACTGATGCTAGCTTCCAAATAGATCTTGATGACTTCAAGTCTCAGTCTGGATATACCTTCATTTTCAAAGGTGGAGTAGTGAGTTGGAAAAGTTTCAAGCAAGCTACAACTGCTGATTCGACAACTGAAGACGAGTACATTGCTGGATCGGAAGCTGGTAAAGAAGTTGTCGTGATATCTGAGTTCCTAAAGGAACTAGGGGTTGTTCCAAGTGCCACTTGTCCAATAACGATTTATTGTGACAATATTGGTACGATTGCGCAAGCTAAGGAACAAAGATCAACAAATATAAACAAGCATGTACCAAGGAAATACCATATACTTAGGGAGATGGTGGAAACTGAAGAAATAAGATTAGAATATATTCCCACAGATGATAATCTAGCTGACTCATTTACTAAACCATTAAGCTTAGCTAAGCATAATAGTCATTTTGAAAACATGAGTATTAGATACATTGGAAATTGGCTCTAGGCCAAGTGGAAGATTGAAAGTATATATGTCCTAGAGACAATCATTATTAAGAACAAATGTATTTGAACACATTCGTATTATTAATAAGATTAATATTTATGGTATTTGCAATTATTGAATTATTGTTTGGTTATTTGCAATTATTCATATATGTGCATCCCTTGAGCTTGTCATTAATAGAGTGAGATATTAATGATAGAACGTAACTCTCAAAATAGCCTCGACTAATGATCATCGAGAATGGGATATCGTTGATATGCCATAAGTCGACATCTGGTCTGCATCACATTCTTGGAGAATGTAGTATGTCTCACCTGCTACTAGTAATGGTTACTAGTGATGGACACATGGATACTTTTGAAAAGTATTGGTATACCCTGCTAATAAACTATTTGTTATACAATGTCTAGAGTGTTATCAGCGTGCGAGAGATAAAGGTCCTTTGACTTGAGGTCAATACACACCTTGTTTATAGAGTAATGTACTTTGACCCTGTCCAAAGATTAAACTCCTTATAGGATAAGATACGGCTTGTGTTGGGTACATTATGATGTAAATTAAGGTATTAGTTGAGCCAAGAATAGGATTCATTCCTCGATTGGATATTTGAGAGAGAATTCAACTTCTCAATGATATTAGGTCGACCAAGTCATTGGACAATGCAAGAGACATATTTAGAATATGGTCTAGTTGTCGACTAATATAGATGAGATAAAGTAATCAAGTCATTTGGATAGACACATGGAAACTCCTAAGCTTGATCGAGTATGTCGCGAATGAAAGGAATTTATCATCTCACTTAATTTTCTTAACTTTAATTCTTTATTTGCATAATTATAATGGAACGAGGTTGACATTTTTCTGGTAGATGTAGTAGGGGTAACAGGGGTAAGAGTGAATCTTCTAGTAATCTTAATTGTGATAATTTCACTCATGTAGATGAAACTGAACTTTTTAATGTTGATATTAATGCAAATGTGCAATCATTAGATCGTGAGGTATATTGTGCATCTCCAACTACTGAATCAGACTATGATTTAGAAAATGAATTAGAAGATAATTTAGATAACACACCCATTAGTGCAACTCCACATCAGGCTCAAACTGAGTCTCGGGCTGAAACTGGAATCCCTCTTATTTAATGAATATAAGAAAAAACAAACTTACGCTCCAGCTATTACAAAAATTATTGTAAATTTAAAAAATATTTTTTTCATATTCTCACTATTAATTTTATTGATGTTGTATTAAATCCTACTATTAAAGTAGACGGTTGTAATGCTCTTATTGAAACAATTTATGAATGCCTAGAAATACTTGAAACAGAACCAACTAAAGACCATGTTATCTCTAGCATACAAACACAATGCAAACTATGTATATGTATTACTAAGAGAAAAGTGCAAATAATCAATCGGCTTATGTACCACCTTCTTCTACTTCACTTCAACCTTATAAAAAATATGCGGTTTCTGCTTCAAGTATTCAAGGCCTTCGAAATAGAATGTATAGTGGTTCAAGTGCTTCACAAATTAGCGAGTTTGATGTATATGTTTTGCAGGGTGTTGTACCGTTCGAATCAATTGCTAATGAAAATGGACGTGAAGACTTGCAGAAATATTGGAGGGAGAATCAAAAGACATTTCTGACTCTATCAAAGATGGCCCGAGATGTGTTGAATATTCAAGCGTCATCTACAACTTCTGAAAGTACTTTTTGTGCTGGAAAGTTTCAAATATGAGAGCACATACACTCATTGGCGGGAGACAGTTTGGAGATTGCAGTTTTATTTAGAGATTGAATTAGAGCGGAGCGTAGAAGGTGCGATCAACCAGAGATCAATGACGAAGACGACTACAATTACAACGAAATCTTATCTGAGGGAGCAAGAAGCGATGTTGAACAATTTGACCAACAAATTCCAATTCCAACAGAAGATCCTCAAGAGATTGTCAAAAAATTAGAAAAAGTATTGCATATTTAATGGTTTTAATGCGAATTTTACTATGTGATTTGCAACTTTTGAACTACGAAACAAAGTTGAAATTTTGAAATTGTATTAGAAAAAATCATATTTCTATTAAATAATATAAGAGGCAATTAGCCTTGGAATATTTTTTCACTATCTTGTTCAATTATTTAAGTGTTTAAATATATATATATATATATTTTAAATTAAGTGTCTAGAAAAAAGTTTTAAAAGTCCCCCAAATCCCCCTTCCTGTCCTATCCCGTCCCCCCAAATCATGTTCCCTCTGATAGTAGGATGTGGGATGGGATGTGACCACTTTCTATCCCCCTAATCTTGTCCCCCTCCTTCCCCCTAATCCCGATCCTGACCCATCTCCACCATCCCCCAAATCTCATCCCGTCCCATTAGTCAGCATTTGTGCCCCTAATCCCATCCCACTTTCTATCACCCTAATCTCTGCATTTGTACATCCAGAGGCTCCTCAATATATGTCTGTCATCTTCGAAAGTCACTCTACGGCTTGAAACAAGCCCCAGGGCTTGGTATGAGTGCTTTGCCACTTTTATCATGCAGATCGGGTTCTTGTGCAGCAAAAGTGATAATTCATTTTTTATTTTTCATCAATGTAATGACACTGCATATCTTTTGTTCTATGTGAATGATATTGTTCTGACTGCCTCATCTGATGTGCTGAAACACGAGATCATTATCCTTCTCAAATATGAATTTGCTATAACAGACTTGGATAAGTAGAGTTATTTTTTGGAGATTTTAGTGACCAGATCCGAAAATGCAATGTTCACGTGTCAGCGTAAGTATGCCGAAGAAATTATTTACTGGGCTAAAATGGCAAATGCAAGATTATTCCCACTCCAGTCGACTCGAAGTCGAAACTCAGTGCCGATGACGGGGATGCTCAATCCTTCTCTTTATAGGAGTCTTGCTAGTGCACTTCAATATCTTAGCTTCACTAGGCCCGATATTGCCTATGTCGTTCCGCATGTGTGTTTGTTCATGCATGCTCCCGAGGAGCCTTACTTTACTGCTCTTAAACGTATCATTCGGTACGTTAAGGGTACTCTTAACTACAAATTATATCTTTATCCATATGCACCGACCATGCTGATATCATATACGAACGCCGATTGGGGCGTCTATCCGGAAACATGTCGATCTACTTCCGGCTACTGTGTATTTTTGGGTGATAATCTCATCTCGTGGTCTGTCAAACGACAAGCCACGCTTTCCCGTTCGAGTGCAGAAGCAGAATATAGAGGTGTTGCGAATGTTGTTGCCGAGATTTGTTGGCTCAGAAACCTTCTTCTAGAGCTTCATTGTCCCTTACGTAAGGCATCTCTTATCTACTATGATAAAATATCTTATGTTTACTTGTCTTAGAACCTAGTTCAACATCAGCGAACCAAACATATTGAGATGAATATTCATTTTGTTCGTGAGAAGGTTGCCATGGGCCATGTTCGGGTGTTACATGTTCTTTATTCCTATCAGTACGCATATATATTTACTAAGGGACTTCCTCAGCAGTTGTTCCTTGACTTCAGATCCTGTCTGATTGTCCGACCTCCTCCCGCTCCAATTGAGGGGGTGTGATAGAGAATAAATAATTATTCTCCATATATTTTGTAATTATTATTCTAGTGTAATTAGGTAAAGAGATCCTTATACAATTAGGTTTGTAATTGTAAACACCTATATATATTGCATAAATGAGAAGCCTCTAACCAAGGAGAATTATACTATTTTACAAGGCCCCCGGCTCAAAGAAAGCTGAAAAATGAAGGTAGTAAGCGTGAAACATGATAAGTATTTAGGGACGGCAGTAGTACATCACAACATTTGTTTTTCTTTCTACATGAAGAATTAATGAATAATTCACATATAGGATTTTAGAAGCTCTTCCATAAAAATCAACAAGAAAAAATCTCATATTTGTTAGGAAAAAACTACTTATGATCGAATAATTGCACAAGCATAAACAACAACAAGATAATAGTCTAAAAACTAAGAATATAACAATCGAGACTAAAGAAACAACAAGCAGTAATAGAAATCTAAGAATGCGAAATGCAAGAATAATACTAATAAGAAAAACACATGATTACCTACTACCTTTTTACCCTAATTCTTGACCTCACTTTGTCTATTATTTTGAAGAAGTGGTCAAGCAATGTAGTTGGGGCTGGGGCAAGCTCGGGGATTATGGCCTCCCTATTAGTAGTCACGCTTGGCCCAACAATGTGCCTTCTTGTTTTGCCAAAGCACATCCTACTAAATGAAAGTCTTGAGTAAGTAGTGTTAAAACTCTGTGATCATCTAATCTAAAAGTTATGTTATTAGAGAAATAATGAACTGCAATAGATTTTTTGAACAACATTTTAGTGGCACTTTAATCCGTCATTCACAAGAACAGAAGATCGACATCTTGAACAGATTTCTCAATCATTGCCTTCATTAGAATACCATCTTGAATCACCCAAATATATTAATTTTAATTCGTCAAACTGTTCACAGAGTTTAAACAATTCCAGAAACATTTGAATTATTATGTACTATACATGTGTTTATTAAGATATCCTCATCGCGAGCTAGTCCATACCATACAACAACAACAACAACAACATACCCAGTGAAATCCACACTGTGGGGTCTGGGAGGGTAGAGTGTAGACAAAACTTACCTCCACCTTGGTAGGTAGAGCGGCTATTTTCGGAAGACCCTCGGCTCAAGACAAAGCATAATCACGAGCAAGACAATTAAAATAAAGCAAGAGTAAAGAGTAAGGAGTAAAGTGTAAAGCAAGAGAAACGGTCAGACTCAGATAAGGAATTAAAGCAGTATAAAGTGCATTCGAACAAAAGAGAGCAGTAGTTAACATAACTAAATAAGCTAAACAAAATACACTAAAGAACACATAGTAGCGAAAATCAAAATACAGTGGATTATAAAGCAATAATGTGCCTATAAGTGTGATAGGCTAATCGAATCTACAGTAATAACACTAAAACTATCAATTTGTAAGCATAAGTAGGACTACGCTCGAGTACCTACTACTCTTCTACCCTAATATGTGTCCTCCATAACCCCATATATAAGATCATGTCCTTAGTAAGTTGCACCTGCGCCATATCCCGTATAATCACGTCTCCCCAATACTTTTTTGGCCTACCTCTACCCCTCATGAACCCGTCCATATTCAACCTCTCACACCTCCGCACTGGGACATCTATGTCTTTCCTCTGCACATGCCCGAACCATCTCAACCTTGCTTCCCGCATCTTATCATCCACCGAGGCCACTCCCACTTTCTCCCGGATATCATCATTTCTAATCCTATCTGTCCTTGTATGCCCACACATCTATCTCAACATCCTCATCTCCACAACTCTCATCTTTTGTATGTGCGAAGTCTTGATTGGCCAACATTCCGCCACATACAACATAGTCAGTGTAACCACCACCCTATAGAATTTGCCTTTAAGTTTTGGTGGCACTTTTTTGTCGCACAAGACTACAGATGCGAGCCTTCATTTCATCCACCCTGCCCCAATACGATGTGTGACATCGTCATCAATCTCTCAATTCCCTTGGATAATAGACTCGAGGTACTTGAAGCTTACTTTCTTTGGAATGACCTGAGTACCAAGCCTTACATCCACACATGTCTCAGGGTCGCTCCCATTGCTGAACTTGCACTCCAAATATTTGTGTTGGTCCTACTCAACCTGAACCCTTTAGACTCCAGAGTCTGTCTTCAAACCTGCAGCTTGACATTTACTCTGTTGCGAGTCTGTTCAATTAGGACTATGTCGTCTGCGAATAACATACACCATGGTACCCCCTCCTTGGATTTGTCATGTCAGTCTGTCCATCACCAAGGAAAATAGGAATGGGCTAAGAGCTGATCCCTGGTGCAGCCCCATCATCACTAGGAAGTTCTCCGAGTCTCCTCCTACTGTCCGTACTCTAGTCTTGGCTCCATCATACATATCCTTGATCGCCCTAGTGTAAGCCACAAGTACATCTCTAACCTCCAAACATCTCCATAGAACCTCCCTAGGGACTTTGTCGTATGCCTTCTCGAGGCCGATGAAAATCATATGTAAGTCTTTCTTCCTCTCTCTATACTGCTCCACCAACCTCCTAATAAGATGAATGACTTCGGTAGTCGGACGCCCCGACCAATCCATACCATATGATATAAAATAAATTTATTAGCGGCCTCTTGTAAAAATTACAGGGAGAGCTTTTTGTTTGTATACTTTTTCTTTTGGTCTTCTTCTTTTTGTTGTTTTTAGGCATAAGTTGTGGACAAAAATTAGTTTTGCCTATAATACAGAAGGATATTTCAAGTTAATGAATATGCTCAATTACCCACAAGTTTTGGCTTATAAGAAAAAGCTAAAACTTATACCTAATGGGCAACATAAGTTCTTCTTGGCGAATTTTTCAGGTTAAGATTATTTTTTAAAAAAATTATTTAGTGGGGACAAATATTCAAGACTGTACACTTTTAAAGATGCCACACCTCATTTCCGGTTGCAGGTCAGCCAACAGAACCAAATATTTTACCAACTTCGCAACCCCCGCACCCCCCACACAAAAAAAAAATCCATTTTTCACTAATTTATTAGCAAAATTTTGAGGTTATTAACTAATGCTTACCCTATAACTCAGTCTAGAGGCCTTAATGTTATATAAGTAGGATTTGAACTATATATATTGAGTGTAGAACCTTTTGTATATTATTAGCGTAATTTAAGATATAATAGTTTGTTAATTATTATTGTTGACACCAAATTTTGGTCCTCCACATTTTAAAATTAACTAGTCAAGCTTCTCGAATTTCAAAGAGTGTGAAATTCGTATTCATAAAAGCCAAAAATATTTCTTAACTAGTTTTAGTGTTATTTTTGTCATTTATTTGGAAAATATCCTGATATATATGATATATATTTTACGTATAATTTTAAATATTAATTGTGTTCAAAATAAATGTTTTAAATAGTACTTATTAAAATTAAAGTAGTTTATAATTTAGTTACTTTAAATTAATCCGCATTTGCAAAAGTAGGTTATTTGTTTTTACCTTGTTTTGAGTCAAGAAGCTTGATTAATTAATTAATCGAAAGGTTCGTCTCAATTTCATTTAAAAAAAGGGTTCAATTTGGTCATTTTGTTAACAAAGAGGCTATATTTTACACAGAGACTTTAATTTAGCGGAAATGAGAAAGAGTAATTAGGAAAGCTATTAAAACATTATTCATGCGGAGGGCCTTTACTTGTTCATTAAGTGTTAGTGTTTTAGAAGTAACAAATGAATATAGGTTGTTATACATCTGAACTTTCATGTCTTTTAATGAGACTGTTATGCCTTAGATATGTTAGCTACTTGACTAATCTAAAAATGTGTGTTTTATTTTGTGTTTATACCAAGTATCTCTAGCTTAAATATTATGAAAATTACGGTATCAATCATGGCTTGTAAAATAGTATGCGTCTGAAGCTGACCGTCTCTCTTGCTTTGTTTTGCTTTGCTTGCTTTGCCTGTGATTATGCTTTCTCTTGAATCGAGGGTCTCCCGGAAACAGCCGCATCTACCTACCAAGGTGGAGGTAAGGTCTGTGTACACTCTACCCTCCCCAGACCCCAAGGTATGAGATTTCACTGGGTATGTTGATGTTGTTGTTATATATCTGGTAGTGTCTTTGTGTGTATTCATTATACTATGAAACATCTTGAATTCTTGGTTCAATATAGAAGAGAATGTGGTTCTTGTTTCACATATTTTCAGCTTTTTTTTTTTTTTACATGTTATTGAGATTTAAATTTCTTTATCGTCTATGCATGAACTCCGATGGGTCCAATGGACTCTCCTTTCCCCATTTGTGTGTTGGGCTTTCGGCCCAACATAATATGCCCATCACATCGAGTCCGCACATTGGCCGCAACAGATCAAGAAAAATCATAAAATGGGCCTGAAATCCAAAAAGACCAACACCAGTAGCAACAACAACAACAACAACATATCCAGTGAAATCCCACACCGTGGGGTCTGGAAGGGTAAAGTGTACACAGACCTTACCTTCACTTTGGTAGGTAGAGCGACTGTTTCAGGGAGACCCTCGGCTCAAGACAAATCATAATCACAAGCAATGTAATCAAAACAAAGCAAGAGTAAAGAGTAAAGTGTAAAGTGTAAAGTGTAAAGCAAGAGAAACGGTCAGACTCAGATAAAGAATTAAAGCATTACAAAGTGCATTCGAACAAAAGGGAGCAGTAGCTAACACAAACTAAATAAGCAAAATAAAATACACTAAAGAACACATAGCAGCAGAAATCAAACTACAGTGAACTATAAAGCAATAATGTGTCTATAAGTGTAATATGATAATCGAGCCTACAGTAATAACACTACAACTATCAATTTGTAAGCATAAGTAGGGCTACGCTCGAGTACTACTACTCTTTTACCATAATTCGTGTCCTCCACAACCCCCTATCTAAGATCATGTCCTCAGTAAGTTGCACCTACGCCATATCCCGTCTAATCACCGCTCTCCAATACTTCTTCGACCTACCTCTACCCCTCCTGAACCCGTCCAGAGCCAACCTCTCACACCTCCGCACTGGAGCATTTGTGTCTCTCCTCTCGCATGCCCGAACCATCTCAACCTTGTTTCCCGGATCTTATCATCCATCGAGGCCACTCCCACTTTCTCCCGGATATCATCATTTCTAATCATATCTCTCCTTGTATGCCCACACATCCATCTCAGCACTAACACCAGTACCAGCAACAACGAAACTTTATACATATAACACTACTATTTTATTTCATTAAGTTAATTTACAAAGTTGAGTTAATGAAATAATTAAAGCGCTAAAGACGATTTTCAAAAGTATACCACTCCCTAAAAGCTCATTTTTAAAATAAATAATTTTTTTTTAAAATTAGCCATGAATAAAATTCCTTTCAAACATTATACATATAACTCTTTTAAACACATTTTTACAAACAATTTATACAATTTTTAGCCATAAAATGTTAGATCTGTAGGTAAACTGCATTGGCGGATCCTTAATACCGAGGTACCTACCACCTTTCTCGGGGGATCACCTCAATCTTTACCCGAACTCTGATATTTTAATTTCTTAAAAAAAATTAACCTTTAAATTGGTTTCCTAATTCTCAATAAATAAATTAAGTGGCGACTCTGTTTGTTCACGACAAACGTCAAATTACTAAGTAGCTTTTATACGCGAGTGTAAAAGTGAACCGTAATAATTATTCTTATTAAAGTTTTAACTTATATTACATTGATTGTGTAACAGTTAATAGTTCATAATATATGTTAATATATGTGATTAGTCATCTTAGAAAATAGGTCAAATTACTAGCTACGATAAATTAAAATACAATGATAGTGTTAAAATTCTTTATATCTACTATGGGTGTGTTCGGTATGGAGGAAAGCATTCTCCGAAATATGTTCTTTAATTTTCTCATGTTCGGTTGGTCAAAAATTTTGAAATATATTTTCTTGACACAATACATAAACATACATTCAAACTTGGTCTCAGCTGACAAGTATGCCTTCAAATTTGAGTGTGCACAAGTAGGCACCTCAACTTGTCTCCACTTTGTGAGTTGAACACTCCAACTTATAAAATGATCATCTAGACACCTCCAAAATTTATGTGTCACGTTAGTGCCACGTCAAAATTTGTATCTACATGTTCAACCACTTTGTCAGTTGAACACTCCAACTTACAAAATGATCATCTAGACACCTTCAAAATTTATGTGTCACGTCGGTGGCACGTCAAAATTTGTATTTACTTGTTCAACTTTATAAAAGTTGAGATAACTCCTTGTACACACCTAAAGTTGGAGCGCATACTAGCCGGTTAAGGCCAAGTTTATGCCTATTTTTTTGAGGACAACAACTTTCTTAAAAATGAGAAAATGACTTAACATAAGTAAGGAAAATAAGTTTTCACAAATAGCAATTCATATAATTGTCTCCTTCCTACGCTCGAACTCACTCCCATCCCACCTCTTCCACCCCCACCACCACCCCTCCAAAAGAATTTTTAAAACATTTTTGAAAGTTTATTTTACACCCCCAACCCCTGACCCATCACCCAACTCCCTCCAAAACAAATTATTTATAAAAAATAAGTTCTTAAAAGTTTTCTTTTTATTTTTTTACATCTTATTTTTAATTAAAAATTTATAAAAGTATTATAAAATATATGACATAAAAATTTAGGAAGGGGGGTGGGATTGGGGGAGGTTGAAAAATATTTAAAGAATTCACTTACTTTTCAAAAACGCATTTTTCAGAAAAACATTTTCGGTGAAATCGAGCAGAGTCACCCCCTATTATACAAGTTAATTTCGTAAAACAAATAGAAGAAAAAGTTACTGTCCACTCCCTTTCTCTTAGACACGTGGACACTTTCCCCTTCTCTAAGAGCCTCAAATCCTCAAAATATGTATAAATCTTTAATACTTGAAGTGATTTCTTTTAGCAATTTCATTAATTAATGGGGCAAAAGCAATCCAAAGATGAGTTACTGTATCGACAAGTCATTGAAGGAAATATTGAAGCTATCAAATCTATTCACAACAATGGTGCAAGTCTTGAGGTATATAAATTTACACCCATTTACTCAATTTACTTGAAAATTTTAGCTTTTTATCTATACCCTTTTTGGTAAACATGAAAAAGATTCAAATTTTAGTTGATGCCATGAGTAAGTTTTGTCAGTGGTGCAAGTCTTGATTCTTGAAGTATACAAATTCAACCATGTACCCAATTTAATTGAATAGCTTTTTATCGACACCCTTTTTGGTAAATATGAAAAAGATTCAATTTTTAGAAGATGTCATATGTCATGAGTAATTTTTGTCAATGGTGCAAGTCTTGATTCTTGAAGTATACAAATTCAACCATGTACCCACTTTACTTGAATATTTTAGCTTTTTATCGACACCCTTTTTGGTAAATATGAAAAAGATTCAAATTTTAGTTGATGCCATGAGTAAGTTTTGTCAGTGGTGCAAGTCCTGATTCTTGAAGTATACAAATTCAACCATGTACCCAATTTAATTGAATTATTGACCTTCGATTATTGTATGATTTAATGGAAGTTGTGCTATTATTCCTTTTTTTTTCAGACTGATTTTGTTATTATATGTTGTTTCCTTTTGTTATTTCTTTGTTCAATTGTTTGTGTTTGCTTTTCATTGAGCTGAGGGTATATCGGAAATATCCTCTCTACCTCCAGAGGCAGGGGTAAGGTCTGCGTACACTCTATACTCCTCAGATCCCACTTGTGGGATTATACTGGGTATGTTGTTGTTGTTTACCCAATTTAATTGAATAGCTTTTTATCGACACCCTTTTTGGTAAATATGAAAAAGATTCAATTTTTAGATGTCATATGTCATGAGTAATTTTTGTCAATGGTGCAAGTCTTGATTCTTGAAGTATACAAATTCAACCATGTACCCACTTTACTTGAATATTTTAGCTTTTTATCGACACCCTTTTTGGTAAATATGAAAAAGATTCAAATTTTAGTTGATGCCATGAGTAAGTTTTGTCAGTGGTGCAAGTCCTGATTCTTGAAGTATACAAATTCAACCATGTACCCAATTTAATTGAATTATTGACCTTCGATTATTGTATGATTTAATGGAAGTTGTGCTATTATTCCTTTTTTTTTCAGACTGATTTTGTTATTATATGTTGTTTCCTTTTGTTATTTCTTTGTTCAATTGTTTGTGTTTGCTTTTCATTGAGCTGAGGGTATATCGGAAATATCCTCTCTACCTCCAAAGGCAGAGGTAAGGTCTGCGTACACTCTATACTCCCCAGATCCCACTTGTGGGATTATACTGGGTATGTTGTTGTTGTTGTTTACCCAATTTAATTGAATAGCTTTTTATCGACATCCTTTTTGGTAAATATGAAAAAGATCCAATTTTTAGAAGATGTCATGAGTAATTTTTGTCAATGGTGCAAGTCTTGATTCTTGAAGTATACAAATTCAACCATGTACCCACTTTACTTGAATATTTTAGCTTTTTATTGACACCCTTTTTGGTGAATATGAAAAAGATTGAACTTTTAGAAGATGCCATGAGTAATCATTGGTGCAAGTCTTGAGGTATAGAAATTAACCCATGTAGCCAATTTACTGGAAAATTTTAGCTTTCTATCAACACCCTTTTTGGTGAATATGAAAAAGATTCAATTTTTCGAAGATGCAACGAGTAATTTTTGTCACTGGTGCAAGTCTTGAGGTATATAAATTCACCCATGTACAAAATTTACTTGAAGTATTTGACTCTTTGGGTGCGTTTGATATGACGGAAATGTTTTCCATGGAAAATGTTTTCTTGGAACATAAGTGGTTTTCAGTGGTGGAGCCAGGATTTTCACTAAGGGGTTTCAAAAATATAAAGGAGTAAACAAATGAGGAATCCAAGGGGTTCAACATCTACTATATATACATAAAATATAATTTTAACCTTGTAGGTAATTTTTAACATTGTAGCTCCGCTCATGGTGGTTTTATTGCTTATTTTCTAGTATTTGGTAAGTTGGCAAAAATATTTTGTCGTGAGAGCATTTATATGTAGTCTAAGAAAACACTACTTGGTGGGAGTGGGATGGGGAGAGGGGTGGGGTGGTCAAGGGGGTGGGAATGAAACACTGAAGCTACTAAGGCTATTTATAACGGTGGTGCAATACTTGAGGTATATAAATTCATCTGTGTATCCAATTTACCCGATAATTTTAGCTTTTTATCAACACCCTTTTTGGTAAATATGAAAAAGATCCAATTTTTAGAAGATGCCATGAGTAATTTTTGTCATTTGTGCAAGTCTTGAGGTATACAAATGCTGCCAATTTAGCAAAGAATTTAACTTTTTATGAACACCCTTTTTGGTGAACATGAAAAAGATTCAAGTTTTAGGAGATCCCATGAGTAATTTTTGTCACGGGTGCAAGCCTTGAGGTATATTAATTCACATACGTACCAAAATTTACTTGAAAATATTACTCCCTCCGTCCCAAAAAGATTGCCTTAGTTTGACTTGGCACAGAGAAATTTTTTGAAATGTGGTCCAAAATAAGCTTTAAATATTTGTGTGGCTGTAAATCATCTCATAAAGTTAAATTGTTTTTAAATATAGAAATATGCCAATCTTTTTGGGATATACTAATAAGGAAAGTAGGACAATCTTTTTGGGATGGAGGCAGTAACTTTTTATGAACACCCTTTTTGTAAATATGAAAAAGATTCAAGTTTTTGGTGATGCCATGAGTAATTTTGGTCACTGTTGCAAGTCTTGAGGTATATAAATTCACCCATTTACCCGATTTACTTGAAACTTTTAGCTTTTCATCCACACCCTTTTTGGTGAATGTGAAAAAGATTCAATTTTAGAAGATGCCTGAGTAAGTTTTGTTAGCGGTGCAAGTCTGAAGGTGTACAACTGTACTCAAGTTATTTGAAAATTTAGCTTGTTATCAACACCCTTTTTGGTGAATACGAAAAAGATTCAATTTTTAGATGTCATGAGTAATCTTTATCACTGGTGCAAGTCTTGAGGTATATAAATTCATCCATGTACCATCATTTACATGGTACAAACGAGTAGTTTTAGTGTTATTATTATAGGCACTTAGCCTATCATATTAGATGCAATATTGCATTATAGTAGCGTTTGATTTCTACTGCTATGTGTTCTTTAATGTACTTTATTTATCTTATGTACCTGCATTAGTTACTGCTTCTTTTTCAGAATGCGCTAGCATGGCTTATTCGCATTTGATACCAGTATTTTCATACTGCTTTAAATTTCTTGTCCGGGTCTGACCGTTTCTCTTCCTTTGCTTGTGCTTATGCTTTGTCTTGAACTGAGGATCCCTCGGAAATAGCCGCTCTACCTACCAAGGTAAATGTAAGGTCTGCGTACACTCTACCATCCCCAGACTCCACGTTGTGGACTTCACTGTGTATGTTGTTGTCGTTGTTGTTGTTACCATCATTTACATGAAAAGATAAACTCTGTAGCAACATAAAAAAAAAGGGCAGCCCAGTGCACTAAGCTCCCGCTATGTGCGGGGTCCGGGGAACATCCTTTTTGGCAAATACTAAAAAGGATTCAACTATTAGGAGATGCTTGCTATAAGTAGTCTTTTTTCTTGTTGAAAAAGGTAGCAATCTTTTGACTGGTTTTAAGTCTGCAGGTATGCAAGAGCACCAATGCACTGAATTTACTTGAAGCATTTTACTCTATATCAAACACCGTTCTGTGAATATACAAAAAGATTCATCTTTTAGGAGATGCTATAAGTAATAATCTTACTGGTGCAAATTTGGAGGTACACAAAATTCATCTATGTACCTAATTCACGTGAAGCATGTAACTCTGTGTCAATACACTTTTAGCTAATATGTAAGAAGTTCATTCAACTTTTAGGAGATGCTACAAGTATTCCTTTTACTGGTAGAAGTCTGTAAGCATATATATTGGCAGGGGCGGAGCCAGTAAGGGCTGAGGGGTTCATCCAAACCCCCTTCGGCGAAAAAAAATTATTTTTTATGTTTATATAGTAGATGTTGAGAAGGGGAGCCTTGGAGTAACTGGTAAAGTTGCCTCCATGTGACCTAGAGGTCATGGGTTCAAGCCGTGGAAACAGCCTCTGGCAGAAATGCAAGGTAAGGCTGTGTACAACAGACCCTTGTGGTCCGGCCCTTCCCCGGACCCCGCGCATAGCGGGAGCTTAGTGCACCGGGCTGCCCTTTTTTTATTTTTTATAGTAGATGTTGAACCCCCTTGGTTTCTTCGTGTGTTTACTTCTTTATATTTTTGAACCCCCTTATTAAAAATCATGGCTCCGGCACTGCATATTGACTTGACTTACTCAAAGAATATAACTCTACAGCAATACCCTTTTGGCAATTATACAAAAAATTCAACTTTTAGGAGTTACTATAACTAATCATTTTGTTGTTGTTGTTGTATAACTAATCATTTTACTGGTACTAGTCTGGAGGTATACAAGTTCTATGCACCAATTTACTTGAAAAATTTAGCTCTACATCAACTTCCATTTTGGTGAACATAAAAGAGATTCGGCTTTTAGGAGGTTAAATGGGTTGTAAGTATATACTAATTGTAAATTTGTGCCCGGCATTGAATCAGTGGGATGACAAAGAAGGAAAGACACCATTGATTATAGCGTGCATGAACCCGAATGGCTTGAATGTTGCAAAAGTTTTGCTTGAGCTTGGTGCTAAAGTCAATGCTTACCGGACAGGTACGCATTTCTCCACCAACCGTAATCTTATACTAATATTTTAGACTCATCACTAGAGGCGGTTACAAGATTTTAAGTCTGTAGGTTTGAAGTATCACGACCCTCACTACTTTGTGGTAATAAGTACAAACTTAACAATCTGCTTTAATTTATTACAATAATCATCATGCTAACTCCTAATTTTCTTTAGGATATCATGCTGGGACTGCGCTACATCATGCAGCTAAGAATGGTCTGGATAATACTGTACAATTACTTCTTTCCTATGGAGGTACATATTTAAAGTTTTGCAAAGTGGATATGATTTCTGCTTTTGCTCTGTAGATGAATACTGGCATGATTTAGGGTGTGTTTGGTATGACAGGAAATATTTTCTTGGAAAATAAGTGGGTTTCTTAATTATTTTCTAGTGTTTGGTAAGTAAGCCGAAAATATTATTCCAAAAGCATTTTATATGATCTAAGAAAACACTATGGGGTGAGGGTGGAGGGTAGGAGTGTAGGGGTGGTGGGGTATGTTAGAAGGTGGGGAGGAGATAATAAGCTTGGAAGGCCACTTATGGAACTTGTTTTCTCTATGCCCGCTAGGGAAGTTATTTTCCTCATTTTTAAGGAACTTGTTTTCCTTGAGAAAATGTTTTCGAAATTTTTTGACCAACCAAAGAAAATTGAAAAAAATATTTCTGTAAAATGTTTTTCTCCATACCAAACACACCCTCAATATCATTTCTGCATAGTTGTCAACTGGTTTAATGTGTTGATATAATTTACTATTTTTTCATTTGCTAGCAAATCCGTTGATCAAGAATGATGTTTGGCAAACTCCACTTGAAGTTGCTCGAGCAAAGGGTTTTAGCAATGTTGTCCGTACTATTGAGGTATATTTGATATAAGTCTCAAGCTTTAATTAAATTAACATTGAATTCACATGATTATTGTATTTTTCCGCCTCTTCTTTACTTGGATTGTATGTTCCTTGAATTCATTTGTTCTGGTTTTGCTTTCACTTTTAGAGACAAATCTGCATTTTCTCGGGCTGGGTGAAGGAGTTCTATGGTCCAGGATTTCTTGAAGCTTTAGCTCCTCAATTATTATCTAGGAAGATGTCAGTATGATTCTGTCTTGGCTTTTTCTATAACTGCCTCTCTGTGCTCGGAATCCTTTTCACTGTATAATGCTGCAAATTTCAACATTTTATTCTGCCAAAGGCTATTGAAATAGGCATATCTAAGCAGTCTTGTTCAACTTGTTTGGGACTAAGGGTGTGTTTGCTATGAAAATGTTTTCATATTTTCTTGGTTGGTCAAAAAATTTTAAAATGTTTTTCTCTAGGAAAACAAGTTCCTTAAAAATGAGGAAAATGACTTCCCTAATGGAAGTAGGGAAAACAAGTTCCACAAATGATATCCCACATTAATTATCTTATAAGTAAGAAAATCACTTATTTTCCAGGAAACTATTTTCATAAACAATTTCCTTTATACCAAACACACCCTAAGGCGTAGTTATTATTGTAATCCGTCTTGTGTACTTGCTGACAGATGATTACAATTGCAGCTGGGCTGTAGTCATACCATGTGGTCTAGCTGATCCTACGGAGCCTCTTAAATTGGAGTTGGCGATTTACTTATCGTTACAGGTAAATAGAACTCTTTATTGACCAACAATAGTTCATTCCGTCACAAATTCTTCTGGCAATAGTGTAAGGTACCTCTGTTTTAGTTTGTACCATCTTTAGAGAATTCCGAGATGCGATAAGAAAATAGACTTTAGGCCTAACTCAACTCCAAATGCTAACTCATGTGATGAGGAATGCCATATAAATAGACCAAATTACGTGTCCCACATCAATGTGGGACTCAACACCCCTCATTACTACGCCTAGGACTGGACATCTGTAGCGTGTATAATATAATATGGGGCCCAACATCGGGCAAACCAAGAATTGAGATGCGCTTGACTCTGATATCATGATAAGAAAATGGACTTTGATCCCAACTCAATTCCAAAAGCTTAGCTCATGTGGCGAGGATTGTCCAGGACCAAATTACACCTTCCACATCGATGTGGCACTCAACAAGATGACGTATATCAACCGAGGATATGAGGTTATTTATGTGGATGATTGAAGAGATGTTCGATACTCGAGGAGTAGGGTAGTTCTTGCTATGAAAAATGGACCTAAATGTAGGTGCATTGTATCTTTGTGAAGTTGAGCAGAATCCATATATGAGCCGGCATGCCACTTTTACATAACCTAGAGTGCAAACCTGTGTTTCATGCTCAAGCACTCCCTCTGTTCCACTTTATTTGTCATAGTTTGACTCAACACGAAGTTTAAGAAAAGAGGCAGACTTTTAATTTGGTGCTATAATACTTTTGAAATTTGAGATCTTAATCTTAAACATGCCATAACGTTTGTGTGGGTATAAAAGCTCCTCAATTAAGGAATATAGAAATATGTCATTCGTTTTAGAATGAACTAATAAGGTGGAATGGAGGGAGTAGTAATTAACTCATTGTATCTTTTTTCCGGGCAAAAATAAACACCTCGGGACTTACATGGTAAACCAAATCATAACTAATTAGAAAGCTTCAAATAAACTTAGAACAATTTTGCTGATATATCTAATAGCTTTTTTTGATGAAGTAAGAGTTTTTGTCATTTTTTGGTAGCAAATTCATGTCTTTCTCGGGCCTCTTGCACATATTACGCCTGTTGTATGTCATCTTCCTCTTCCTCAGATTCTTAGTTGTGAGGATGAGCCTCTTGCTGTTAGACAAATAGAGCAATAAGCATCTCCGGTGAACTGCACATTCATACTGAGTAGGACTTCTGCTTATATAATAGTACGTCGA
Organism: Anisodus acutangulus; assembly: GCA_029783415.1. Taxonomy (NCBI): domain Eukaryota; kingdom Viridiplantae; phylum Streptophyta; class Magnoliopsida; order Solanales; family Solanaceae; genus Anisodus; species Anisodus acutangulus. The sequence continues at coordinate 46,490,488 of CM056506.1, read as the reverse complement.
TGTTTTGAAACTCGCCAACTTCCCAACCCTGCAAATTTCTCCTAAACCTCAAGAGCAAATGTTATCCTTCCTGATCTATACATGGTCAGAGGTGGATCCAAGATTTAAATTTCATTGATTCAACTTCTAAGATTTTCAGAATTGAACTCATAGCACTGTTAAAATTATGGGTTTAGATCTAATGTTTATTGAGATTTGTGTGTATATTTACATATATAACTATACTCTGTGTCGAAAGTTATGGGTTTAGATGAATACGTAGTTAAAAGGCTATACATGGTTCTCTGTGCTTGGTTGATACTTCAAAGAAGCAACAACAACTACGCTCAATGAAGCGCTCTTGATACATTTTTTTTCCTTCTATTAAATTGGCAGATTTCCTGAAATGATATTTTGTTTAACAGGACGCCCAGCCTCATAATGTTATTGCCTTATGGAAGGCTAACGTTGAAGAGATAAGGTGGCAACAATCAGATCCTGTGCTGACAATATTTGACAAGACCAGTAGTAATACTCTTTTCCTCAAAACTCTTTTCTAGGTGGTCTTGTTGAATGGAGAATTAAGGAAAAAAAATTCCTTACACAATTATCAATGAGCAATTAATTTACTTTCCTCGAGATGCAACAGATGTCTCACTGCATCAGCTTCAATTGTTACATGAAGCATGTATTGGTGCAACTGAGGTAATTACCTCGAGAAGCATGTAATTTACTTTCCTCGAGAAGCATGTATTGGTTTCAGATTGAGGTACTGATGTCTCACTGCATCAGATGGTTATCATATGTGTAGACACTGTAGGGCTCTTTCTAATAGTGGACAAGCGAGCACCTTCCAGAAGTTGTTAAGTTTTCAGCCAACAAATTAGAGGACGTAGCTGTATATTTTTAAGAGACTGGAATGCATATTCAATTTGTGTTGCTAATTGTTAAAATGTGAATTGTGATTGTTACTCTCCTAGAGGAAAACTTTTCTTGATTGTGAAAAAAAGTTGACTTAGTTTACTTAATGTTATTTCATCTACAAAACCTCGTTTCAGATACTCGATGTAAGTTTACATCAATGAGCAATTCTGAGATGCAACAGCTTCAATTGTTACATGAAGCATGTATTGGTGCAACTGAGGTAATTACCACCTCCAAACCAAATCAAACTCTTTACAACTTCTGTACATGTTGCTTGTGTTCCTCTGGGGCTTGATCACATGTTAGCATTTCAGGTCCTGCCTCCCGGCTTACCACAAAATACCCGAACTACAGTGCAACAATCTGAAACTGCTGCACAAGCAATGGAATTAGCAATTGGAATCAATGCTTCCGTTCATATTGCTAAAGAAAATAAGATTCTCCATCAACATGGACAAAGCTCTGGAGTAAAAAATGAAAATGATTGGTGTAATAGTACCGATGAATCCGCTCACAACAGATGGGGTTCACTTGTCAGAGATCAGCCTAGATCTGAAATTACTAACCATGATTGGACGGATGACCGAACTAAGGTCCAAGAAAACGGATGGGGAAGTACCACAGACGTATCCAGTCAACGACGACAGCAATCACTTCCTAAATCCATGTCCTCTGAACTAAGCTGCAGCGGATGGATCGATGAGCCTGCCACAGAAGAGTACAATGGCTGGGGCCCCAGCCATCGGCAGGGACGTACAGATGCATCAGATGAAGTTCATTATCAAGGATGGGGAAACACTGCACAAGACAGTGCCCTTTCATCAATAAACAAAACAGCATCCTCAGGTAGGGGAGTCAAATGGGCGAGTTGGGCTAGATTTGGTCCGGTCAAAATGGGTTGAGTTAATTGACCCGCCCAAAAGTTACTTGGGCTATAACGGGCTAAAAAGCGGGTCATAACCCAACCCGTCGAATTCTTGCTAAATTTTAATTCATCTGTTCTTTTATAATTTTTTAAGTACCTAATAAAGCTGTCATTTTTCTTTATTATGGCTATATATATATAACATATCAAATAAAAAAATGTCTTTTTTTGAAAATATTTTGACAAGGTTTCTATGGCCCAATTTGGGCTACATATCGGCCCAATTTTTAGATGGGCTGAAATGTGTTAGGCTGAGATGGGCTGAGCTAATAAATGGTTGGTCAACGGGTTGGGTCGGTCATGTTTTCATGGGCTAATTTTGCCATCCCTATCCTCAGGTGTCGGTAGCTGTGAAGCGATGGACAAGCCAGACAATGCACCTGCATATAGGCCTATTGTGTATCCAGTTGAAAACGTTGAAACTCGAGAACGCAACAATCCTGCTTTTGATTTTGTGGCCCCTTCAGCTCCACCAGCTCCAGAAGAGGTTGAAGACGTTCATTATCCGGTCATAGATCTTAACCCGTTGCACTTGTCGAATCCTCCTGTGGAGCGACCAACAACTTGTGTTACTACTCAAAAGGAAAATGAACACGAACCTTCATTGTGTATAATATGTTGGGAAGCTTCCGTTGAAGGAGCGTGTGTACCTTGTGGTCACATGGTTGGCTGCATGCAGTGTTTGAACCAGATCAAATCCGAAAAAGGGGAGTGTCCCGTTTGTCGAGTAAAAATTGACCAGGTTATAAAACTCTACTCTGTTTGAGAGGTAAATAATATTGTTTCATGCCTATTAGCATGGTTAAAACCTTGCGAATTTTAAGTACCAGTTCAAATACCATGCTCGGAATTCATCAAGTCTGCTTCGTGGAGCCTGAAAACACAAATACCGCAACATAAGGTCAATTATAGCAAATCCAATGCAAGAGGTATGGTGAAAGTGCTAAGCAACCGAGGAGAAATGACACAAAATATAGATATTTGTGTCAAATATCACCGTATTAACATTTATAATTTTTTAAAAATAAAAATTACCCCTATTAATAATACCTTAGGAAAAAGGCTTCCCTTCCGTTTCTTATATATTATGTTTTTCCTTTATTGGAAAGAGGTACCCTTTTTATTTGATTTTTTTCATCATACAGAGTCAAAGCATGTACTTCTAGTAAGATTGGATAAAAATTCATCGAAAACTTATATTCAAAGCTCAATATAAATTTAAACAGCAACAGTGAGATTCCTTTCCATTTATCTGTCTAGTTTTTAGAAGACAGTTATTCGATATTTGAGATTTCAAATACTCATGACATAGTTGAGTTGCATGCAAATCAGAAGTGTATGTATATATAGATAATGAAAAAGACTCAAATAAGTCACCGAACTTTGAAAATGACCCGAGTATACCATTTGTCAATATTTGGGACTTCCAATTATAACGTCTCAAATAAACTACCCTCAAGACTCAAATATTACAAATAAAACTCAAAAAATGAACAATACCACCATCAAATTTAAATTTTCTAATCAAACAACTCCATCACCAATCCTTCTCAAATCACTAGTAACAATACCAAGCTCCACATCAATATCTTAATGCTAAAACAAATCAATATATAATATTTAGCAACAGTATTATGTCAATCAAGGGTGAGATAAAGGTGTGAGAGAGATTGTCTGAGATAAAGGTGAAGTGGTGGTGCAACAAAGGTGGTTTCAAGTGGCACTCTTTTAAAGTAGAGAAAGCCAATTGTTAAAATGGTGATTCATTTCGTTGAGCAAAATGAAATATGCACAATTTGCAAAGTTTAGAGGTAAATTTAAACCATTTCACAAAGTTGGAGGGCTGCAATTTAAGCCTTTTTTCTTATATAAAAGATCACATATTGAAAAGCTTTCGCCTTTAGTGAATAAGGTCATATTTGGATCAATTTTATAATGATAGAGACATATTTTATCCTAAATATTGACGAATGACATACTTAGGTCATTTTTCAAAGTTCATTGATATATTTAAACTTTTTCCTATAAAGTATAACAAGTTAAATTGTATTATATATAATGTAAAATTATATTGCACCGTATGTGTAAATATAATTTTTTTTTGTGAGTGGATTTTATTTTCAAAGGAAAAAGAAGAGTGAATCTGAAGAAGCAATTATTAACCACATGAATGTCTAAGAAACTCGTGAAACTTCAGTAACAAGGATAGAATCTCTCTTTAGTGTGGAACATAACACAAAATATATTATGATTATTGCCCACTTACACCGAAGTCAAAGTAGAACACAAATAATATGATATAGATGTCCCTAAAATCTTATAATCTATCTAGCTAGTGAGGCTAGGGAGAATATAAGAGTAGAAAACAAAGGTGTTCACACACGATGTTTATATTGAGACAATAAATGTATGATATTTGTCTTTTATATATATATATATATATATATATATATATATATATATATATATATATAACATTATACGGTGTTTTATCTTTAATAGTTAGTCCAAAATAAATGAATTTTTACATAATCGAGAATAGGTGTATTAATTGTATTTCCTCACTTTTGCCTTATTTAGATAAGTAATTCCTACATAATAAAAAAATCATACTAAATTGATAATATTTAGCTAAGGGTAGAAACAATGATTTCTTAAAGGGTGTGCGCAAGCAAAAACATCATATAATATGGATTAGGAGGAATATCGATTTTATTTTTAACTGCTCTAGATTAAAGTGTTTGATTTAATGTATAGATACTGGTATGGATAAATATTTACTGCATAAACGTATAAGAAAAAGAACAAATACCATCCAATCAATCATATAACTTCTATCTTATTATACTCACAAACAAACACTAAGATTTATATTCACATGTTCTACAAATATAATTTAATAAATTTATGTTTAATTTCTCTACAAACAACAATCACCAATTACAGTAATAATTACCATGGCTAATAATTTTAAATAAAAACCAAACTATTTTCATCCTCAAATTTCATGTCACCAAGGCAAGAATGAACCCCTCCATCTTGTGAACTTGATTCTTCAAAATAATTCATGTCAAACAAGAACCCAAACTCATCCTCCTTGCCACACTTTGGATATTGAGCCATTTCATTTGCCAAAACTTTGTTTATCTCTTGTGACAATTGAAGATTGCTCGAGTTCTGACTTTGATGGGTAGAATTATTCAAAAAATTGGTGGTCGACGGGCGGTAGCTACCTCCTCCACCGTAGGGCAATAACTTAGGCATGGCTGCTTCATAGTTGTCCATATTAAGAGATGTAACACTAGTATCGTACATGTTTTCTGGGCTGAGTTCGTTTGTGCTAGTGTTGTTCTCATCTTTATTACCTTTGTGAAATACTCGACATAATACCCAATCTTCCTATTTAAGGAAAAAATACAACATATGATTAGGTCTAATTTAATGATGTTACAATATTGTATAACTGAGTTTAACTTCTATAAATTGATGATGCAATAGAAGTCTTTATATTATCAGGTCACTTAGAAGATACTATAAGTAACTATCCATAAAAAGTAGAATTAAGAACTTGAAAAATACAATAAGTTAATTACTTGCTAAAAAAAATAAAAATCACATTATCAGTCTATATATATACTTTCGAACTTACTTCTAGGTACCTAAAATACAAACGTCTTGAAGTTTAATGCACTATTAAAAAAATATAAGTATACAATTAGGTTACTTATAAGACAATCATAAATCAATTTTTATGACAAAGCATTACTAGGTAAGCAAAACTAACTTGTTATTACATGTTAACCTATATTGTTATGTAAAATTATTATAATTATATATAACAAGGCAAACATATAGTTTATTGGACGCATTCGGCAAAATCTGTAGCTTTAACCCAAATTCTATATATGTGCTGAGAAATTCACTAAATATATGAAGGGGTTAGATACAACCTAACTTGACAACTTACGTTATTTCACCTATTACTCATTTTCTTGTACCTTGTCTCAAAATCTCAAACGAGGAGGTTTCTAAGCAATTTCTTACAAACACATTATTTGTCACTTACAATTCGACAATAATTTTTTCAACATGCCGCGTAAGACACTTGACTTTTACTCTATTTCTATATGTGACTAAAAAGTCTCCTCATAACCTCGTAGGTATCAATCCTAAAGACCACTTTGGACTATTTGTTAAACAATCTATTCCAATCTTAATCAAATACTAAAATATCTCTTACGTTATCCTAATTAGGAAATTTGGTAATACATAGAAATGTATTTTAACCTTAATGATTACTTCTTGGATGACATACCGTGCTTAAGATTACAATAACAAATGATACTTGTTATACACAATTTCAGTTTAAGACAATAAGACTAAATAGTCTTTTCATATTCTCAAATTTCATGACCGATCAAACCAAGAACATAAAATGAAACGAATAAGGTAATCATGTTTCTCTTATTTGAAAATGTTCTGCTTGATGGCACCAAATTAACGAAAATGCACTACTAGAAAACAAGGAATTAGTGACGATAAAATTCCCTAGCTAAACAACAAAAAATCCATGCTAATTTCATTAAGCTGCGGATTAGCGATGAATTATATATAATAAAATTTAATTAGCTGAGCTATTTAGCGATAGATTAGCTGAGAATTGTCGACAAATTTCATAACTAATTTCATGTTTTCTAGTAGTGATGGCTTCTGTTGCTTATGGGTAGAAACGATTTCACTTGACAAGTTTCTAATCGATACTTTATCACTTGCTTCAACCAATAGATAGATATTATTGTTAAACTTTAATACTCGAGAAAATTATCAAAATACTATCTTCATACCATATTCTCCATCTCATAGACAATCTCAGGTAGACAGTTTCTATGGGGCGTAGGCCTCCAGAATTGAGGGTTGGAACAAATGTATAACAAGATAGTCCGTATATCTCATCAAAATTTTATAATACCTAACAAAAAACTTAAAACATTATTAAAAACGTGAATTTCCGATAGATGTCTCGTTGAAAAATTAGCTCGTCGTTAAAAAATTCCGAGGAACATTACCGACGAACCATTTTCCGACGGGATATCCCTTGGAAATTCTCCCTTTTTAATGGTAATATAAATGATCAATCTAGCAAAAAACTGTGATGCATGTTGTGCAAAGTTTTTATCGGTGTACATAACTTAAATCCGAGAAGAAAAATGATGTGTGGCAATAATGAAAGAATATAGTAAAAGATTAATTACCTTAGGAGGAATATGAGGATTTTCGAGACGAAATTCATGCATAATCCAGCCAGTTTTAATGCCAATAGGAGCTCTATTCTTGTAAAAAACCAAAGTTTTTCTCATGCCAATGAGTGCACCTGTTTGTATATCATTCACTGTTCTATCTTTGCCTGTTGCTTTCCAATAACCAGAAATAGTTGCCCTATTTGTTCGAAAACCAGTTGCATATTTGCGATCTCTAAAGCTGAAGAAGTACCATTCACTGGAGTTCAACTTTGCCACCTCTAATAATATAACAAAAAGATTATAGTGTATATAATTAGTTTATGATGAAAGAAAAAATTAAGGAACAATAATAGACAAGAAAATTGGATAAGTCTAGCATGGCCTGGAAAGCACGAATTTGGGACGGAATATTTACGATCTTTGAAGAATTTATGATCGAATTCATTAATGTGGAGAAACTTTGTGAGGAATCTGTGACAGGTTTATGACGTTTTTACTCTTACGTTGCAAAATTTTTGAGACGAGAATCCATCATAAAATATTGTACACTTGGTTATGTTAAAGATAAAATTATGTGTATCTAAAAAAGTGCGTTTATACAATATCAAAGATCGTGATGGAGTGATAAATGTTCCTTCCTTTTTAATTAGAGGCCTTAAGTTTGAGATCTGGTTATAGAGTTACCTTTGGTAAGGAATGCTTACCCCCAATATGAGACTTCCTGGCGTGAATTCGAATTTAATCGGGCCCCAATATTAATACTAGATACCAAGTAGGAAACCAAAATAAAAATAAAAGTATGTTCTTTCTAACAAATTAAACTTTTAAAATAAGATAGTCACATAATTTAATATGATATCAGAACATATAAATGTCCTGATTTTAAATCTCGTCACTACCTATTATCATAAAGAACTTCCACAACCTTAGTCCATAAAAAAAGAATCAACACATGTACGTGAGGGCTTAGAACATGTTGAAAACATAATAAAGTAAATAAACCTATATTTTTTCTTGCTGTTTAAGTATCAAAATGAGGTGATCACATGATTTAACAGGTCCAAAGGCAAGAATAATTGTGGATAAATGTTTCCTCCTTAGCTAAAGCTTCTGAGCAAGTTCTTGTGAAAGAATGGAAACACAAAATATTTTTAACTTTTCTTTTCTGGTGTTGTTAATAGTCAAATTATTTAGATGGTGGGCAGTCCATATCACTTTCATGTCATCATCACCTAATAATAACAACGTTAAACAATCATAAGGAATATTAAGTTAATTAACTAAGACTTGTATATGTTTTTTAGTTCTCTCTTTAACTAAATTAATATATGTGACAGGTTAAATTACACAAATAGTGTAAAATTTATTTGCAAATCAGTATAATATAAATTAAATCCACCTATAGACATCAAAACATGCATGTAATACTGTTGTCAACCATATTTGAGAGCATTAATATCACACATTATTATGTTTGAAGTCTGTTTTAGTAAAAAGGATAAATTACATTTTATCTCTTGAATTTTATTATTGGAAAAGAAAAATAATAGCATTCTCTCTCTCATACATGCATCAATATTCCTTGTTTAACTATTTTTAGTGTAATTTTTTTAAATAAACGAATTCATAAAAAGAAAGAATAACAGATATACGAGGTAAATATGAATCCTATAAGTGATATATTTGTATAAATATTAATTGTTTTATAAGTGGCATGATTATATTAATATTATTTATATGTTAAGTACTCTTACGTGTTGAAAGAATAGTGATCACATGAGGAGACACCTATATATAAGATTAACAGATTAATTAGAAATTTCACGTTCGAGCTTTGAATGTGGAAAAATATTCTTATTAGGTACCGTTTTCCCTTTAAATGGACATTCCGCAGCCCGAATCTGATTTAATTGCGACCTCAATAGGGGTAGACCAAATGAGAAATAAAAAAAAAGTTTAACAAACATAAAATTTAAGAGCTTTAAACAGAATTTCATAAAAGCATTCTTTTCTTTGAAGTTAGTGTTTCCACTTAACTTAGGAAGATTTCCTTCAAATTAATTTCACTTTCACGAAAAATAAACAGGAAAAAATAAATGAAAAAGAAGAACGTAAGCAGAAAAAAGTGTAAAAAGATACACTCTAGTATTTACGTGTCGGTGGATAAAATTTAAACAATTTTTAAATAAAAAGAGAAACAGATCCAGAATTATAATTCATAGTCTTATAATTATAAGTTGCATAGTGTTTTCTAATCAATGGAAAATTAATTATTTTTAAATGGAAAAATTAAAATATACAAAAAGCCAGAGAAGCACAAATTCTTGAACGAAATTCCCCACGTAATATTTCACAGAACCATCACGAGAAAAAGGTCAAGAAATTTCATGACAAATTTACATAGTAATTAATTAAAGAGAAAAAAGAAGTAGGATAAGAAATTACAAGAAGATGAAGAAGAACCTCTCATGTAATTGAAATAATTAATCGAATCAATAAATTTTAAACACGAACTAAAAACATGAATAATAATAATAATAATATACAAAATCAAGGAGACCATCTCAGTTTGTATAAAAGATGAATAAGAAAACATATTCCAAGAACATGAACAAGAGGATAAAGAAGAGCCTCTTATCATATCATCAGAAAAATTAGTCGAATTAGTAAATTTTAAATAATGGAAAAAAATATGATGATGAAGAAGAATAGTATACATAATTAAGGAGAACCTCTTATTTGTATAAATAAAAAACATTTGTCAAGAACATGAACACAATATCATGAATAATTAACATGAAGAAGAACCTCTCATCGTCATGAATCAATACATTTTAAATTAAATCTGAATTATAAGTTGGATCAGTAAATTCTGAATACGCGTAAAAAGGAAAAAGCAAAGAACACAAAGGAGAACCTCTCATTGTCATGTAACTAAGCTAATTAGTCGGATTTGTGAATTTCAGATACATAAACTGATTAGGAGAAGAAGAAAAGAACAGGAAGAAGAACTTCTAATCATCATGTAACTAAACTAATTAGTCGGATCAGTAAATTTTAGATACACAGATGATAACAAGAAGAAAAGAATATGTCGTAAAATCTGAATTATAGACAAGAAGAAGAAGATATAAAATTAAGGAGAGAAATTTACGAGGAAGTTGCCATGGTTCACAAGTATGAAGATCAACTTCCTCTAAAGTGCCCCTAATAACTTCTTGATTAGCAATTTTCTTGTAAAGATAATGGCAAACTAATTCTTCATCACTAGGACAGAATCTAAACCCTGGTGGCAAAGTTGAACCAATATCTCTTAAACCCATTTTTATTGGAATAATTTTGGTAAGAAAGAAAAAAGTAGATTTTTTTTTGGATTTGGAAAGAGAGAGGGAATATTTTTTGGTAGTCCAAAAGAAACTTTCAATTCTTTGATAAATAAAGTTAGTATTAATATATAGGGAAGCAAAGGTGTGTATTTATACACAGGGAGAGGTTGAAAAGAAATCTTTGCCACTTGGAATTAGTTACATGATTTTAGCAGCTTATGTTTGTGTAAAGTTATTTGTTGTATATTCTTGGAACTTTCCTGATAAACCAAAGTCACAAGAAATCTTCCTTTGTTGTCAATAGTTAAGAGAAGAAATAATAGGACTTAAGTTATAAGCTGATGGTGTAAAGTTTTTTTTATATATAATGGAGGTAATATAATTAGTTATAAAGTTTAGTTACCATTTTTATCAAGTTACTGATTAATGCTTGTGAAAATAATTTTTTTAGATTTTTCATTTAGTGTTTGATATTAGTTTTGGGGCCCTACTAATATGGTACGGGTCGAAAATTCTACTTTGGGAGTAAATTGATCTTTGCAGACGTCGATTCGGATTCAAACTCGAGATCACTAGTTAATGTGTATGCAACTAAATGCAAATACAAAAAGGCCGGGTGTTCTATTGCATGTGTTGGTTATGAGTTCAAGTGAACTAGTAGCTTTTCTCAAATTCTGTACATACATATACATACACACACGCGTACGCGCGCATACACATATATAGTTTTCATTATCTACTAAAAATATTAGACTATGAACTCAATTATTTTAACTTTAATATCACTGAGAAATTCATAAATTTTAATCATGGATTATTCTATCAAGTCCGAATTTTTTTATTTAGGACAGAGGAACTTCCATATAACTTTCTATTAGAGATTATAATAGTTCTATACTGAGGGTGCAGAACATATTTACACATATCATACGAAAGGTAATTACATGTAAATTTGTATAATAATCTTAACTAGTGATGTAATATTAAAATAATAACTAGCATGCTATTATTGATTAAACTACACTAATCATGTATAGAATCCTAACTACACTAATTGAAAAAATGTGTGTACAAAATTTCATTACCAATTGTTTGAGTTTGGCAGGGCTAGGATGTAAGTCCAATAAGATAATATTGCCAAAAAGGGGAAAAAGATATTAAAGTGAAGATTTAACAACATAATACAAACTGTCACCAATTATTTCCTATATCCATTTTGGGAAAATTTTCCTTGGCTTCAATCATTTACTAATGGAGAAAATAAATATCTCACTTCTTTATGATTGCCACGGCATGATTGGTCCAACGTAACATATTAGGGTGCTTAATTATAATTTTCAAGATGTTAATAAAGAGTGATTATTTGGTTTGATCACTAAAAAGAAGTACATTGCAAGTTTTAAAAATGTTGTTGGGTCCCGGGGGTATATTATGAAACAATAAATAACAAACTGAAAGTAAAAACAAATCGAATGCCAATGCAGTTTGCAAATGTCGGCGATAATGTTGTCTGTCACAAGTGACAACACTTCGATAAAACAGAAAACTGTTGAAGAGTAAATTGCAGCGGAAATAATAAAGACACAAATGTTTAATATTTACATAGGTTATATAATCAATATAACCTATGACGGTCAGTGACCGAAAGTATTGTATATATTTATATATAATTGAATAAATTCCTTCTTTTACAATATTACAAAATATTACAAAAGGAATTAAAAATATTGAAGTCGCAGATGACTTCTGCCTGAAAAATCTATCTAAATAGACACAGATAACATCTCATTATAATTGCTTCAATGAAGAACAAATCTAGAATCTATGCAACAATTATAATGTTGGACAGAATGTCGTCGACATGCTCAGACAACACTTGTGATCCAGTTTTCTAAGATGAATTCTCGAGAGCTCTCTTGATATTTTTACAATCTGATTCTGGATATCGATTCGCTCTTCTTCCCTCTCTATTTATAGTAGAGAATCTTTCTTGAAAAACTCATCGATTGGTTGTAGAGGTTGAGGGAAATGTGGGCAGCGAATAGGATTTATTGGAGAAAATCATGGAGCAAAATCCTCTAACTTCTTAGATTTATTCCCCAAGCTTAGCAACAACTTTGACTTGTTCTTCCCACGTGTTTTATCGGCTCCTAAACACCTTGCCAAGTCATTTTTACATCGTGGTAAAAATCTCACGAGATTTGCTTCAGTCCGTGAAGTAAGGCAGAATTGTTTACAGAATGTTGGTCCGAATGTCGTGACATTTGTTCCAACATTTTTGAATTTTAACTTAGTACTAAAAACGATATGTTGGGCAAAATGTTATAACACCAAACCAACATTATCAAATGTAAAAACCCAAAATATAACAGCTTTATGTGTGTATTCTGGATCTAAAGATGAAACGTTGCGAGACAGATTCAGAATTTTGAGTTGATAGATTCCGGAATCTAAAAAAAGACAACTTACTATAATCTAAAAAAATTATTTATATAAATATTAAGATAATTTCTTAAAATTTGGCAAAAATTATTGAATTCTATCAAATACTCAACTAAAACTCTAGCCCTCCCTCGGAAATATTCCTATTTTACGAGGAAATGGTGAGCCAAAGTGTTGTAATTTCTTATATATAGTCTGGATTAGTTTACTAATATGGGATTTGGTGGATATGATGGAATCAAACATCCCTTAATTAATGGTGTCGTATTCGAGCTTTAGAAATGAGAAATTTATGATGGAGAAGATTTCCCTTAAAATGAGTTATACACAACGCAAATTTAAATTAGTCAAAGGAAGAGTTTCCCTGAGTAATATTAATAATATTTTGAGATTAATCAATTTAATTAGGATTTAAGAATGTTCTTAAACTGCACAAATTTATAGTTTATGTATAGTATTTTTATGTAGTTTTTGAATATTTAAAATTTAACTTAGAAGTTAAGAAATCAAACTACGAATACACAAAAAAGATAATTGCATAATTTCATGTGTTGTAAATCTATCATTCCTTTTCAAGACGATAGGGAGATTAATATGTTAAACGTTTTGTATTTTTCATTTGAGATAGTTGATTGTGATCTGTGATAATCTAGCTGTAGCTTTGTAATGTTGTTCATTGGTAATTAATATGATAGTTTAGTTACCAAAAAGAAAATTGTTAAACATTTTCTTTTTCCTTTTTTTTCTTCTTCCAATATATATGTTAAACGTTGAACTTGTTGGTTTGAAAATATTCCTAGATCTCTATTCCAATCTTTAATTTCTTACTCATTTCGTCTAAGAAGGAAAGTTCCTCTAATTAATTTTAGGAATTTTTCTAGAAGATCCATTCCTGAATATTATTTTAAAAAATTCAAATTACACAATATTTCACCAATTAGTAACTCAAAATTTCAGATACTTATTAATTGAGAAAGAAATTTACCAAGGCAAAATACTATATGTGCAAAATTGAAAAGAAGAGCGAATGTTTTCTTTTGGGCCATTTTTTCATCCGCGAATCAACCTATTGCCTAGAGTCTTCGGAAAATAGTCGTTCTACCTACCAAGGTGAAGCTAAGGTCTACGTACGCTCTACACTTTTCAGACCCCACATTGTGAGATTTCACTGGGTATGTTATTGTTGCTGCGAATCAACCCATTCTCACTCTTTTTCATTTTAAGTGTCACTATTTTCTTATTTGTTTGTTTCAAGGATGTCACCTTTCTATATTTTAAAATAATTAAACCCTAATTTTTTTTTATTTTACAATCAAATCTCTATATTATGATGTCGTTTGTTCGAATATTTTTTTATTGCTATAATAAAACATAACATGAAAATTCAGTCAGACAAAAACTTAATTATTATGATGAAGTATTATCATATAAGTTGATTGTTATAAAAGATGTGAATGTACTTTTAATGACATGTTTTTCTACCCACAAAAGTATCGTGCTAATAAATTTTATTATTTCTTAAATTTTGTGTCAAATTAAAATATGAGTAATTGAAAATTTTGTTAGCTAGCTAAGAACAATAATTATGAAAATCAGGACAAAAAGTATGATATTTTGTTACAGCCAAATTAATCATATGATGTGACAATAATTTTAATAGGATTGTATGTATACAAAAAGACAACTTGATATGAATGGGACCTTGAATTATAAGTACTATACTATTGAATAATAGTGCTTGCGTGGGACAAAAGTAAGTTTTAAGATCTATGGGTACTAAAAAGTCAAGATTGCCCTTGTGTCTGTTTCCCAAAAGCCACTTATTTGATGTCCTGTTCTGGACTTTTACCTTATTTTTCGCCATCATCTAAGAGACCCCTCCATCATATGTGGCAGTTGCAAGGCAACTCCAAGCAAAGCCAGGTTTATGAAATTGATGATGAATTTTATATTTTTTTAATTAAAAATTTCTACTTTAACTCTTATAATTAACAGAAAAAAAATTGGATTATTATTTGAAATATAATTAACATTTGTAATATGTTTTTTAAAAAGTGACAAAAAATCGTTTCTTTTCTTCTTCGACCTTCGTCTTCTCGGTTTTTTTTTTGTGCTTTTTCTTTGCACGAATAAGAAAAATAATGAAAGAGAAAATGCTTCAGGCTAAAATTTATTAAGGTAGAAATAAGATCAGTGTACAGTCTACCTTCTTTAGACTCTACTTGAGAAATTAATTCAGTTCATTATTATTATTTTCGTAATAACTTCAGTTCAAACCTTTAATAATTATCTAGTATTATGCATAACCGCCTATTGTTGCTTAGGATAATAAGATGAAAGTTATGGTGAGAAATATAGCAAAAACTTGGAAATCCAATTACTGATCAGTGGCCAATTTCAAGAATACATCTTGCTCATCAAATAGTAAGAAAACTATATTATATTGGTCACCAATAGTGTTAGTGTTTCTTTCCTCATTTTTTCTTATTTTAATTGCGTTTTTAGCTTTTTTCACATCCACTAAAAAATCAAGTTATAATTTATTAAGTTATCTTTATTTATTAGATGTTTCTGAAAATTAAGCACTTTTAAAAATAAATATTTCTCTAATATAAGGGTACTGTTGGAAACCATTACTAATTTTTGTCTTGAATTCCTAAAACAACAATTATTTTAGATCCCAAAAAAAAAAACCGTTAAAATAGGACGAAAAGGGAGTATCTTGAAGTTAGAACTATAACAATTGAACTTCAAGAATTATGCCTGGACATTAAACTACATAGTTGGAACTTCATCATACAATCCTGAAATTTGATCTACACAATTCAAGCTTCAAGACACGGAGTCCTGAAGTGTGAACTATACATACCAAACACAGGATGCAATCTCAAAAACATAAGCATCGCCTTTGGTCATCAAATAGTAAGAAAACTATATCAAATTGGTCATTATTACTGATATATACTTCGCTATTATATTATTTTTCTTTCTTCTTTTCCGATAACTTGAAGTTTGAACCATAACAATTGAACTTTAGGACACAAGCCTGAAGTTCGTATTCCACTAAAATTAAAAGATTCTATGTTCAAACTCGGAAAAAGCAAATCTCTCCCGATCAAAGCAATTGTGATTATACTTTAAATATTTTTCTAATACTGAATATTTTTTAAATAACGATTCTAAATGTGGCTGCCAGTGCCATATTTATGTAAGTACGTACACATAAAAGCATTTCTCTAACATGAATATGATTAATACCCTTATAGAATTATAGATTTATAAAAATATAAAATTATGCCTTTGATTTCGAGGCATTGTCTCCAAAGTTGGATACAAAGAAAGTGATGCTGCTCATGTAGATGATAAATTGTGTTACAATTAAGCGTAACACTATTGGAGTTTTCTTCTATTCGTGTCACGTGTGATGTGAACGTCTCTTTTCTTCTTTTTCTCATTAAAAAATATAAATATCGTAAATTCCAATTAACTCGTTTAACTTTTTTAGAAGCGAAGAACAATATAATACTCACATTGAACGATAGAGGATAATGTTACTATACTAGGAAAAAAAGAGTCATAAACGACAATTATATGTATGTATTTTTTTTTACACGGGAACCGCGGATTCAGGATTTGATGATTACGAGTGTCATCATTATTAAATAATCACATTTTTTCAAGGGACAAAATTTACCTCCAATTTACTATTTTATTGAGGTAACTAATGGACATTATTGAAATTATTATTTTAATTTTTCTTAATGAACCGACAGAATCGATGAAAACTCGTCGATTAATTTTGCGCAAGAATACGCGAAATTAAAAAAAAATCTATACTATCTTCTTTTTAATTTATTTAACCGACGGAGGCTATCGAAAAAATTCAAGGGAATCCATCATTTTTTTGTTCCGGGATGATAATTCTGATAAATTATTATTTGTTGGTTTTTTCCCTCGGTAATGAGCGTGTTCTTAGTAGTGCACTATATTTAATGCAAAACCACTAGTAAATAAGATTGAATTAGGATCTACATTCAGTCCAACTCAATGCATTTTGAATTAATTCGGTTCAATTCTATCCATTTTGATTTAGTTTGATTTAAAACTTTCGGTGCTTAAATAAAAATGTGATCACCAAAGCGAATAAGTTTTGTCCAATTCTCTAATTTTTTCGATTCAAATTCTATTGAATTATGTTATTAAAAATGTAAAATAAGAAAAAACTTTCAACAAGAAAATACACCCCTTCTCAATCTACATATAGCTAGATTAATATTATTTCTCTTAATATCATCACTCTAAATAATTTTAGAAATTAAGAAAAGAGTAACATTTGTATTGGGGAGAGGTGATTAGATGTGATATGGCACAGATGAAACTTACTAAGGACATGACCTTAGATAGGGGGTTGTGGAGGACACGGATTAGGGTAGAAGAGTAGCAGGTACTCGAACGTAGTCCTACTTATGCTTACAAATTGATAGTTGTAGTGTTATTACTATAGACCCGATTAACCTATCACACTTATAAACACATTATTACTTTATAATCCACTGTAGTTGATTTCTGCTGCTATGTGTTCTTTGGTGTATTTTGTTTAGCTGTTGCTCCCTTTTGTTCGAATGGACTTTATACTGCTTTAATTCCTTATCTGAGTCTGAACGCTTCTCTTGCTTTACTCTTTACTCTTGCTTTGTTTTGATTGTCTTGCTTGTGATTATGCTTTGTCTTGAGCCGAGGGTCTCCCGGAAACAACCGCTCTACCTACCAAGGTGGAGGTAAGGTTTGTGTACACTCTACCCTCCCCAGACCCCACGATGTGGGATTTCACTAGGTATATTATTGATGTTGTTGTTGTAAGAAAAGAGTAACATTAGAGGATAAATGAAAAAATGATTAAAATTATATTTAAATAAGAATTTAAAGAATCAGAAAATGAAAATTAAGCAAATATATTATTTAATTAAATAGGGTTGTAAAAGAGATGAAAGATACGGGGAAAAGAGAACACTACGGACTTGCTACAAAGATAAATGAAAAAAGGGGATCTAGACTCCTACTGGAGTCTCTAGATCAATTGCTTCAAACTCGGGGCCTAGCCATGGCACCTACAACCAATTTATGACTTCGAGTGGCACTCTTACTTTATGTTAATATTTCCGTATAAAATACTAGTACGTATATTAAATTTTACATGAGAGTCCGGGTGCCGTGCCACCCCCAATCCACTACATAGATACACCCTTGTCCGCAGCCACTATCTTTTGAGTGCACACAAGGTAAACTGCTCTAGTATAATAGCTCGCAAACCACATCGGAGAGGTAAATTGCACTAGGCAAGCTCCGTGCGACGAGCTCGATCGAAAAATCATGCAGGAATTTTGAATCTGAGACCCCTATATTTGGGAGATCATATGCTCAACCAACTCAGCCATCTTTGCGGGTCAATTATTTTAATACACCAAAAATCATATTTGAGAGGTCGAAAAGGGGAGGAAAAATTGGCTATTCGTCAGATTATCGCTAATCGATTCATTCAAATAGCTTGATGCTACATAAAATAATTGTGATCGAACATACCACCTAAATCTATCAATTCTTTTAAGTACATCTTCAAAATCTTCATGGGGCAACAATTATTCAGTTGAAAAGTCTGAAGACGGATCGTTTGATTGGAAAAAATTGCTTGGTATGAGAACTGACTACTTGTACGACCGTACCAGCTAACACAAGAAAACAAAAAAAAAATTACATAAATATATCGCCGATCCAATTTATTGTTTACTTTTCATACATGAATTATACAAATTATACATACATTATATATTTGTCAGACTATTTTTAGTTTAAGTGATTTAATGAGTGGATTTTAGATTAATTCTTTACAAAAGCATTGTTCTTGCTCTATTATATATTTAATCTTCAGTTTTTGAGATCTACTTGTGTCTGCAATTGATTTGTCCATTTAGGTCTGTAGTTGCAAGTATTATTATTGCATTCACTACTCTTTTTAGCTAGTAATAAATAGTCCAGACTTAATTTAAATCAATACAATTTTTTTAAAAAAAAAAATTAAGCATATGTAAATTTTGAAAAGGCAACGATTACATATTTGGTGTTCGTGCACAAACATAAATTACTAATCTCGAAAATAGAATAATAATAATTTGCATATAATCAATCTATTAAGCTTATCTAATTATTATATACTG
Source organism: Anisodus acutangulus (assembly GCA_029783415.1). NCBI lineage: Eukaryota > Viridiplantae > Streptophyta > Magnoliopsida > Solanales > Solanaceae > Anisodus > Anisodus acutangulus. Next base: position 46,471,440 of record CM056506.1, on the reverse strand, counting down.
TTAACACGTATAACGTATATCATTGGTAAAGGTGAATTTATATGTTATTAAGGACACCAAGTTCTAACTTCAGACACCCTATTTCTGTACTACTGTGAAAAAATCGAAACCTCAAGCTCGAGAACTTAATAAAAATATCGATCTATCATATAATTATTATAATGAAAGCAACTTATATTAATTTATCTGGTAAAATATTAGGAGTTATGAATTAATTATATTCTGAGTCGGAATAACCAACCTATTTAAAGTACCCAGATTACCTATTCGATCAAAGAGGAAGAAACTAAGCCCCCACCTAAAAGAAATTCTTCACACAATATAATACTTTTCCTTCTATTGCTACAAAATGGGCAAAATGTTGTCTTTATGTGTTTGTTTTTTGCTTGTACGTTGCATGGCGAGTCATGCAATTAATTGTTACGTACAACATACTAATCATTCTTTTTATGTATCCCACATGCAGTTTGTTAAACATAACTTATTAAATTCTTTAAACTATATAGTGCGTTGCACGTGTATGCCATATTTTGTAGAATACAATATTTCAAACTAATATCAATAGTATCAAAAAAAATATCAAGTACAATAACTTGATATATAAATTTATGAAAATACGATTATTTAACTTACCAAATAACTATATACAATTGACTTACACTGAAAGTGTTCTTTATGTGAGAATGTATTAATCTCCCTAGAGAGTCTTTTTCATTAATACAAATATATATAGTATACAATGTGAAACTCTAATACAATAAGGAGCATATATCTACCATAATTATACAATATATGGAGTATGTTATAGTAGTACACGTTAATACACTCCCTCGGTCAGAGCGGGAGGAGGCCGGACGCTGAGACTGGATCTGAAGTCGATGAATATCTGTCTAGGAAGACCTTTCGTGAAGATATCTGAATACTGATATGAAGAAGGCATATGCAACACCTTACCATGACCGAGAGCAACCTTCTCACGAACAAAGTGTATATCCATCTCAATATGTTTGGTTTGCTAATGATGAACCGGATTATGAGATAAATATATGGTTGATATGTTATCACAGTAAATCAAAGACGCCTTACGCAAGGGACACAAAAGCTCAAAAAGAAGGTTTTGGAGCCAACAGATCTCAGCAACAACATTTGCAACTCCTCTATACTCTGCGTCAACACTCGAACGAGATAATGTGACTTGCCTCTTGGAAAACTAAGAAACAAGATTATCCCCTAAAAACACACAGTAACCGGAGTGGACATGATTTCGCAATTTTCCATCTTAGCCCTGTACACAGTCTCCTCTGCATACTTACGCTGGCAAAGAAACATAGCGTATGCAGATCTAGTCATTGAGACCCCCAAAAAATAACTCAACTTCCCCAAGTCAGTCATAGCAAATTCGATTTTAAGCAGTGCAATGATCTCATTTTTCAACACATCAGAAGAAGCAGTAAGAACAATGTCATCCACATATAACAACAAATAACAATGTTACTACCTCTATGAAAAATAAATAGGGAACTATTACACTTGCTGTACGAAAACCAAATCCGCATAATATACTGTGCAAAGCGATCATACCACGCTCTAAGGGCCTGTTTCAAATCATAAAGTGACTTACGGAGACGACATACATACTGAGAGGCTGCTGGATGAACAAAACCAGGCAGTTGGTATAATATAAACAGTTTCTTTCAGATCCCCATATAGAAATGTGTTCTTCACATCAAGCTGATGAATCGGCCAGTGCTTACCCATAACAATACTCAAGACTGTGCGAATGGTAGCCGATTTTACAACCGGACTGAATGTCTCACCACAATCAATACCCTCTTACTGATTAGTGCCATTAACCACAAGTCTCGTCTTATACCTCCCTAGATCACCAATGTCTTTGTATTTGTGACGAAAAAGCCACATGCATCGGATCACATTCACCGCCTCCGGTCTAGGAAGCAAATCCCAAGTGTGTTGTTTCGTTAAAGCATTAAATTCCTTACACATGGCCGCATTCCAATTAGGGTCTAGTTTGGCCAATTTTTGTTTTTTTGGGAATATGGAAAATGGTTTGTGTGGACAAGTTAAACTGGACTTTGGGTTTGAAAATCTCGTGTTGGGCACGGGTTTCCATTGGGTGCGTGGGGGCAGTGGGTGGATGGGTATTTTGTTGAGTTAGTGGGTGTGGGTCACTGTATTGGGTTTGGTCGATGGAAGGGTTTGGTGGGCTCAAATATTTAGGAATAACAGGGTGGTACGAGGTAGTTGATGTTGGGTAGGCTGTCGATGGAGGGTTATGACTTGAGTGGTGGTGATTTGGTATAGTAATGGTGGTCTGAGTACTGGGATTGTTACGCGTTGGAGTTTCGATGATGGGTTGGGTGTCGGGTTGGTTTGGGAGGGAGGATCGACTGCGGCTGGTGGTGGTGACACGATGGTCGCCGGTGGATTGTTCTGGATGGCGACCGGATGTGACATGGAGACAATAGGTCAATTTTTTATGGAGAAGGCTGGAACTGGTGGCGAGGGAACTTGGTCGGAGTCACTACCAGAGGTGGCAGTGACGGGTGTTAGTGGTGGCGACTGACGTACGGTGGCAGTGGGTCGACCGGAACAATGGGTGTCAATGGCCGTCGGAACAAGGGATGCAGTAGATGATTGTATTACTGCCGGTGATGGAGACACGCTAGGGCATAGGTAGTTGATGCAGAAATCGACAATGCTGGAGTAGTGGGTTCCGGCCGGGACGGAACAGTGATGTCACTGTGGAGTAAGTTGTTGAAGATGGGCGAGATGGCGGACTCGTCTATAAACGTATAATCTATTTTTGGATATTTGCAAAAGGCAAGATGGCTTCATTAAACGTGACATGACGAGACACAATAATTTTGCTGGAAGACACATCATAATACAAGTATCCCCTATGATTGGGCGGGAAACCTAAGAACACAGAGGGAGTGGTGCGGGGTGCGAGTTTATGCGGGACTGTGGAGGCAAGATTCAGGTAGCACAGACAGCCAAAAATTTGTAAGTGCTAATAAGTCAGGATCCTACGAAATAGAATTTCGGTGGGTGTTCTATTTTGGAGAGTCTGTGTGGGAAAAATATTTAGAATATATTCGGCCATTTTCACAGCATAGACCCAAAATGGAGGGGGGAGTGAGGCATGAAATAGGATCGTACGAACCATGTTATTGATAGTGCGACTGACTCGTTTGGCCTTGTCATTTTTGGAGGAGGTGTGGGGACACGAGAACAAAAAAACCATGCCATTAGTAGAGCATAAATTGTGAAACGCAAAATTATTGAACTCACGATCGTTGTCACATTAAAGCATATTTATGTGTTTTTCAAATTATGTTTTGACATAGAAACGGAATGCAAGAAACTTGTAAAATACTTCAGACTTGAATTTAAGCGGATAGACCGAGACAAAGTGAGAAAAGTCATCTAATAGGACGAGATAAAATTTATGACCCAGTGAGCTAGTAATGAGAGATGTCCATAAATATGCATGAAGAATGTCAAAGGGAGAGTACGTGACACTTGAAGAAGACTGAAACGGAAGGCAAACATGTTTGCCTAAAGGACCGGAAAGACACGGTTGGGAAAATGTTTCATTAAGACAACGAATTAAATTATTGTTTCTAAGAAAATTAAAAACAGGAGCTCCTGGGTGTCTAAGTCTATTGTGCCAGGTTGACGGAGAAATTGTTGCTAAAGCGGTGGGAGGAGTGACGTGGACAGTTAGAGATGTGAGAGGGTTAACACTAGCAGCGGACGTGGATAGGAAAGTATAGAGATCACCCACACTATTGCATCTCGTAAGGAGTTTCCCAGTACGGAGGTCCGTTACTGAAAATCCAAACGGATTAAAATTAATTGATACAGAATTATTGATGGCAAATTTCCTAACGGAGATTAGATTTTTGATAATGTTAGGAGCATATAAGACGTTATTCAGGGAGAAATGAGGATGCGGTGGTGGGGTTAGTGTGTGGCCAAACCCTTGAATTGGAATGTGATGTCCGCTTCCAACCATAATAGATTGTGGAGTATTTAAACTTCGCAGTTGAGGAAGATTACCAGAATTGTTGGTGAGGTGAGACGTAGTGCCTGTATCTATATACCACGCATTATCGGACTGTCGATTGGTCAATGTGACGAGGGTCGGGCCCAAATTGGATTGGGAGAGGCTTGGAGCGGACTGTTGGGCTCTAGGAAATAGGGTCGGATTACCGTGGCCCATTGACTGGCCTGTGGCAGACTGGTAGGCTGCCTGAAATTAGGCCCAAAATTGGTTTCCAGAACTTGGGTTGTTAGGCTGCCAGAGGTTGGCCCGTAGCTATAGCCTCAACTGCTGCTGGGCCGCGACTGCTGACTGTATGTCCCTGAGTGCCGGGCAGTGCTAAGTCGATGCTGCCATGAAAATATATTTTTTTCAAGCAAGGAAAAAAATGACAAAAAGTGTTGTGCGTCTAATTTTTCTTCGGGTAAAGGAAAAAGAGAACAGAGACAGACAAGGAGTGATGTACTTTTGACAAGATGAGACAAAAGAAGACAAACACTTGTGCTTCTGATTTTTTTTCGGGTAAGAAAAAGAAAAACAGAGGCAAAATTAGCTAAAGGATGAAAAAGAAAATTTGGTACTTTTCGGGAATTGAGCAAACAAAAATTGAGCAAACAATTTTGTTGTTTGCTGGAATTGAGAGGCAGCCTCTGTTAGGTTGAATAAACCGAGAGGGGGGGGGGGGGCATGCGGGTAGAAAAAATATTGGGTTTAGGTTTTTGCTCTTGATATCATGTGAGAATGTATTAATCTCTCACGGAAATCTTTCTCATTAATATAAATATATATAGTGTACAATGTAGAATTCTAATATAATAAGGATCTCATATCTACCATAATTATACCATATATGGAGTATGTTATAGTAGTACACGTTAATACTTTTCATATGGATCAAAATGGTTGCTGCAAGAATACAAATCAAATTTTGAATGTTATACCAACACAATATTATTTCATATGAAAAAGAACACTAAATTTGATATTTAGGTTTACACAACAATAATATGGTGTTTTCCGTCAAATACAACATAAAAAATCAAGCTAGTTATAGTTTACTTTATTTCACTATAAGAAAGAGCACTAATATTTTTTGTTGGCTTTAATTTTTCTTATTAGTTATTGGACGTTAATTTTCATTGTTTCTTTCGTCCTCATAGTTATTGAACTCCTTTTCCATAGAATTGGAAGAGACTTGTTTATCGCGAAATCAATAGACTTTTTTTTTTTTGATAATCCAGGTTTCCAGGCTTGCGCCTGACTACTTCACTGGTATTACCCAGATGTCCTGGAGATGATGAGACCGGTCCTTCAGCACCTCACCACCAGGTAAATCGCGGGATGTGCACACATGGTCAGTGTCTGCTTGCGTCCAACGGATCAATGCTACAAGGTTGACCCCCCCCCCCCCACAAGCCCCATCCACAAGGCTTGGCGGAGACCGAACCCACACTGCAACATGCTCGCGCGACTTTTAGCGCCCAGGCTTTACCACATATATGTGCCCCGGAGGACGATATTCGGAGGGAAGAATCGAACTTGCGACCCTAAGGCCGCAAAGTTGACTCCCTGCCAGCAAGCTGACCCCTGTGTGAAATCATGTGTTGGGTTTTTGAGAAGTAAGATGGATGTAACACTAAGTAACAAACTATTTATATTAATACAAATTGTTTAACTGTATTTTCTTGTTTAATTATAGAAATGATGTTATCTTAAGCGCACAATATTTTTTCTAAAAAGTATTTTTAAGGAAAAACTAACGAAAGAAATCATTTAATTTCAAATATTTGGACATATCATTACTCGACCAAATCATTTGGGAAATGCAATATATTCCAATCTAAAATAGTCATGTGATGTATATATATAACGTTCAATCTCAAGTTAAACAAAAGAAAGGAATGAGTGCCAAACCCTTATCGGAATGCTGCGGAAGTACTAAAAAGACAAATTCTTTATCACTATTCTAATCCACATTGAGATATGTTAGAGAAAATATTTGGTTTAACTTTCAATTAGATGTGTTATTTCATTAATAGTTTCACAAGAATCATAAGGAATAGCTAGAATCATCATAATCCAAATGTTTCAATTTTTACAAGCTAATTGGTCACAACCCCTAATACAAAATTTCATCAATATATCTTTATACAATGAATTACAGTTTCTCTAGTGAAAGTAATTGTTCTAACAAAAACACTATTATATACTCCGATCCGCCGTCCCAAATTAACAATAACTTTAATTTAATATATTTCTCTATAAATAATTATCACTTTAGAAAGTCAAAATTAAAATTGATAATTATTTTTAACTATACACTTAGTTACACAATAATCAAGAGAAATAAATTAATCTATTTTTATTAAATAGAAGTAACTTAGTAAACTATACCTTGTATTTACAAACCTTAGAAAATTGAGAAGATGGTGTCGTTTGACCTTGCGATTCACCTTTTAAGAAGACTTTAATTGCAGGAAAAACTGTTGTCATAAAATGTGCCATTATAGGCCATGTGAAAACCGTGGATATGTTGCAATGATCAAAATTAAATATTATTTTGTGTTAAAATTTGACTAAAGGAGGAAGCCAAAACATTTGGATGGCCATGAAAATTTGTAAAGCATGACAATTTTTTTACCACTGTAAAGCATAAATATTGTGAAAAGCAAGGTGAATAGAGTGCTTGAATTTAAAAGATTGATAGATAGATAGATATAGTTAGTTGTTCGGTTCGCATAAAAGTTATGCCGAAAATATAATATAGAGACTTTTTATGTCGTGATTAAAAATGAAGAGATTGTTATAATAATTGTAACGATGATGAGATTGCCATACATGAAATACTATCGGAAACCACATGTTGTATTAATTATGCAGTGATCATTATATTTTCTTATGCAGTCGTTCAAACATTATATTATCTTATGCAGAAGCAGCATCACGAACTATGAACTTTATAAATTTTAAATTCTAGAATAACGATATTAGATATTAGTAATTGAGTATTGAATTCACATATAAGTGAATTTGTAATAATAATTAAATATATTATTTGAATTAAAGATATCGTATTTGGCCGAACCGATAGGTAACCTTGTAGTTCTGCCTATGATCTTATGCAATATTTTATGTTGGGACCAATTGTTCCAGTACCATCAACCAAATGACCACTAATGTTTAAATCAATACAATGAATATATATGACATGTGTCTTTACGTGATTATTATCACTTAATGTGTTAGTCTATTTACTTAGTCTTTTATTTTGAATAAGTCTTCCTAAGTATTAGGAATGCATTTGAATTGTTCTTCCTCCTATTTCTAAGGAATTAGTTTCCTCCTTATTGTTAGGAATTTCCTGTTGTAATCATGGCTATTTATCTAGCCATCTGTTGGAATAATGTGAGAGAGTTTTGTCTCACAAATTGTAAGTGTGTTTAGTATTACCCTGTTCTAACAATTTGATATCAGAGCCATTGCAGGCCTGATCGTTGTGAAAGGTTAGGAGTGCAGTATCCTAACAAGGAGTGAAAGAAAGAGAAAAGGAGATGGCAGGCGAGAGAGACAACCTCCTCAGCATCCCCAAGTTCGATGGCGATTACGAGCACTGGAGTATGCTGATGGAGAACCTGCTAAGATCCAAAGAATGGTGGAATCTGATTGAAACATGCTATGTTGAGCCAACTCGAGGAGAAATTCTCAATGGAGCACAGAAACAAGCATTAGCAGACCTGAAGCTTAATGATCTCAAGGTAAAAAATTATCTATTCCAAGCTATAGATAAATCAATTATGAAAACCATAATTCAGAAAGATACATCCAAGCAGCTGTGGGAGTCTCTCAAAACCAAATACAAGGGAAGTGAGCGTGTTCAACGAGCACAACTCCAACGTCTCAGAAGAGATTTTGAGATACTAGAGATGAAAGAGAATGAGACCATCACAGAGTATTTCTCCAGAGTGTTGCTGGTGGCAACAGAGATGAGAAATATGGGAGAAGACATGCAAGATAATAAGATAGTGGAGAAAATATTGCGCACACTCTCTGAGAAGTTCACCTATGTGGTATGCTCGATCGAGGAATCAAGAGACATTGACAGTCTCTCAATGGATGCACTTCAAAGTTCCCTGCTATGCCACGAACAGAAAATCAGTAGGCACCATCCCAAAAGTTCCAGCAGCGAGGAACAAGTCTTGAAAATCTCAGAAGAAGAAAGGTTCAGTGAGGCACGAGGAAGAGGCAGGGGTGCATTCCGGGGACGTGGCAGAGGACGTGGAAGATCAGGGCTTAATAAATCCTTGATAGAATGCTATAAATGTCATAAACTAGGGCACTTTCAGTTTGAATGCCCCAGTTGGGAGAAACAAATAAATTATGTGGAGTTCAATGAAGAAGAGGAACTTGTCCTCATGGCTCACGTAGAGATGCAAGACGCAAAAATGGAGGATCTATGGTTCCTTGATAGTGCTTGCAGCAATTATATGACGGGAATGAAGAAATGGTTCGCCGAAATAGATGAGACATTCAAACATTCCGTGAAACTCGGAAACAATGCAAGGATGGTGGTTAATGGGAAGGGTTGTATTAAACTCAGGAATGATGGGCTGGTTCAAGTGATCAAAAATGTGTATTATGTTCCCGACCTCAGCAACAACCTGCTAAGTATCGGCCAATTACAAGAGAAAAAGCTTGCAGTCTTAATACAAGATAATACATGTAGAGTTTTTCACCCAGCAAGAGGACCAATCATGGAGACCAAGATGAGCGCAAACAGAATGTTTGCAGTCATTGCGCAAACAACAGAAGCAGACTCTTGCTTCCAAGCCACCACACATGATGAAGCACACCTGTGGCATTGTAGATTTGGCCACCTCAGCTATAAAAGTCTAAAGATTTTGAGCTCGAAGAAAATAGTTCTCGGCCTACCACAGATAGGGAATCCAACCAAAATATGTGAGAGTTGTCTCATTGGGAAGCAAAATAGAGATTCTTTTCCAAAGTAAAGCAAGTGGAGGGCAACGAAGAATCTGCAGTTGGTGCATGCAGACATTTGTGGTCCAATTAATCCGGTATCAAATGTCCAAAAAAGGTATTTCTTGAGTTTTGTTGATGATTACAGCAGAAAAATGTGGAGTTTTCTCATCGCAGAAAAATCAGAGGCTTTCAATACTTTCAAAACATTCAAAACAAATGTTGAGAAAGAAGCTGGACTCCCAATTTGCTGCCTAAGAACAGACCGAGGAGGAGAATTCAACTCGATTGAGTTCAACGACTTTTGTAAAGAACATGACATCAAGAGACAACTAACTGCTGCTTATACTCTCCAACAAAATGGCGTGGTAGAAAGGAGGAATCGGACCATTATGAATCTGGTACGAAGCATACTCTCAGAAAAAAAAATGCCAAAGGAATTTTGGGCTGAAGGAGTTAAATGGATCACATATGTGCTGAACCGTAGCCCTACCTCAGCATTGCAAGAGCAAACACTAAAAGAAGCTTGGAGTGGTGTCAAACCTGATGTGAAGCACTTTAGAACCTTTGGCTGCGTTGGACATGTACACATTCCACAAGCAAAGAGAACCAAACTTGATGACAAGAGCTGCCAAGCCATCTTTCTTGGTGTCAGTGATGAGTCCAAAGCTTACAGAATGTACAATCCCAAGTCTCAGAAAGTTATGACAAGCAGAGACGTCATGTTCGAAGAGAACACGCTTTGGGATTGGGGAAGGAATGGAGCAGAGGGCGCAGATGGCATCTCAAATACTTCTAACATACTCACTTGGGAAGATGATGGAGATGGTAAGGGAGAATCTGATTTTCTTGAAGAAGAGGCAGCAGATGGTGGGGGAGAGGCTGAACACAATAGAGAAGAGGCAACAACAAACATTGAATCAGGTAATTCATTGAATAGCTCACAAGAGAGACCGAGAAGGGAGAGCAGGACACCTGAGTATCTCAAAGACTATGTCTCTGGGCAAGAGTTTTCAGAGGAAGAAAATGAAGCATTCTTCTTAGAAGGGCAGGCCCTTCAAGTATTTACTTCATGGGAAGATCCAGTGAGCTATGAAGAAGCTTCAGAACAGCCAAGATGGAGGAAAGCCATGCAGCAAGAAATTGAGGCAATCGAAAGAAACAATACTTGGGAATTAACACAACTTCCTCAAGGTATGAAAACTATTGGTGTTAAGTGGATTTTCAAGACTAAATTCAATGAACTTGGAGTGGTGGAGAAATGCAAAGCTAGGTTAGTTGCCAAAGGGTATGCGCAGAGGTTTGGAGTTGATTATACAGAGGTGTATGTGCCGGTAGCAAGATGGGACACGATCAGAATCATTGTGGCAACTGCAGCTCAGAGAAACTGGAGCATTTATCAACTCGACGTTAAAAGTGCATTCTTACATGGTGAACTGAATGAGCTAGTTTATGTCGATCAATCTCAAGGTTTCATCAAGAATGGAGAGGAAGAAAAGGTGTATAAGTTGAGGAAGGCACTCTACGGGTTGAAACAAGCTCCAAGAGCTTGGTTCAGCAAGATTGAAAGATACTTCATTGAAGAGGGATTCGAAAAGTGTGTCTCTGAACACACTTTATTCATAAAGAATGAAAACGGAGGTAATATTTTAATCGTCAGCCTTTATGTGGATGACTTAATATTTACCGATAATTGTGAGAGCATGTTTCTTAAGTTCAAAGAATCAATGAGGAGAAACTTTGATATGACTGATCTTGGGAAGATGAGGTATTTCCTCGGGGTTGAAGTAATACAGAAAGAGGAAAGAATCTATATCTGTCAAAGGAAGTTTGCCAAAGAAATTCTGGAAAGATTCAGAATGGATAAAAGTAATGGAGTCAAGAACCCGATAGTTCCAGGAGTCAAGCTTTTAAAGAAGGGAGAAGGAGCTGAAGTAGATCCTACACTCTACAAACAGATGATAGGCAGTTTGATGTATCTCACAGTTACACGGCCTGATTTAATGTTTGTGGCCTGCCTTGCTAGCAGATATATGTCTTCTCCCACAGAGTTACACTTCCAGGTGCTGAAAAGAGTGCTCAGATATGTCAGACACACAATAGACTTTGGAATAGAGTACAAACGAGGAGGAGATGAGACACTGTTAGCATACACATATAGTGATTATGCAGGTGATTTAGACGATCGTAAGAGCACATCAGGTTATGTATTTTCATTATGTGGAGGAGCCATTTCTTGGAGCTCAAAGAAACATCCTATTATTGCACTCTCAACCACCGAAGCTGAATATATAGCTGATGTTTCTTGCGCAACTCAGGGAATATGGATGAAGAGGTTACTTGACAAGCTTGGAGGAAGATATGGGAAATGCATTCTGATTCGGTGTGATAGCAGTTCTACCATTCAGCTTTCGAAGAACCCAGTATTCCATGGACGCAGCAAGCATATTGAGGTACGCTTTCATTTTTTGAGGGATTTGACTGGAGAAGGTGCATTGTGGTTCACAAGACCAAGTAGCAGACATCATGACTAAGCCTCTAAAGCTTGAGTCATTCACAAGGTTAAGAGGGATGCTAGGGGTGATGAAGGTTCCTATGTAAACTGCTTTGCTTTCAGCATGCAGTTTAGGGAAGGATTTGTTAGTCTATTTACTTAGTCTTCTATTTTGAATAAGTCTTCCTAAGTATTAGGAATGCATTTGAATTGTTCTTCCTCATATTTCTAAGGAATTAGTTTCCTCCTTATTGTTAGGAATTTCCTGTTGTAATCATGGCTATTTATCTAGCCATCTGTTGGAATAATGAGAGAGAATTTTGTCTCACAAATTGTAAGTGTGTTTAGTATTACCCTGTTCTAACATAATGTAGTTAGTTAATGCATATTATATATTCTCGCCTTACTATTATCACCTAATCATAGTGAAAGACTGTAATTAAGTGTAAATATCAAATGTAAGTAGATATTTTTTTGTTATTGTGCTATTTCTTCTATTAATGTGGTCATACTCTTATACATAAAAATGTTTTGGTATATGTAGAATAATCATAAGTTTGAACGGTACTTTAATGTTGGTATCTTCCGAAAGCCCATCTTTCTTTCTTTTTAAAATTTCTTGTCTATCCAAACGGTTTGCTTTATAAATCAACTACCCCACCACACACACCATGAACAATATACATTCTTCACCCTTACTATGTAATATCTATTTTACCCTTAATATTTTCATTTCTCCATTTATGTAATCTTTTTATATTATACATAATATTTTTTTAACCTAGGTAATTATATATTCTTATTTAAGTTCATCAACATTATAAGTAGAACACTTATGAATTTGTCACAAAATATAGTGCTATTTTTTAAGATTGTTATTTTAATATAACATGCATTAAGTATGTTATATATGCATGTTCAATTCTCTCCTATTATCTATATAGATAAACGAGTTTTGTTTGTTAATAATGAAATATTTCTAAATTATAATTTAACATCCATTTACAATAATATAAATAGATTTTTTTAGGAATATGTATATAATATATCTCTATTTCTATTAATTATTTCAAAGATGAGCCTTGGAATAACTGGTAAAATTGTTGCCATGTGACCAAGAGGTCACAGATTCAAGCCATGGAAACAACCTCTTGCAGAGATGTAAGGTAAAACTGTGTACAATAACCCTTGTGGTCCGGCTCTTCCCCGGATCCCGCTCATAGCGGGAGCTACCGGGCTGCCTTTTTTTTTTTAGATTACATGCATTATAATATGTTTATAGAGTTATATCACCTGTTATTTTCACTTGTATATGATATTAGAGTTTTGATTATTATTAATAAAATATTTTTTTATTCTGCTCGTTTATTTCATTATAAAACGTCATTCTCATATATTCAATTAGTATTTCTCACTTTTATTTTTCATCTAAAAAAATTATGTTTAAGTTTTAATAGAAAATTAGTTACATAGAATAAAAAATAAAAAATATCATAATTTTTAAGAAGTAAAATAAAAAGACAAAACTGTAATGCTAAAATAGGCATTTTAAAAAGTCGAGGATAAAAAGGAAGAGGATGTCTATTGTTCAAAGTTGAGGAGGGAGTTTGAGTTTTGGGAGTTTGAGTTTTAAGGCAAAGTTGGGGAGGGTAAATGATTTTCACCCCTATCCAAACACAGAAATTTAAAATAAAACCAATGGGATACTAAATAACTTGATTTTTTTTACATGATCAATGATTATCACTATATATAAACGAATAAAACAAATGCAAAATCAAGTTTTAACATCAATTTAATTAATTAATTTGTCGATAAGAATGTAATGATGTAACGTTTCACAATTAACTATGAGTGAATGACGTATAAATTATTCTCCTCACATGCTATTACCACAATATTTTATTATCTATTAAACCTAACCAAGGAAGGAAAGAAACCTAATCCAAAGTGTTTGGTCCAGTGGCCAATACATTAGGGTATTGCTGTCTGAGGTTCCGTGTTTGAGTCCTCTGATCAGGGAGAGTGGAACTGTGTTCCCCAAAAAAATTCCTCCATACGCGTAGGGCCAAGCGATGTATACTAATCCGTAGGGTCAGGTCGGAGGTGGGGTTTTCTGGGGTATGGGGCCGTAATGTGGTGGGACCCGTCACTTTAAAAAGTTTATCCTACCTTAGTTTATCTGTCCGTTTTGACAGCTCAACTGGTTTCAAGGGGATATTTGGAGTAAGAAGGAAATAAACCAATGATTGTGAATTTTGGAGCTAGGAATAATAAAAGACTTTATACTACTACTAATAATAGCGTTTTGTTTGTTGATGTCGACTTCATATTCTATCATATCTTTTTGCAAATAAAACAACCAATAATTTATGGGCCATTATATTTCCCTATGTGTCTATTTTCACTTTGTTCACTTCCATAAGTTAATCATAGGCAAATCTACTGGGACATTCTTGGATACATGCAAAGGATCTTTACACAATAACCCCACACTAGAATTAGAGGGCCAGGGTTTGAGTTAATAGATTTTGAATATGTTATTGAACGTTAATTCATTTTAATTATTGAATTTATAATTAAATATTAAATATATATATATATCCCACCCCATCCCCGCCACAACCCCAAATAAATAAAAAAAGACTCTTGTTGTTTTTTCTTCGGAAAATGCTCAAATATGTCATCGAACTATCGAAAATGGCTCATTTATGCCACTCGTCAATTGTTTGGCTCATTTATGTCATCGTCATTACAAAAATGGTTAATCCATGTCATTTTTCATTAACGTTGGTTTTATAATGTCAGATATGACACGTGACCTCCAATTAGGGGTCCAGGTCATTTCATTAAATTAAACAAACTCAATTCCAAATTAATAAAAATCTGACTCGTACACTCGACCCACCCATTACCATAATCTAGTTGGAGGCCACGTGTCATATTTGGTATTGTAAAATCGACGTTAATGAAAAATGACATGGATGAGCCATTTTGATAACGGTGATGACATAAATGAGCCAAACTATTGGCGAGTGACATAACTAAGTCATTTTCGATAGTTGGATGACATATTTAAGTCTTTTCCATTCTTTCTTTTGTGTTCATGTTTAACTAATGTGGAATCATGAATACAATGTAGGAAAAGGGAAAAGAGACGAGACTAACTAAATCACATGCTTCACCGTCTTGTATATACTTTCATCAATTCTTTTGAGTTTTAATCCTATATCTGTACTCATATCTAAGTGTTTCACGCCTTAACGGGATCCCAAATCAGCGTAGATTAATGGCAAAAACTTATAATTTACAACATGATAACTACTAGAACATCAATATAATGGAGTTAAACCTAGTAACCTATTGATTCTTGTGAGGTGGAGCAGCAAAATATTAGTTGCAAGCCTCTAATAGGATTAAAAACTTGAAATGATTGATAAAGGCACAGAACTGAAAATTGGATCAAGAATTAGTGGAAGTTACTAAAAGGAAAGTAACTGGACTAGACTACTGATTTTTTCGAGTGTGCTGATTTTACTTTAATTTATTTTAATACAATAGTTTTTAAATTAAATTTTAAATTCTAACATGTTTTTTATCCACTAGGATCTTGATACAGTGTCATCAAAAGGACTTCTTTGGTCCCATCAAATCGTCATTTCCTAACCCCCTTTCGATAACTTATGTAGTTGAAAACGGCTGCTACCAAATGGGCTTACATAATTTAATTACAACAATGAAATCCCATAACGTGTGGTTTGAGAAGGATAAAGTGTACGCAGACCTTATTTTCACCTTGGTAGGTAGAGCAGATGTTTTCAAGAGGCCTTCGGCTCAAGACAAAATAAAAGGGCAATCTGATGCACTAAGCTCTCTCGATGTGCGGAGTCTGGAGAAGGGCCGGACCACTGGGGTATATTATAATATTAAATAATTATTACTAAGTTGTAATTATCATTCGTTTTCAAAAGATTCGATTTAGAGGTTGATTTCAACATGTCTAGTCACTTTGTTGCTCCTTTGTGTTAGCTTTTCAAAAAGTTATCCCTTAGCAATTAACAGAATTAACTGACTGTCTGATCTGCCTCTCCATTTGGCCTCATGAATTATCAACTATATATACTGTTAAATCTTCTTATAATAACCGTCCTCTATAATAACATTTTTTAATAATAACCAAGTTTCTTAACATTTTTTAATAATAACCAAGTTTCTTTTGGAGCCATTTTTATGTATGTCAAATTATAAGTTTGCTATAACAATATTTCACAATAACAATCCAAAAAAAATCGAATAAATACATTATCATTAAGAGGTTTGACTGTATATGTTAAATTAGCGTTAATATTTTACTTCTTGATTTATCATCCTGCAAAATTTATGTAAAACTTGAAGGATAATTAAGAAAAGGAAAAGAAAAAGAGGTGTATGGATTTGAATTCGACATCTCAAGTAAACCAAAAAAAAAAGGAATTTCATTTTGCTTTTAGTTAAATAAATTTCAACCACCTTTAAGTGAACTTTCTAAAATGAGAATAAAATAATGTTTAACAAATACAATTACTTGTGCAATATTTCTCGTATTTAGGGGTCAAGGGGCAGCTTGATTTCATAAAAAAAGGTATGTACTGCATACTTTTTGACAAAAATGTAAAAAAGGAAAAGCTGCTTTTTTCTTTAGCAACTTTCCTAAAAAAAATGATATTGTGTTAGTGAAGATTGTTGCCTATATACTTTTTTCATGAAGAAGCTTTGTGATTATCAACTAATTTATTCTTTAGTGTCCAAGATTCTCTCAGGCATGTCCCATTTATATAGTACTATAATTTCCAAATAAGATAATTCTTTTATATGGGACTTTGCTTTTATTTTCTTCCTCTAGTGATATTGAAGCTTCAAAGGGGCACCAACAAGTATCGTAGTGAAATGGATATGATCTCTCTAATCTTAATTAGAGGTCTCCGATTCAAAATTTAGATATGTAGAAAATTTATACTGATTAGTAATATTTCAATATGTATTTTCTTATGTTATTAGAAAAATAAAATTTAGAGATTCAAATCCAAGAATCATTCATGCATTCTAAGTTAATAGTTAAATCTTGTTATAGAGCGCTTCTCCCTTAAGTGGGCCTTACGTTACGCGAATTCGAATTAGTTAGTGCCGCAATGCGAGTATCGAACACCGTGAGAAACAAAAAAAACTTCAAAGAGGCTCAATCCTTGTATGTTTTTTCCTCACCAAAAAGGCATATTAAAAAATGTGGCGACACCGTATTAAGTTTTCCAAAAATACATTATCTTTTAGAAAATTCTGACACATATTTTGCGACATTTTAAGAAAACCAGTAACATAAATTGTAACAACACATAATTAGTTGTAGTAAATATAATCGGCATAGTAATTTAGAAGGTGAAGTAAATAACACGTTATATTGGGTCAATATACGCTGATTATGTGAATAATTCCTCACATTCGTCGGTTTATATAATTTTAATCCTATGATCCTTCCCTCTTGTCTTAGTTTGACTAGGGCGACGTTTAAGCATGTAAAGTAGATTTTTGAATCTTATCGTCTTAAATTAAAGACATGTATAATATACTGAAAATAACTTTTGAAGTTTGCGGTTTTTGATATGGCACATCATTTCATTTTATAAGAGAGTGTCACTAAGTGTAAAAGTAAAAATGTTAGACTTAAAGCTTTCTAGATTTGATTTACAACAAATAACTATATGTTGTTGAAAAGCTATGTTGCCCCGGACTCTCCAAATGTTGTCGCATTCATGTTAATTGGGTTCTCCAAAATTGTTATATTTTTGAAGGATTTAACACACATTCGATATTATTTTTGAATAGTTCGAGCAACTTAAGTTTCAATTTATATTGATCTATATATATAAACTAGAGGCAGAATACATCGACAACCCTTTAAATTTGTAAGTAAGTTTGACACTCAAGTACAACATGCTTCGATTGATCATCTGAACAGATGATAAAATGTTCATGTTAGAGATTCCAGACTCGATATTTTTTTAAAAAACTTCTTGGCTTGTTCTCAAGCACCGATTACGTAGTTAAGTTAATCACTTAAAATATGTCACATCCTTTAAATATAAGCATTAACTTCAATAGTTGTAAAACCCGATGCATGTTCCTATTGATGTTGATATGTATCAATTAAGAAGGATGCATATTTTATGTCATTTATTTATTTACGCAAAAAATGCTTATAAATACGTGTAAAAACTTTTTCACAATATAATAAAATAATATTTAATAAAAATATTTTATCAAATCCAGGTGCTCAATTAGAACCATACGTGTACTATCGATGCATGTAGTTGATAAACTCAAATGATATGGAAAAGGCAAGAAGTATACGTTAGTGTTGCAATTTTTTCAAAAGACAAGATCATGATGGGCATGGACACATGATTGGTGATGATATTGGCATATAGTTATAGTAACAACAGCTGTCCTCATACTGTTGATAAATCACATGTATGACATGAAAGAGTAGTGACAATGACATTACTAATAGATTCTTTCCTTAAGAGACAACATTAAAGCATGCGTGTGTTCCAAGATTATTAAGGTCTCAAACTTCCACAAATCAACCATTCTAATTAAAGCCCTATAAATGTTAGCCGTGTCGATGTTGTCACCACAACTGTGCAAATACTGTTCATGATGTGAAACATCATCATCGAGGATGTGGTGGAACGGATGCAATTTCTGATTATCTTTAATTTGATATTTCAGATTCAAACTTTAGAAATATAAAAACTTCTAGTAGCTAGAGAATGAATCTGAACTAGTCGGGCTAATGAAATAGAACACCAGATAATCATAAAAAAGGTTTGAAATGTTATTTGAAGACATCCGTTAAACTAGAACAACACGGAAAAGATTAGCATGTTGTTACCAAAATGATGAGGATTAATGTTAATGATTTGAAATGTCGCTATTAAGGGTGAGGTGCGATGGATGAGATCCTTGGCCGGAGGTCAAGAGTTCAAGTTTTGAAAATGAAAAAAATATCTTTGGTAGTTAGGGAATAAATACGAATTAATCGGGGCGTCAATAAAAATTGAACACCATATGTTGTACAAAAAAGGGATTTTGAAACGTCATTTGAAGACATCCGATTAAATTAATTAAAAATGTATGAAAAAGATTAGCATGTCCTTGTGCAAAATGATTAGAATCAATGTTAATAATTTGAAATGTCATTATCAAGGGTGAGACGAGACGGATGAGATTCTGACTATTCTTAATCAGAGTTGCGGATTAAAGTTTTATGTCACGTCTCGAATCACGACCTGGATGTAACACGATACTCGGTGCCTGACACATGTTACCGAGCAAACCAACTGGCTGGCTAACTCAACATGTGGTATACTAAATGCAGAATATAACTGATAAACACGTTGGGATACTGAAAAGTCTAACTGATAAATCATAAATGCAGAATAAGTCTGAAATATATGAATGTAGACGATATGGCTAACATAAAAGCTTGTTAAGTATTGACTGTTGTTCTAGTCTATGAAGCCTCTAAGAATAATGAAGTACTGACTATTACCGGGACAAGGCCCCCATCATACCTGACTGTCTGAACTAAATAAGGATTGTAATTAAGATAACGCCCAGAAAGGCTGAGATTCACCAAATCAGCTGATACTGGAACCTAGTGAGCTGAGTCCTCAACATGTGAATCATTACATGCATCGCGAGATGCAGGCCCTGGACAAAGAAATGTTAGTACATTTAAATTGCACTAGTATGTAAAACTAACTAAAAGAATAAATAGTTGTGGGGTACTCGAGGAAGGGCAACCCAAATCAATAAACAGATAATGTACTGAAATGGAAATTGAAACTAAACTGATAACTAATAACTGAAGTGAACAAAAGAAGTAAAGAATATGAATACTTCCTGTTCTGAAATGGAGAATCACATGTTTAACTAAACTAATAAATTGTAGCCTTAGGCCCAGTATATGTGCACAAATATGTGGTCTCAGGCCCAAGTATACGCATACATAAACTGTGGCCTTGGGTCCAAATACATCTGTGGCCTTGAGCCCGAAATACAGGTTGTTCAACGTTAAACAATTTACATAAAAGAACTGACAATCATACTAAAAGATACAACACTGACATACTGAGCAATGTTTCGCTGAGACATGTATTCATGAAACTGATTATGAGGACTGAAGCTTTAACTAGTTTACAACATGCTGTGTATTCTAGACTGAGACTCGTAGGTATTAAACAAAAGCCTATATTGATTACGTACTTAGCTCACAACGTTCGGAATGAAAGTTATGAACGAATTACGAAACTAGAGAATAGAGGTTCTGCAACTATTCAAGGAACTAAACTTAACTATATTTCTGAGGTAATTCATAATGTTGTAAAAGAACGTGGCGTAGGGAGAATTATTAACATGCCCAAACGAGAGTTAGCCTTACATACCTTGACTTCCTGCTCTTGAGTGTAATACAATGTTCATCACTTCCTTTCGACTTTAATCTAAATCAATATATGTCAATAGAATCAACATTAGCAAGAAATCTCATGTTTTTAGCCATCTAGTCATTTTATCAAACACTTGGTGGGCATAAAGCTTCATATCCCTCATTAATGGTGTTTCTATACTAAATTTCTCATCCTTTTGTTTCTAGGTAATTCTAAAATCCCAACTAGTTAAATAAACATCCTCTTTCGTCGCTCATATGATTACAATAACCCTAAGTCAACAATTCATCCCATACAATAGTTCATACGATTTTCTTCATCAAACCCATTAGTTTATCTCAAGAATCTATGGTTTATTATAAGTAATCCAATAATATATTCAACTAAGGGATGAAGATAATACTATTTTGATGTTCAAGAAGATTGAATTCGAATTCTAGAGCTTCTCGTCTGACAATAACGTTTCAATAACAATTATATGAATTAGAAAGATTTTAATCAAGTTAGAAGGGTACTAAGAACTTGAATTCATGCTAGAATAATTGGGGAACTTACCTTGGAGGGTTCTTGAGGATTGAGACTTGTTCTCTCTGACTTTATGGTGATATTTCATGATTAGGGATGTTAGGGAAATAAACACCAAGCTTAAATATAAGAAAAACGCGAAAATTTGAAGTTTTGACCCGAAACCCAGCCGTTCGCGATGGGTGCAGGGCCATCGCAGGACCTCCTGCATGTCAAAAGTTCAAAGAGGTAATTCTTGTGCGACCAGCCCACGACGTGGGTCCGTCACACGCGGCGCGGTGGTCGTGTCTGCTTCTACGTAGTATTCATTAAAATGGTCATAATTTCAGCACACAACTCCGTTTGGGCTCCACATTATATCGTTGAAAAGGTATTTCAAAGGTATACAACTTTCATGTTTTAAGCTTTCTCAAATTCTCAATGGATGTTCACAAAATCGGGATGGAAATCAAACCTGCAGTAAACTTAGTCGATTCTATCGAATCTTAGCACCTCACTACTCGTCTTGATTTCAAAATAACTATTTCCACCCAAACTCATCCCGGTAGCACTTCATATATTTAAAATGTCATATTAATACTCATTTAATACATCCACACCTAATTCAGATTTACGGAATGTTACATTTTAGGAATGTAAAATCTCTAGTAGGGAATGAATCTGGATAAGTCGGGCCAATGAATACCGAGTACAATAAATGATTATACAAACAAACAAGATTAAAAAGTCATTCAAGACAACGGATAAAATTAGGACGATATGAAAATTAATGTTAATGATTTGAAATGTCACTTTCAAGGTGAGGTGAGATGAATGGAATCCTGGCCCATTCTTAATTAAAGATCACAAATTTTATTCTTAAATTTTGTGAAATCTCTTATATCGATCAAATTTAGATTCACTGGATCAATGAATACCGAACATCTGATGACTATATTAAAACAAAGTATTTGAAACGTCATTAGAAGAAACATTCAATAAAATTAGAGCGATATGAAAAAGATTAACATGTTGTTACGCAAAAAGATGAGAAATAATAATAATGTTAATGATCTGAAATGTCACTATCAAAAGGTGAAATGGGACCTTTGACCATCCTTAATTAGGTTCGAAACTTAATTAGAAATGGAAAATTTTCTAGGAGGAATCATTTTTCCTTAATTAATTAATAATACGCAACCTAAATTCAAATTTGAATTAGTCTGATAATTAGAAAGCTGACATCCGATAAAATTTGAATCATATGAAAAAGATTAGCATGTCGTTACGCAAAAAAATGAGAACCTAGATTTAAATTTGAATTAGTCTGATAAGTGAAAGCTGACATCCGATAAAATTTGAACGTATGAAAAAGATTAGCATGTCGTTACGCAAAAAAATGAGAACCTAGATTTAAATTTGAATTAGTCTGATAAGTGAAAAGCTGACATCCGATAAAATTTGAACGTATGAAAAAGATTAGCATGTCGTTACGTAAAAAAATGAGAATTAATTGTTCACTAATTTTGAAACAATTTTGCTTTCTAATTTGAGCAACGATGCATGAACACTAAAGTCAAATCCTAGGCAAGCTTTTAGGGGTATAGATTTGTGTAGTTTTTTTTTTCCATGGCTCAAGCTGAGAGACAAGATTCATGGATCATCGCATTTGACGCTCTATTATTAATTGTAGTACCTCAAATTTCTTGGGATTATGAACCATGAAGGCGTTAAACATATAATTAAGTAAATGAATTTAATATTTATTTATTGATGCTAGCTATAAAAATATTTATATAATAATTTGTCACGTAAAATATCATTGCGAGTAACTTTATTTAATTAACATCGATCGATGACATAGAAAAAATGCTAAATGACTTGTTATAATATGTTAAATTATATTATTATAAAAAATTAATTACATTATCAGTGTATATAATTTAAAATTAAAATGTGTTCTCAGAATAGTTTAAATTTAAGTATCTAGATGAGATAATAATCACACAATTCAATTCGGTACCAAAGCAGACACACTAGAAATCTAGGGAATTCCCACGCACATCCCTATCGAAATGTCGTTGGTATTCTACGATTTTGAGTGAAAATTCGTCGATAAATTTCTGACGAGCACATTTATTACGTATTCTTTGAAAAAATCTATGGAACATAGGCGTATTTGTAGTAATAACACAAAAGTCTTGAATTCAAATCTCATCGCTACACATTAGGAAGGGAAGCTAATCAAGAACTCAAAACCAATATACTGTCCAAGACAAAGCTAAATGGAGACAAAGGAGGGAAGTACAACGCTAAATCTAATTTCCACAAGATTCATTATCCTATTAGATGTTACAATTACCATATAATTGATTGTTCATGAATGTCCCACAGAAGAACTATCTTCCCTCTAATAGCATAAAAACATATCCAAGTAAAGTATAAAGGAACAACTGATATGTTGTCTTGATCTTTCTTTGTCTCGAACCCCATACCCCTATAATAATGGTAGATATATTGATCATGATGAGAGTGTAGTAGAAGCAACTAGCAAATTGCTAACCACAATTAAGTACAACATGATTTGCAATTTAGCATATTATTCATTAGTCACATTACATATAGTCATGACCCCCACCATGCATGGACACCAACTTCACTTTACACCTTTAGATGTTCTCGTAGGAATGCCGTTAGTTCTATGATTTTCGATGGGAATTCGTCAAATACATTTTCGACCAACACATTTATAAAAAATTATAGTTTTTGGAGAAATCTTTAGAGATGTTATGGGAAAATGGCTGTTGAGATACTCCGATAAAATGAAGCCCGCTTCAAACCTTACTACATAATTATGGAGCATCAAGCATGGGCTAATGTTCACAAATTAATCAAATGAATTATGACGATGTAGAATTAGTGGAAATAGACTGCGTACTAGTTGTCAAGCTTATCATGGAAGACGACGTACGACAGCATCCTCTTAGGCTTATTATTGAAGACAGTAGATATTTGGTGCAGGCCAAAGGCCACGATTAGACATATCTAGAGGAAAATAAACTAGTGTGCCGGTATTCTAGCAAATGAAGGTCACAATCATGATGAAGCTTTGATACTATGGAGTTGTACACTTAAGGATATGAAGTTTCTTCTCCTAGTGGACTTAAGCACCGTTGATTATGAATGATTTTAAATTTTTTTAATTAGTTTGTTTCTTCAAATTTACCGAAAATTTTATCAAGAATTTCGTTCGAAATTCCGTAGAAATATCGCAGTGCGCAGATTTTGAATTCAAATGGATGTCACCGCTATCTATTATCTTAAGACGTTAAGCAAGAACTCAAGACCAATATTATTGACAAAGGCAAAGCTAAAATGGAGAAAAAAGAGGGAAGTACAATGCTAAATCAAATTCCCACAAGACTCATTGTGTACTATTAGATGCTACAGCCTACAAATGCCATGAAATTGACTATGCATAAGTGAATGTCCAATAGAAAAAACCATGATTGTGAGACATGATTGATTGGTTTCGATATATTGATTATTGAGCATGATAATATAGCAGAAGCAATCAGCAATATAATGTAGCCCACATGCTACAACATGATTATCATATAGTTATTATTCATTAGTCACATTGCATAGTCATGACCCACATGGACAACAATTTCATATACTACAATATAGGGGTGAGCACGGGTACAGGGTACCCAGATACACGATCGAAACCGACACTAACAGGTAAGTTCCGCGTAGATATATTATAATAACGGGTAGGTTCCGGGTAATAAAATTAGGAACCGATCAATGTCGGGTCCGGTTCCGGTTACGGCAAATAGAGAAAAGGTACCCGGACCCGGAACCGATACCCGAAACCTATAAAATATTAAATATTTTTACTTTTTTAATTTTATTATTTTTTAGTTAATAAAAAAAGAAAAGAAAAAAAATGCCATACTAAAGTACACCATTTAAGGGGGGAAAATCAAATGCAGAACAGTCACTTTCACAATCAAGAAATAAATTAAATAATACAAAGTGTCAATCATAAGCAGAGAAAAAGCCAAAAGCGGTAGAAAACTGAAAAACAGAATTTTTTAAACTATATCTTCCTTTAAGTTATTGAAAAAGAAAGTTGAAACGAAAATCAAAGCAAATCTTTGAAACATTCTTGGGATATTTGCTCAGAAAGGATTCTTTATGAATTTTGTGGCACTGGCTTTCAGTACGAGTTTATTCCTAAACCAAAGCTGTTATATGAAGGCATTATTTTGCACAAAAAAACACCGATTCTGGGTACCCGGGAACCTATCCGGAACCGCAGGGTCCGGGTAGGTTCCGAGTAGTAAATTTAGGAACCGATATTTTACTGAGTAGGATCCGGATAGTTCAAAAAAGTTAGGATACCCGGACCCACTCACCCCTACTACAATACATGCAAACGATTAAAACAACTTAGATTAATCCATATGCATTATTGCTTGATGTTCAAGAACCTCGATATACACTTCAAACCTTCTATCCTACAATTTTTCTAAATAATGTTAACTCAGTACTACATTTGAAAGCTCTTCTTAACCTACTAATGACCCTATCTGATGAGTCATCTACCTAAATTTGTCCCCTTGGACTTTAACGCAAAACTAATGGCGCCTCAACAGATGAGTTCCTGATATCGCATACGCTATTGCATCCGCCTGCACAATAGCCCGTGGCCCTTGAGATGTATCATATGCACACATATATCATGTAATACTATTAGTACAAAGTAAAAGCACAATATGGATAATTTTCTCTTTTCATTAGCAAATACAAAATAGATTACGAGAGAGCAAATACTGAAGTTGCTATCATATATATGGACTAATATCAAATATAACCCGTGATTTGCAAGTTATTAATTATATTATGTTGGAATGTAAAGCATGTACGGGAATAGTAAATAACTATTACAGTGTTTGAAAGGATAAACAATAAAGATACAACAAGTTGTCAATCTCTTGAACTTGAATTGGAACTTCAAATCTGGATCTTGTATTCAGAAATACAAGAACATGAACTTCTACACTTGTGGCTTGTAGATCCGCTGAGAATCCGAACGGTTAGAGTCCTTCGAGATTCAAGTTCACACCTGAAACACTTAGCAAACAATTACATAATCACAACACCACCGGCTGAGTCGAGAGATGACTCTCTGTCTTTAAGACAAGATTGTCCCCGTGTATAGGTTTTACGAAAGTGTGGAAAATAGTCTCCCAAGATAAAACAGAAAACTATCAAATGTGCAAAGCCTACACAAATGATCTCAGCGAAGAACACGAACAATAAAGATTGCTAAGAGAAGGATTGCTTATCAGGAAAAAAAAACTGATCTCTTTGTGGTGTTGTTAACTAGTATGTCTCTTGTTCATCTATAGAATTGAGCCAAAGGCCTCAATTTATAGGTGGGCATGATGGCCTTTCAAATGCTCCATAATGGCATTCAATTTCCATGTAATAGATGGCCTTTAATCCACAAGTAATGCACCAACATAATAGTCCATGTAATGACCATTATTGGGTGGATTCAATGCCATTGAAACCACCTTAAGAACCAAAATTTTGGGATTCTGTCGAATAAACACTTCCTGGGAAGCGCCGCGACGCTGCAACATTAGCGTCGCGGCTCCAGTAAGCAACTTTAGCAATTAGCGGCGCCGCGGCCCTTTCCGACCCATTCCATATTACACTTCGCACAATTCTTCATTCGTTTACCAACGTGGAACACTTGTTATTTATCCAATAACCGTCCATCATTCTATGTCTCAAACATTTACTTACGTACCAATATATCTTTCACTAATGAAATTTACGATACTTGGCACTATGAGTGCACGTGTGTGGAAATGACGTTTCCGACGTGCGGGGCCCCAATTATTTGAGTCATAAATAATGGGATAAACGTAATTCCACAGTAGTAAATTTCCAACAATCCCCTCTTGAAATAGGTTTTGGCGCACACACAAGGTGCCTACTTTCAGTAATTTTTCAGCTAAAAGATATTGTATTAGGAGAAGTAGCTTCCGCTTTGAACCTTTCCTAGTTGAATACCATCAGACTTACTTACTGCGCGGTGAATGTTATGTCTTGAACCGTCAGTGTTTAATGTAAGCCAAGACAACGGTACCAACACAGTACATCCCCTTTATTCGTTCCTTCTTATTGTTTTGTCCGTTGTGGCTGTGGACACACTTGGATTCTTAAGTGCGTTCATTTGAGGCGGTCTGTCCTTGCACTTAAATAGGTGATCTCCTACAAGGTATCCTTCTATACCCCATTTCACAAGTGTTAGGAATCATTAAAAGTTTTTCCAACCTTAACCTCAACCGTTTGAGGATCGTTAAAGGTTTGGAATCTTAACCTTTACCCACCATGCAGGTAGCACTTTAATGTCTATCGCGGGAACGACTTTGGATTCATGTTTCTTTACAGAAATCATCATCCGAAGTACTCTTTCTTCCACCTAAGCGCTCAACTAAACCTTTTGCATGTTAGTTTTCCCATTGAACCAAATTCTTGGGATCTCCAGTCAGTATGGTTGGGTTACCACTACAAAGGCTCGTATTGTTTGAGTTTTAAGCCCATTCCCCTAGACAGGCAGAACTCTTGATCTTCGGGTAGTCTCTTAGTTAAAAGGTCTGCTATATCATTTGATTAGTAATCAAGGAAGTGACACCCGTGGTGATCAACTGCCATATGGTCTTATGTCTTCGACAGATATGTCCAGACGCCGTCATCCGTGCCCTTTCTAATGCCGACCGGCTAGCCACAGTCTATAACTGCCGAAGGCACGGGTTTCTTCCAATAAGGGACGTCCTCTAAGGAGTCTTGAAGTGACTCAACTTCTTCTCATGCTTTTGTTTAAAGCGATAAACTCCGATCCCATCACGAATCGACCGATGCATGTTTGCTTAAAGGATTTTCCAAGACACATCATACACATTCACTTGTGGCTTTGGTGTTTTTTATGTCCGATGTCCAATTTGCATCAATGTGTTCTCCCAGAACCGCTGGACATCCAGAATACCATAATTCGCAGATAATCGAATATTTCAGATATCATCATATCTAATTTAATGTCTTCTATTGATCATTTCCAGAATCACGAGTGAACCTTAGTTCAACTGATCTACTTTGTAAACCGATACCAGGTCGGTTATAGTGTGTAAAATACATTGAACTACATGTGACCTACGCATATCGCTCCTAGTATACGGGTGTACCATGATTCCAATAAATTCTATGATTCATATCTATTGGTGACTTCAACGAGACTGTCAAGTATCTCACAAATGAGTTTGGATTTAGACCAGTCTGTTAGATGTCTTAGAAATCCCAATTCCTAAGATGTCATCTATGATGCTCATATCTTTCACATCGAGACTTTTGTTTCAATATGTCTTCCACTTTCAAACTGTTGGTTTTTCCAACTGTTGGCTTTCAAACTTCAGAGTCAATATTTATGTTGTCAAATTCATTATTTCTGCTTTATCTGAAACTTCCAGGACCAAAATGTAAATATTTCAGGGACCAACAAGAAAGTTCAGGAAGAAGCCCAACAGTCCAACAAACCAACGCTGATCCTCCCCTTCCAACTCTCCGGTTAGGAAGGTTGTCTCAACATCCATGTCACGCAAGACTGCAATGGCCCTGGATGTTAAGTTATTCATAGGAGAACACATGTCCAAGTAGTCGAGGCCTTATACTTGTCAGTAGATTCATCTACTTTGTACTCAATTTGAGTATTCACTTTTACAACCCAAAGGTTCTTTTTTCGGATGAATGTCAACCATTACACAAGTATGGTTTTATCTGATAGGATATATTCCTCTCTCTGTAGCTTCTTCCCAAAGCAGTACTTCTGGAGAAGACAATACTTAGTTAATTGTCCATGGTTCATTCTCAATCGTACAAGCTAGAAGGCATGAAACAAGTATTTGTCCCCTCTTTGCTCCGTCTTGGTTCAACATCTAAAATCCATGAGTTCTGTAGATCTGGAACATGAAGTTCCGAATAGTCAGCAACTTCCGAGTCATGTAGCTCTGGAACGTCTAGTTTTGGACAATCAGGCACTTGCAGGTTCTTGTTAACCTCGAGCAATTACTTCTTTTTCCTTCTCAAGGAAATTTATCTTCAAAGAATTCAGCATTCTTTGACACTAAGAGGCGATAAGTACTACTGTTATTTGCAGATCCCGTGGATATGCAATCTACAGTCTTATGTCCAACTTGACCTGTTTCGGTATTCCAACCTCTACCAAGCCACCCCACATTACAATATTTGTAGGTGGAATCTTTCCCATGTCTCACATAGAGGGTTATCCTTATCCTTATGCAGAGTTCTGTTGAGAATCGCATTAGCGGTAAGGATCGCATTGCCCCACATATTTTGGGCGTACGGATTTGTGCATGGCTAACACCGTTTGACTGAGGTGAGTAAGGAGCAGTCGTTTTATGAACAATGCTTCACATTCTCCCCCTCTATCACTACGAATTCCTCAATCCGTAGGCTTAATTGATTTTCAACTTCTGCTTTGTAGCACTTATCCGCTTCAATAACTTCATCTTTGGTTTTCAACAAACAAAGGATGCAATATATTGTACCATCTTCAATGAAGGTCAAAAAGTACTTGTCTCTCCCTCTCTATTTTGTACAAACTTCAAATCACCCATGTAGGTGTGACTAAGTTCTAGAGGAGCGCTGCTTCTTTCGCTATTCCTTTGACGGAATGGAAAGGTGATTTTGCTTTTTCGCCCACCTCACATTCATTTTGAGGGTTTAGGTCGACAGTAGGCAACAATCTCAACATCGTTAGCTTTTGAATGACTTTCTATTTAACGTGTCTTAATCTATGATGGCATAGATGCACGGATTACAAATATATCATTCATTTGGCTACAGACATACTGTACCATTCTTAGTTATTACAGACCTGTTGGACTAGACTCAAACCAGCTTGACCAACATCGTCCCTGAAATCAAGTTTGGGACATGTATCACTTCCGTTTAGAGTGATCCCATTCCCTAAAGTCCTTTTGAGGACAACCTCTCCAACTCTTTCTACTTTAGAGGTGGCGTTGCTTCACATGAACAACCTCTTGCCCGTGGTTAGGGCGTAACCGGATCATGTGTGATCTGGATACTCTGGCCCACTCCAGTTGTTTTGGCAAACTGAGTGTCCAATTTCTTTTCTACCTTTCTTTTGGCCTTTAGATCATTTAAGACTTGGAAACTCTTGCCCACTCCAGTCGCCCATAGGCTTTGTAATACCGAGTGTCCAATATCATCCTATCAAATGAAGGATCTTCTGTCAAAGAGTGTGACATGTTCAACGTCTTAAGATAAGCCATTATCTTTTAGTCTTCTTCCCTTGAGATTGGTGGCCAGACAATTCCTGGGGCTTGCTTAAGAGTGGTAACAATTTTCGCACAGTTAGTGGATCTCTCTCATTCGTATCTGCGAACATACTTTACACACTTTTAATAATTACACTCAAAAGAACGGATCATTTAAGTTTTGTTTACCAATATCCAATCTTTAACCGGGAAGGAGGGGGATTCAATATCTGATTTTAGAGGATCGGAAATATAATTTTTTAATAAAAATACTTTCATATTTCCAGCATTGCTTTACACACTTTTATTCAGATATTAACTAAATATATTATAGATAAGGAAGGATAATTAACTTAAACCTTTTGGATTCTGGCCCACTTCAGTTAAACTGAGTGTCCACATCCTTCTTACCATAATTCGGATCCTTTGTCTGGGACAGATATAGGCCCTCTGCTACATGATAGAACAACATCTTCATCCTTCTCCTCTTGTCCCAGTTGACATCCTCAACCTCTCATGGGCGTTTGCTTCCACCACTCTCAGGAACGGTGACATCAACTCATCCTCGATCTTTAGCCGTACTACCGTGACTATCAGCAGTATCTTGAAGCTCAGCATCAGAGACAGAGATCCCACCTTTGACGAAAATAGATTTATAACTTTCGTCAAAGAGAGAGGCAAAACTCAGACCAGATTTGTCAGCACGGTTGTTGATAGAGACAGTGTTTGAACTGTTAACAAAATTGTCAACGGAACTGTCTTCAACTAGAAAACCACAACCATAGCCTGATTTGGTCACACACTTGTCGACCAACATCTTTCGAACAATAATAACAATCTTGTCTTAAAACTGTTGGAATGTAAAGCATGTACGGGAATAGTAAATAACTATTATAATGTTCGAAAGGATAAACAATAAAGATACAACAACACGTTGTCAATCTCTTGAACTTGAATTGGAACTTCAAATCTGGATCTTGTATTCATAAATACAAGAACATGAACTGCTACAATTGTGGCTTGTAGATCCGCTGTGAATTCAAATGGTTAGAGTCCTTCGAGATTCAAGTTCACACCTGAAACACTTAGCAACCAATTAGATAATCACAACACCACCGGCTGAGTCGAGAGATGGATCTATGTCTTTAAGACAAGATTGCCCCCGTGTATAGGCTTTACGGAAGTGTGGACAATAGTCTCCCAAGATAAAATAACAAACTATCAAATGTGCAAAGCATACACAAATGATCACAGCGAAGAACACGAACAATGAAGATTGCTAAGAGAAGGATTGCTTATCAGGAAAAAAAATGATCTCTTTGTGGTATTGTTAACTAGTATGTCTCTTGTTCATCTACAGAATTGAGCCAAAGGCCTCAATTTATAGGTGTGCAAGATGGCCTTTCAAATTCCCCATAATGGCATTTAATTGTCATGTAATGGATGGCCTTTAATCCCCAAGTAATGCAACAACGTAATGGTTCAAGTAATGACCATTATTTGGTGGATTCAATGCCATTGAAACCACCTCAACAACCAAACTTTTGAGATTCCGTCGAGCAAACACTTCCTGGGAAGCGCCGCGGCCCTTTCCGACCCGTTCCATCGTACATTTCGCACAATCCTTCCTTCGTTTACCAACGTGGAACACTTGTTATTTATCCAATAACCGTCCATCATTCTATGTCTCAAACATTTACTTATGTACCAGTATCTCTTTCACTGATGAAATTTATGATACTTGGCACTATGAGTGCACGTGTATGAAAATGATGTTTTCGACGTGCGGGCCCCCAATTGTTCGAGTCATAAATAATGGGATAAAATTAATTCCACATTAGTAAATTTTCAACATATTCATTCATTCATTTGGTAGGACCACTATGTATATTCCAAAGAAAACGAAACTTGAAGTCCCCGGGGCATAGCTGGATGACAAAGGAGGGAAACTTAAAAATCCAGCTGGAGGCCTGCATCGTGGATTCGAACCCTGGTGGGAGCAATTTGCTCTCTTCTGGGGGTGGGAGCAATTTGCTCTCTTCTGGGGGTGGGAGCAATTTGCTCTCTTCTGGGGTAGGACCTTATAGGTGATATCAGTTGCTCGGTTCTCAAACTCCGGTCATTCAGGCACATCCCGCGATTTACTGGTAGTAGTGCTGAGGGATCGGGACTACTATCTTCAGGAATAGTCTGGCGTAAGCCGGGAAGCCGGATATAAAAAAAAATGAAACTTGAACTACACAACAATATTAAGCCAATATTTTACAAACGAGGTGACATTCCACAGAGACAAGAAATAAATTAATACAATGTCTTCACTTTATACTTATTAATTAAAGGAGTTGTAGCTAGTGAAAAATGTTATGTTATGGATTTTATTCCTTTTTTGATGTTTGCTTAGGTGCAGACAAAAAAGAAATTCATCAATGTTAATTCTATCATATCATTTTGTATGTCTTTGTGTCTCTTTGATGTGAGTTTAGTTTGTCTTTTTAGCTATAATTATCTCTTAAAGGTAAATTAAGACCCCCACAAAGATTTTATACAAGAAAATGAAGATTTTTCACAAGAAAGTGAATTATATAATATACTATTAATTAGCCAATTGGTTTAATTTCCCTACTGCCGTCTGATTTCTTGTCTTCACTGAAAAACTTTTTTTGTACATTGGGAAGTTTGTTCACCTACTTATAACTTCTCTTATGTATCGGATGTAGAAGTAATTGAGACCATTTTATGAATTAGGGTTTGTGGGTTCGGTAGAACCCAGTGCTTCGAGTTTAATCAACTCATAGGAGGTGCTAGACATAGATAGATACATGTTTTTAGTATGACAGAAGTTATTTTTCAAAAAAATATTTTTTACAAAAGGAAGTCATTTTTTGGTGTTTGATTACCAGACCTAGAAGAAACATATTTTATACTACAAAAAATGACTTCCTTCCCTCCTAGACATATATAAGTCATTTTTCTTATAACTATCTTAAATGTTAACTTCATACTTTCTAGCTTCATTAACCTTTAGTACTCATTGAAAAATTTCATCATAGCACTCTCCAATTTGTTAAAATTATTATCAAATTATTGTTGGATATGTAAAGCAATACAGAAAGTAAATAAATATTACAAGTGTTTGAAAGGATGAACAAACAAGCCAATATTCAGAACTGCCGCAAACTTGTTGAGTGTTGAATCTTGATAACCTGAAATCAATAAACACTAAATCTGGATTGTTACAACTGTGGTTGAGTCGAGAGATGACTCTCTGTCTTTAAGACAAGATTGCCCCGTATATATGCTTTTACGTTAACGGATAACAGTCTCCCAAGATAAAACAACAACTAATCAACACTACAAAGCAAATAGGTTGATTATGACGAAGAAAACAAACACGAAACGACTTGCTGAAGAATGGAAAATGAAGGAAAAGTGGAAAAGGAAGGAAGAGTTTTATGTTTTTGGACTGATCTGTTTCTCTCTGTGTGTATATAGTTGTAGTATCAACAATTGATCCAAAGGGTATCAATTCCCGTGACCCGAGCCCGGACGGGCGGCGGCGGCGGCGCGCGTGTGGACTTAGCCTTGAACTCAAGCACATCTAGGTCCTCCCTCCTTCAAACACATGGGTTACCCCTTGGGGTCCCAAACCCTTAGCCAATTTTGAGACTTATAAAGAGAATAATTCTTGCTTTTCCCACCAATGTGGTAGATTTGTCCCACACCATATTTCCATGCCTCAAACACCTTACTTCATGGACCAATATCTCTTTTATTTCTCAACGAAATTTGACGATTCTTGGCCCTACGGTCATCTACTCACTTAGTAGATTATGCATGTGTGAAGAGACAAAGCCTCCAACATGCGGAACCCTAGTGTTTAAGTCATTAAATATGGGTGGACGCACCTCCCCACCAAATGCAAATTTCCAACAATTATAAGATAATGTTTAAAAAATATGTTCTACTCAAGAACTTTGTGTATGTAATATGTGGATGTATAGAATATACCAACAAAGATTGTGGAGGGATAAAATAGAATCTCTCTTCCCTTAATCAGAGGTCTCAGATTTCTGAGTATGAAAGAAATCATTTTAGGGAGGGGAGCGCTTTTCACTTAAATGAGTCTTATATGACGCGACTCGAATTAACCGGATCTTCAATACAGTTATCGAACACCAGATGAGAAAAAAAATGGCATAGAATATAACAAAAAATGGACAATCTTACTAAACAAAGAGATATTCCTTTTCATACAGCTATACTCTTCTTAGAAAACAACATGGTCCAGAATTATAGCCATTACAGCAAGTCATCACAAGATGACAATCAGAATAAGGCAAATTTATTCTTGTCACTTTCTAAATTAATAATTATAAGAACCCATTATAAGTTCATAACCAAGTGTGGGTTATAATTCTTAAAGCTATTATGAGAAATGATTGCTAGTGCATCCACTATCATCACCTATGAGAGAAGAGTATAACTGATTGCTTTTTAGTAAGGCTGGCCAGTGGGCCGGGATGACCCGACCCCGGCCCGACCCCGTCCCGACCCCGCCCCGGTCCCGCCCCGACCCCGCTCTAAAAAAAAAAAAAAATTTAACGGGGGCGGGACTCGAACTCGGGACGGGACGATGTCTCCGCCAGACGAGCCAGCCTGACCCGCGGGAACCGAGCCCAGAGCAGTCGCGAGCCAGGCCAGGCCCTTAAACCCCCTTTGCAAAAATGGTCGTTGCTGGCGGCCATTTTTAGATTATGGCCGTTGGCAGCCATTTTAGGCCCCCTCCCCGAACCCCTACTTACCCTTAATATTTATTTTTAACCCATAAGTTATTATATTTACACTTTAACCCAATTTTTCAACTATAAATAACTCATTTCTCTTCATCTTTTTCACAATCTTCCTACAATCTCTCCTAATTTCTCAATATATCTCTCTACATTGTTTGCTAAATATTCAATTTTATTAATTCATTTTGGGAATTGGGAGTGAAGTTGGCAACTAACGAGGATCTTCCATCGAGCAAAGTTTCAATTTTCAACCTCTCGATTACACGTCGGCGTTACGTCGTGCTTTACATTCGTTCCTTCATTAAATTATTATTGTCTGTTTATTTTATTTAGCGCACTTAATTTTATTGTCTTTAATTATTTATTATCATAATTAAAATGGAAGGATTAAAAGGTATGTTTAAGGGTAAGGGTAAGTGGTGCTTCTTCTAGTAGAGGCAACTAGGGCAAAGAGGTACTTCTTCTAGTCATCTTATTCCCTACAGGGATGATTTTGTTGATACTCAACATTTTCCTACAATACCATTAGATTTAGACGAGGAGTTATTTTCGGAACTCAAGAAGACTTTAATTTAGGCGATGATCTAGCGATACACCCACTAATATTGATGAAAACACGCCTACTAGTGCACCTTCAACTGAAATACCTCCTATTCCCCTAGTATGAGGCGAGAGGTCCAGCCAAAACGACCATTAAATCGATGCATGGACATTTACGATGGGGACGTGAAAATCAAGTAGCCATATGTAAAATTTGTAAAAATGTTTTAAAATTTAAAAGCTGGAAAAGGTCCGCGGTGGGGCCAGGGGTTTAATTAGACACGTAGTAAGTGCTCATCCAGCTAGGTATGCCCAATACCAGGCTTCAAAGCCAGATGCATAAGCGCCCCGCTCCATCAGGACAAGGTTCACATCGCGTCTTGTCCCGGACCAAATCTGAGGTCAAATTAACCCTATGACGGGGAATTGTAGGCTCTAAATACAACAAACATAGAGATGAGGAAGCAATATCAAAATTAGTTCTTTGTGGAGGTTTGCCTTTTCATTTCTTCATCTCCCGGTTTATTCATTACATTAGAGATATATATATAATCACCTTAACGGTTTTCCTAGGTCAGCTGTTAGAGAGATGTATTTAAATTTGCATGAATATCAACAATATTTACGTTTTTCATTATATCATTTTAATGGCAAAGTATCTATCACGTCTGATAGGTCATTAAGTACTATGAGCCATGATTATTTAATCAGTAACTTCTGTCATTGGATAGATTATAAATGGTCTATGCAAGCGTATTTTTAAGCGATATAGATATATAGATGATAGGCAATAATCGGTACTTTTATTGCCAGAAAATATTTATCAAGTGTGCGATTATTACGGAATTACCAATAAAATTATGACTATTACATTAGATAACGCTTCTAATAACAATTACATAATTACAATGTTAAAAAATAGTTTAGCTCCATCTTTTCGGACCATTTTCATATAAAATCGCGTGCCATATATATAACTTAATTGTAAAGGATGGTCTATCACTTTTGAAGACATTCTTAGTAAAATACAATTTGCTATAAACTTTATTTTTAAAAGTAATAAAGTACAACGTAGAAAAGAATATAAAAAAACTTGTCACGATTGTGGACTACCTTATAGAAGAATTCCACAAGAAGTATGACTAACAGGTGGAATTCTTTATCTGAGCAACTACTTGTTGTTTATGACTATAAATTACCTATAACTTTATTTTTAACTCTCATAATAAAAACCCGGTGATATGATTTTAGATAGTGATTGGGTAAAATTTCGAACTTATTGTATTTTAGAGAAATTTTTCAAGCAACAAAAGAATTTTCGGTATATATTATCCTACTATTTCAACTATGTTATTTTATATAACTCTAATATTTTTATTACTTAGTGAATATATGGAAAAACCAGGTTATAAGGCAGCTATTAAAAAAATAATTGTCAAAATAAAAAAAAATTTTATTCTATTCCTTCTATTTATATTATTGGTTACATATTAAAATCCTACTATTAAAATGACGGTACTAAATCACTAATCAAAACTATTTACGATTGTATAGAAGTACTACCACCTCGAGTCCCAAAAATCTAAATCACCCACCACCTATTGAACAAACTAAAGAAGAAGTGTTGAATAGCGTAGAACACCAATGCAAAAATATATATAGATTTTATCAACAAGAAAATGCTAGTAACGCATCTGGCTACCATACCATCTTCTTCATCTTCAACACAACCTCACAAAAGACACTGATGTTTAACTAGTATTGAAAGCCTCGAGAAATAGAATGTCTTGACATACCTCTACTAACCAAATTAGCGAGTTGGATATTTTTGTTTGGGTTACGTACCATATCAAGAAGTTATCAATGAAGATGGACAAGAAGACTTTGCTGAAATCTTGGAGGGAATGAGAAAGACCTTTCCGACACTTTCATTGATGGCTCGAGATGTTTTGAACATTCAAAGCGTCATCAAGCTGCGTCGAAAAAGCGCTTTTACGCAGATATCAAATAGGAGACCACATACACTCATTGGCCGGAGCGACTTGGAAGTGCGATTATTATTCCGAGAGATTGGATACGGCGGAGCGAGAAGGTGCGGTCAACCAGGAGATCAACGAAGAAGATGATAAAACTACTTGAAATCTTAGCAGAAGGTAGTGGAAGCTGACGTGGATCAATTTGACCAACAAATACCTATTCCAACCGAAGAACCACATGAAATCATCAAGCAATTAGAGCGATTTTTTGAAAATGTAATTTTTTAATTGCGAATTTTATTATGTAATTTGCAACTTTTGGACAACACCATAAAGTTGCAATTTAGATTTTAGACAATTGTATTTGTATTACAAAAAATCATATGTCTATTAAATAATATAAGAGGCACAAACAAATGACCTTGAGATGGTTTTATTACACTATCTTGTTTTGTTTATTGAGTTTTTTGCCATATGTTATTTAAAAAAAAAAGGAAAACCGACTCGCCCCGCCGAGGCCCCGAGCAGCCGCTTCGATCCGAAGCGGGATCGGGATCGACGAGGCTGAGCAGTCCCTTGAACCCAAACCCGCTTAGGGCCCGCTAGTCCCGATCCGACCCCCGGCTCGTCCGCCCGACCACTGGCCTCAGACCGGCCCGCCAGACCCGAGCCCGGCCCACTGGCCACCCCTACTTTTTAGTCACATAGCTATGTGAATGGCTTCCTCTTTTAATAATAAGAAAAATGGTGAACATGATGTATTAATATTGGTATTAGTAATGTTGGATTAGTTATGATGACATTAATTATGTACTGGTTATTTTTTATCCACTGTTTGGTTTAGTGTATTAAAAATAACATGTATTACATAATTTTTTTAAAAAAGCTGAGGTTTACAAAATAACCCTCCATAATATACTATGTGAGGGACTTCAGGTGAAATTGTGTCTTTAACCATGATTATGCATGTATTAAAAACTCTTACATAGTTAATATTATGGCTTGTTCTGTATTAGTTATGCATAGGATAAATACCAAATAGGGTGTATAACTAATGCTTGTATTAGTTATGCATAGGATAAATACCAAATAGGGTGTATAACTAGTCTTAGATATTACTCCCTCTCACATTAATTGATGGACATCATTATCCGATAATTATATTAATGAAAGATAATAGTTATTTCTGAACAGGGAACGAATGTAGGATAAAACTTATAATGAGTTTTTCCGAACACAGTACTATTGACTCAAATCCTATGTATAATTACTCAAAAATCTATCATTTATTCATGTGGTAGGTCCATTATAAAATCCCAAAGAAAAAGAAACTTGAACTACAGAAGAATATTAAGCTAACAATTTTACTAATTAATGAGGTGACGTTCCACAAAAACAAAATGTTAAATTAATACAATGTCTTCACTTTACACTTAATAATTAAAGGAGTTAGCTAGTGAAAAATCCTAGGTTATGGATTTTAATTTTATTCATTTGTTGATGTTTGCTTAGGTGTAGACAAACAAGTTCATCAAATTTTACTTCTATCATATCATTCTGTATGTCTTTTCGTCTCTTTGATGTGAGTTTAATTTGTCTTTTTAGCTATAATTATCCCTTAATATGTTTCTTTTTTTCTTCTGGTGGGGCCAAAATTCTGCTTGTCGGTACAACATAATCTTAAGCCTAGAGTTACATAGTACATTTTAAAAAAAAAATACAAATTCGTATGGGCAAATGTACTTTTGTT
The DNA here is from genome assembly GCA_029783415.1 of Anisodus acutangulus. Lineage (NCBI taxonomy): Eukaryota > Viridiplantae > Streptophyta > Magnoliopsida > Solanales > Solanaceae > Anisodus > Anisodus acutangulus. Next base: position 46,432,483 of record CM056506.1, on the reverse strand, counting down.
GCAAATATTATGAGTGGATATATAAGATTTTTTTTCTGGGTACGTAGGAAAAAAATAAATTAACATTCTAGATTTTTTCGTAGTCTACGTGACTCAAATCTGCTAGGATAAGAAGCTTCATTTGCTTTGACACATATTTTAATTTTAAATCAAATTCTATTGCATATACTTGTGACCTTCATTTGGCAGAAGTTTGCACATTGATTTGCCTCCAGTCATATATGTTTAATAGTGGCCTTGGTAATTTCCAGCAAAAATTTACAATATCTAATAGCTCTGAGAGGGTGATATTGTAAGTCCATGTCCTCCTCCTTGATAAGTTGGACATCAAGTAAGCAGTCTGTTTCGACTTCTAGTTCTTTATACCCTCTTGTTTTCTTTATTTTAGTCCTTGTTTGATGCTTCATATATAGTTCGGTGATAAAGCTTGACGCAGGCTTAATCTTACCTAAGTAGCCCATCATCTATTTTCCTTGATCATCTCTAAAAAATTCCTCAAAAATAATATTTTCAATTTGAGTCTTGACACTATCATCGATATTTAATTTAATCTTGGGGAGACCAAGCGATTAGTTTGACTCGTTTGAGAATTGAAATCTGACTAGGAAATACTTCAAGTAATTCCCTAGCACAATCACTAATATGTTTACATATAAGTACTTCATCAAGTAGATATATATTTAGATCAAATGTTATTTCTCTCCTTTCATATATGCCATATAATAAAATATATAATTGTAACATATATTCCCCTTCATATATACTCTTCTTAGAAAACAATATGGTATTTAGAATTTGTACTGAAATCTGGTTAAATTTGAGTACGTCAAAAACTCCTATATTTAGAGGTAAAGTACTTTAAAAAATCTGAGATTTCTAATTAAGACATCTCGTGATGGTGATTGAAGAATAAGTGTTTCCAGATGGCAATTAAAAATAAGGCAAACTCTTCTTCTGACTTGATAAGAACCCATTTTATAGTTAATTCTTGAAGCAATTATGACAAATGATTGCAAGTGTAGACACCATCATCACCAGTCCGAGAGAAGAAACTGATTGTTGTTTGATCAATAAGCCATATGCTATCCCCTCTGGTCCTAAATATTACTCCTTCTCATATATAATTATTAGATATTTGTGTTGCTGAAATAGAACAAAATTCATTTTCACAACAAATTTTTAACCATATGGACATGATCAGTCATTATGTACAATTGTTTTCATTATGGAAAGAAGAAAAAGGCAAGTAAAGTAACTATTAGAATCAAATAGACTTTCTACGTTAGATTGTATATGTTAAGAGTCTTACATCGGATATAGAATGAGAACATGAACTCCGTATATGGACTTGGACAATTCTCACCCTACAAGCTAGCTTTTGAGGTTGAGTTAGGTCAAAGATCCATTTTTTACATGGTATCAGAGTCAGACTCATTCCAATTATTTGTTCACTGATGTTGGACCCCCAAATTATATTATTCACGCTCCAGTTAATAAGGTCTGGGCGTGCGAGGAAGTGTTAAGAGTCTCACATCGGATAAGGAATGAGAATATGAACTCCTTATCTGGACTTGGATAATTCTCACCCTATAAGCTAGTTTTTGGGGTTGAGTTAAGCCCAAGATTCATTCTTTATAGTCTAAAACAATAATTTTTATCATGTATAGCATATTTTCCTTTTTATTTTGTTAGAAGCATCCTTTGAATATTTTGGTCTTATATTAGTTTTGTTATTTCTTTTTGCGACATGAACAAAGAAAAGGAGATAGACTAATCACATTCATAAGGAGAGAATATGAAAATTTACCCTTAATTGAGTTGTAGAGTCAAATAAATGGGAAGATTCATGGCTCGAGAAGAAAGATAATAGTTATTTGTAGAATAATCATGATATATACACAGACTTACATAAACAAATCTAGTAGTATAAATGTGAATTCATTTGAACATGTAACTATTAGTCTGGACCTAAATTTGTTTTGTATAAAATTCACCGAAATTGTTAGAAAAATTGAACTATGAACCTTGAGTCCAGCGGTTAGAAGTTCTAACTTAGAACTCCATCAACTCATAAAATTTAAATTGTGAATCAATTTTTGTATGCGGAAACTAACTAAACACCACTATTAAGATAAAATAAAAACAAAAACAAAGACCACAAAGACTAGTATTCCTTCTCTCCCAATTTAGATGACACGCTTTTTTTTAGACAGTCCAAAAAAAATGACATATTTTTTTATTTGACAACAATTTAACTTTCACTTTACCTTTTACGCTTAATTTAAACACACAAATATCTTTAGATTGTTTTAGTCAACAAAATTCATAAAGTCTTTCTTTATTTCTCAAACGTTGAGAATATAATCAAATATTAAAAGTGTGTTCTATTTAACAGCTTAAGTTTTTAGATCAGATGGTCACACACTTCAATATGATATCAAACCAGGCCAAAGATCGTGGAATTGAACCTCACCGCCACCCATTATTAAATAGAATTTTCACGTGTTTGGATCATGAAAAAAAATCAGGTCAACGCGTGAGGAGGTATGTTGAGAATATAATCAAATATTAAAAGTATATTCTATTTAACCACTTAAATTTTTAGATCATATGATCATGCAATAATGCAGATGGTCACACAATAATGCAAGTAAAGAATTTTGGAGCAGCACGTGTGCAGTCGTTATTACTTTCAATTGGAATGGAATGTTTGTATAACAATAATTAACATGACGAAGTATCTGACGTAGATACCCAAAATTCCATTTGCAAAGTATGGGAGGCTTTGCTTTTATAAAAATAAAGTTGGTGAGTGGGGTTGAGTAATAACTTTCTTGCAAGGCAGCATTTGTTGCTAAAAAACAAAGTTGTACTATGTTAATAATTAAATAGAAATAGGAGATACATGTTGAGCTAGAAAAGACGGGAGATAAGCAAGCTGTGATGGGAAATTAGTGAAACATCTGGATATTTTATTGAGATAATGATAAAAAACACATCTATAATATCACGTAAGTTTCAGACTCAAACTATCAGTTGTGTCATTTTTCCTGTCTGAACTATCACTATATATGTATTAAAATACACATAGTTGAGAGTTTAGATTGGAAAAGAAAACAGTTGATAATTGGCCTAATCAATTTTGAGGTGTGTTTTAATACGTATATGGTGATAGTTTATGTAGGAAAAAGAAACAACTGATAATTAAGGTGTGAAATTTGTGAAAAGAAATAATAATTCATGTGTTTTTTTTACCATTAACTCTATTTTATTTCAAATGTTAAATTACTGTTGAAAGGAATAATCTACATCTCCATGATAGCTCAGCCTTTCAATCCCTAATGACACAGACGGATTCAGAATTATTTTAGGTGAATTATACTAATTATAAATTCTTTTGTGGCAACAAGTGTAACACATACACTAATCAATAGGTCAAGTTACACCCCCATAATATCTTCTGGTGTCGACCCTTTGGGCCAACCAAAGCCTTCAAAACTCGGGAATGATGAGTCAGTTACTCTATCATTCTCCACTTAAATACTGGACTTGGCAAATAGCTTGAACTTGTGACCTAATACACAAATCCCTCAATCTTTGCAACTGAGCTAACATGGGGTCACTGACACCTATACATATTACCCTATTTTTCCTGCCCCAAACCCCTTGCCAACAGGAGCTCAATAATGCTGCTGATAGATACTCTTGACTAAAAGTATACAAGCCCACAAATGGAACAGAAAAATAATCAAGCTACCAAATGTCAAAAATATTATAAGAGCCTGGTTCTTGTTCAAGCCCACAGACCAATAGCACTTGGCAGCAGTGCTAGACAAAGAGTGCAGAGAAGTAGAAGAATGGTGTTGCAGTGAGCCTTCATGTAATAACATTGACATTTACATCTTCTAAAAGATATATTTCATTTTCCAATAGACAACTACTGAAAGAATAATAGCAAATTTTCTGAAGGAGAAGTTCCTCAGTTTCATCCTCGTACCCGAACAGGTAGATAGAAATTAAAGCACAAGTTCAGAAATCAATTAAATCATAATAAGAATCTGCCCAAGGAAGAGATAAATTATGACTACATATAAGATGTTTGAGGGAGAAATTCACCAGTTACAATGAAGAAAAAAATACCTCAACAAAATCCATATGGAGTTAAATTGTTGTACATTGACGGTACAAAATTTCTTTACATCATCCATGTGACCTGGAAGGGGAGCCTTGGAATAACTGATAAAGTTGCTGCCATGTGACCTGGATGTCATGGGTTCAAGTCGTGGAAACAACTTCCGGCAGAAATGCAAGGTAAGGCTGTATACAACAGACCCTTGTTGTCCGGCCCTTCCCCGGACCCCGCACATAGCGGGAGCTTAGTGCACCGGGCTGACCTTTTATCATCAAGTAACTTGCAACAACAGGTACTTGCCGATAGCAAGACTAAATTGGTAATTTAGAAATGAAGTAAATAAACTGCTATAACTAGTTAAAGTACAGTGACAGTGTAAAAGTTCATTACGCAGTCTGGGTATATAAGTTAAATCCATATGCAAATGTTAGGTTAATCAGTCTTCAACACAAGCAACTTGAGCTCTTGTTATTATGGTCTTGCAGAGAAATTTGTCTTGCGAAAATAAGGTAAATATCTAAGTTAATCCTTCACAACCTTAACAAGTAGACCTGTGGGTGACTCAACAGTTTTGAGATGGCCTGATCCTAGCAAATCTCTGAGATGAAATCTCATATCTAATGGAGAGAGTCGAAGGCGCCATTGCCATCTCTTTGTACTTTCTACGGTTGAGAAATGACATAACCTCCTTTCTTCCCTGATATAAAGTTGAAAAATGCTAGTAAATCATAGTGGATCATAGAACATTTGTTTTGGTATTATAGAAGTCATTTTCCATGGAAAATATATAATAATTAGCAAATCGGAGGGCATTTGATAATTTTTGAGTAATAAAGATTGATAATTTGAGCAAATAATATGATGCTAAAAGTTAAGATAGAGTTGTAAAGAAAACGATTTCAGCCCATAAGTGACAAGGAATCATTTTCCCCATTTTGATGGAAAATGTTTTCTTCCATCTTGAAAATGACTATGACTTCCTCGTAAAAAGCATTTTCTTGAAAAAATGACTTTTGTCGTATCAAACGCACCTACACAGATAAAAAAAGAATCTTGATTGAACTTGAAATGGGGATTAAAGAGGGACGTGTGAAACCTGCGTTAGGCCCTTGAGAACTGATCCAATATTCGGAATTGCAAACCAGTACATGTTTGGATTTTATTGGCGCCACAAGGAAGTTCTCATTCTCATAAAACTGGCTTCCATAAAGTTCACTGAAGGTTCTTCAATAGTATACCCGATTCACGAAGTTCTACCACTGCAGTCGTAATGGGTATTCTAATTTGATCCTACTAGAAAACCAAACATAGGTTTTTTTCCCAGTAAAAAAACAAGTCAATATTTAGGACGCGGCAACATTAAGGGTATAATAAAGCAAATGCTGAGATAAGATGAGGAGATCAATTTACATGACAATGAAAAATCTGATGTTCTTCCTTCACCTTGCCCCCCCCAACGACAGAAGCGAACGCTAAAGCCACCAGAAAAAAAATGAGTCAGTTACTCTTTCCTTTATGAACGATATCATGTATATCACAAACTAAATATTGACACAGGTTAGCAGCCTTGGATAGATACTGTACAACACACCTCCAGTAGATATTCTGATGCTTTGTTATACTACAAATGTTGATTTTATTATACTATCCCTTGATCATACCATGGTAAACAGTTCTAAAACTTTTCATCATACAAACTAAAAAAAGGGCAACCCGGTGCACTAAGCTCCCACTATGTGCGGGGTCCGGAAAAAGACCGGACTACAAGGGTCTATTGTACGCAGTCTTACCTCACATTTCTGAAAGATGTTGTTTCCACGGCTTGAACCCATATTAATTTCTTGAAAGTAATTTTGTTTTTCATCATACAAACTACTTTCAAGAAATTAACATAGACAGCCAGCCCAATATGATGCACAGTCATTTTAAAGGCTATTTAGAAGGCAGTTGGATCCGGAAATAGCAAAAGATCCTCGAGGTCACCAACCAACTTCTTAACAGATTAATTTTTAGGTTTCCATCAACTGCCTTCTGGACAATTTATACACCCCATTAAACAAGTTTGCAAGCGGTAATTGTGTCCCTTACTTGGCTATATGAAAAAGTAGTGTCTAATCATCACCTATGTATTAGGGCCTTGTGAAGAAACTCCCTACGAGGTGAAAGTAAATCCTTTTCTAGACAAGCGATGGAAATTACACAATATGTCTTAGATAGTTTGAACCAAGAAGTAATAGTTGATCTCCATATATAGATGTACAACCAGACAAAGCTGCAACCTCTGCTTCTCATTATTTTGCGGGAAATTCCACCTGTGAGTTATGCGAAGGCCAAATTCTAGTCAGCCCGAAGCATGGATAAACGAGGAGGTTGCGATAGGTTGAAAACCAATGTAACGTTATCTAACAATGAAGAATTGATTAAATCCTCGCTCCTAGGGCTCTAGTGGTAAGCATGATGCGTGGGTTAGGTGAATGTCATTGGTTTGAACTCTACCACAAATAAAAGCATGGTATTTAAGTGGAGATGAGTAGAGGAATGGACCCATTATCCAAGTTTCAAACCGTGCGCCACTGGTCCCCTCGGAATTCCTCGGTCGTCAAAGAAAAATCACTTGAATCTTCACAAGCTTCAAATAGCTGACACCAACTATTTGGACTGACATGTAGTTGATCGATACTAATCAGGAAGACAGGATATTGTAGCTGATCCAGGGTGTATTCCCTAGATTTAGGCTTTTCCAAAATTTTAGGATTACTTGTTAAACTACAAAACAAACAACAACAATATATTCAGTATAGTTCCACAAGTGAGGTTTGGGTAGGGTGGGTGTACACAGACCTTACCCTACCTTTATGAGGGTGAGAGGCTTTTCCCAATAGACCATCAGTTTGTTTCAGAACGCGCTATGAAAGAGATGCCAGAGTAAAAAGCTATGATGAAAATAGTTGTAAAATCTGAAAAAGCATAGAAACCACATTTCAGGGATTTATACATTGCTAAATCTATCCGTTGCCATCAAGCATTTCTAATTATTAATTTAAGAGATCAAAATTCTAGTTCAGTTCCATCAACATGCTGAAGACTGACTCACTCTCTGACAACAGCAAAAAGTTAAGACTATCATAAGAATAAAGTGTGCATAGCATATATGTAACCCATGTCAGAGAGGAGCATACTTTAGGAAAAAACTGCATTAACATCTGTTGAAAGAATGCAACATTGCAACGTAAGTTATGTCTTTATAGCAACTGTCAAGGAATTCCCTAAAACAGAAATTACAGAATCTTAGCAGATCATTCAACCATCAGAAATAAAAAACAATTAACATTACCGCGAAAACTCCATCTTTAAGCCAATGCAATCATTGATAAGGAAATGTGAAAAAACAAAAGAGAACAAAAGGAAGAAAATGAAAAGGACCCAAACAATTTTACTTCAATTTGAAAATTTAGCAGAAAATACTAGAGCTATAGTGTCACGACCCAAATCGGAGGCTCATGACGGGCACTGGACCTCACCTGCTGGGTACCACCAATCATACAGTCAACATCAAATCGTAATTAAATACAGGCCACAAGGGCCGTCACCCAATACTTTACTGACATATGAAAATAATAAGCGGAAAAAAAAAAACTAGACTATGTAAAGTCTTTAACCATAAAGCCCCAACTTATATATATATATGTACATATCAAGGCCGACAAGGCCATATATGACTACTACACACAAGAAACCTGTCTACAAGCCTCTAACAAGTACGCGACATCAAAAGGTCGGGACAGGGCCCCGCCATATCCATATGTACATGCAAAAATATATTGTACCGAGATTAGACCGATACTCTGAAACAAGGGAGTGCTCCAAAATCCGCTGAGTCAGCAACCTACAAACGTAGATCGTTGCCCTATCTACGTGAACCTGCGGGCATGAAACGCAGCGTTCCCCGACAAAAGGGACGTCAGTACGACTGATGTACCGAGTATGTCAGGCATAAACAGTAGCACAACATGGATATAATAATAAACTGAAACAGAAACAACCGACCACTAGTGAATGCCCCTAAGGGCCTTAATATCCCTAAATGTCATGCACAATACAAATGTGATATACATATATATATATTGGCCTCATCGGGCATCTTACTTTCCATAACAGCCTCTGTGGGCATCATATCATTTCGGCCTCTGTGGGCATCATATCATATTGGCCTCATTGGGCATCTTCCTTTTCGTGATATCTATACCAGCTGCAGGTGGTGTGCGTATATAATGTCATTCTCTTTTCCCATCCCCTACATATATATAATGTGTATCATATAGTAGTGTATATAACACATGTGGGGCCAGGGTAATACATGAATATAATATAAATGCATGAATGACAATAAAACATTCTGAACTTATCAGATGACATAATATCCTTGTACCTTCGGCTAACATTGAGAATATTCACATCTTTCCCATATACCTCAATAAGGATTTAAGAACATATTTAGACATGCTTTGACAACTGGAACAATATCATGAACATTATTAACTACTAAGAGTAGAATAATTTATAGAATAATATTACGGTTACGTTTCGTTATATGGAACATGTCAAAAGAAGAAAATGATTTGTCTTAACATACCTTAATTGGTCTTCTTAACAACCCAGTCAATGTAACTCATCTAGCACCTCAACCTTATTTGCCAAGAATTACTCTTCTTCCACCTTACTTCACTTCGAAGAAAGCCCGAATTCAACAACGAGATGGAAGCCGTGCACAAAATTCGTATGTTATTCTTAACGAGAATTATACTTGATGTCAAGAAATTTTGATGTTGTTGCAAGTGTTCCTCGTCAGAGAATTCATATAACATGAGATGAGAAAGATTTTTTTTTTGTTTTATGTATGGCAGCGTGCAACACCTCAATATATCACTATTTCTACTTGAAATTCCAAGGTAAAGACTTCAAATATATATTTCTTAGTGGATAATGGGGTCCACCTCCAAATGTCTACTCTTTGCTTAGCAATAGTTTATGTACCCAAAATGTGTCACCCACCAGATTTATTATTAAATATACACATAATATACACGAGATACACAAGTATATTATGTGTATATTTATGAATATTGATTCTCAGTTTTGTATAGAAAGTCCACGGTAATTGGGCAGATTTTATACATAGGTTGTTGTAATATTTTAGTGTAAGTATTACCTTACTTAGTCTTGTACACTTACCATAGTTATAGGAGTCTTGTACTACTAGAATAAGGTTTTGGGTTTAGAATAGGAATAGGTTTTCTATTATGGTAAATTGTAACTTGTATATATACTCTTTTTATTAATGAGAATAATCAAGGGATTATTTCTTTCATGGTATCAGAAGTCTAGGACTCAAATACTTCCGCTCATCTCCCAAAGGAAATTCCCTCTCGGTTTCTTCGTCACACCCGAGGCCTCCCTTCAAAATTTTCTTATCCAAATTTCTTGTTCTATTCACTATGACTGATAAGAACATGTTTCATCCTGCCCTAATAGTTTCTAACATCAACATCGTTCTTCCTATTGTTCTTGACATAGAAAACGTCAAATAAGGGACGTGGGCAAAGTTGTTCAAATTTCATGCACTTGCACATCAAGTCCTCCACCACATAATTCCTCCAGCTCATGGCACGCAGGATGTACCCACCAAGGAGGAAAATCCTAAATTATGGATTACTCTTGATCCTACGGTTCTCTAGTGGATATATGCCACTATCTCTGTCGACCTCTTACAAATGATAATTGAACCCAACTATACGGCTATGGCGGCTTGGGATAGATTGAGTGATATATTCCAGGATAACAGGCATTCCCGTATTGTCACCCTTGAACATGAACTTTCCCAAGTCACTATGGAGGATTTTCTGAATGTTTCCTCCTATTGAAAATGACTCAAGGAATTGGCGGATCAACTTCGCAACGTTGGTGCTCCTGTTAGCAATGATCATCTCGTTTTACAGATAGTTGTAGACTTGTCTGAGGCCTATAACGGCGTTGTTTCGATACTTTGTCAAAGTAACCCTCTATCGCAATTTTATCAAGCCAGGTCTATGCTTACACTAGAGGAGGATGGTTTGGCTAAAAGGGCGGCTACTGGCACTAACTCCGTCTTGATGGCCACGTCCAATGGTTCTCCGGCATTTTATGACAATTCAGACCAAAATCGTAAAAATGGTGGCGGCAAGAAAGGTCAGATCACAAGAATAAAAATAAAGGTGGTGGTCGTGGTGGTAATGGCAGCAGCGACGGAGGACGAGCCACTGGTGGGTCCCAGCCAGCTGGACCACCAGCAAACTGGCCATGGGCCAACTGCCAGTGGCCCGCTGTCCCCTCTTCACAATCAGGTACTGGATACGGGAATTGAGCCACTGCCCAGTCCATGCCAAATTTTCAGCAGCAGTCACGCCGTCTAGCCCAGCTTCACCAGCAACAATCTCACCTAGTTGGGTATTGGCCAGCCCCAAGCCTGCTTGGGCCTCGGCCACAGCAGGCCTTTGCGGCTGAGGGGCCCACTTTCATCCCTTCTCCGATAGATATTGAAGTTGCAATGCACACGCTGGGATTAACTCCTCCGGACCCAAATTGGTACATGGACACAGGCGCCACAACCCACATGACATCCGATTCAAGTACTCTCTCATCTTATTCCAATTTGAGCAACCCTCGTGGCATAATCATTGGTAATGGTAATACTATTCCGATTCGTGGTTATAGTCATAAAACTTTGTCCCCCCCCATCCACCCCTTATCTTGAAAAATACCATTCATGCCCCTAAATTGATTAAAAATTTGGTGTATGTCCGTAAATTCACCACTGATAATTCAATTTCAATTGAATTTGATCTGTTTGATTTTTCTGTGAATGATTTCAAGACGTGGAGTCCTCTCATGAGGTGTGATAGTAGGGGAGATCTTTATCCTATCACGCCAAGTTCCAGTTTCTCGCGTCAAGCCTTGCCATTAACCTTTGCAGCTCTTGCTCCTTCCTTATGGCGTGCTCGTCTAGGTCATCCGAGGTCATCTATTTTGTCTTCTTTAGATAAAAATAAATTTATTTCATGTAAGGGTACGCGTAGTACTCCGAATTGTCAATCTTGTTCTTTAGGGAAAATTGTTAGGTTGCCATTTGTAGACTCTAATTCTCATACTTCAATGTCATTTGATATTATTCATAACGATTTAGGGACATCTCATGTTCTCAATTCTTTGGGTCATCGGTACTATGTTCTATTTTTGAACGATTATTCTAAGTTTTTATAGACTTTTCCGATAGCGAAAAAATCTCAAGTTTTTTTCACCTTCTTAAAATTTAGAGCATTCATTAGAACCCAATTTGAACGAAAAATAAAAAATATTCAATGTGATAATGGAAAAGAATATGATAATGGTGTGTTTAGGGAGTTTTGTGCTAATAATGGGATCAATTCTTTTTTTTCTTGCCCTCATACGTCTTCACAAAATGGGAAAGTCGAACGCAAAATTCGTACCATTAATAACATTGTCCCAACTTTATTGATTCATGCTTATGTACCCCCTTCTTTTTGGCCTCATGCTCTACAACTGGCTACAAATCTTCTTAACATTCTCCCTTCCAAAGGTTTGACATATTCGTCCCCTCTTCAAATTTTATATAATAAGACTCCTTCGTTTTCACATCTTAGGGTCTTTGGGTGCTTATGTTATCTGTTATTTCTGTCCACCACAATTAACAAACTTCATGCCCGTTCTACCCCTCGTGTATTTTTGGGGTATCCGTCAAATCATCGTTGTTACAAATGTTTTAATTTATCGTCTAATAAAATCATCATTAGACGCCATGTTATTTTTATGAGTCCCAATTCCCGTTTGCAAAATTGAGTAGTCCCGTGCCTAGTTCGTATAATTTTTTGGATGACGGTATATCTCCGTATATTATTCACCATTTATCGGAAGTATCATGTACCCAATATCCGCCAGCGGGCCCACTGCCCGTTTGCCCTCCAGTTGCATTGCCTTCTCCATGTCTGGGTCCAACGACTGGGCCATCAATCCAGCCCAGTTCTGGCCCAGAACCTATTTTGTCGCCCAGGTCTAGTATCAGCCAATTGCCTTTTTCGGCGTCTGGAAGTGCTCCAGTTATCCGTTATGGGCTAGCAGGCCCACTACCTGCTGGCCCATCTGTCACATGTCCTGATATTTCCCAAAATTCACCCACTTCTCCCCTGAGTCATAGACCAGTCACGTATAGTCAACGTGGTATTTTTAAACCAAAAAGATATTTTAATTTAACTTCTAATGTTCTTAAATTACATTTACCCCGTAATCCTGTGTCTGCATTAAATGACCCGAATTGGAAAATTGCTATGACCGACAAATATAATGCTCTTCTTGATAATAAGACGTGGGAGTTAGTGCCCCGTCCATATGGTGTTAATATCATTCGGTCTATGTGGATTTTTGCTCATAAGGATAATTCTGACGGTTCATTTGCGAGGCATAAGGCTCGTCTTTTAGGTGATGGTAAGACTTAGCAGGTTGGTGTGGATCGTGGTGAGATATTTAGCCCGGTGGTCAAGCCGACTACCATTCGCACTTTGCTCTGCTTGGCTCTTTAAAAGCACGACCCATCCATCAGTTAGATGTGAAGAATGCTTTCTTACATGGCGATCTCAAAGAGACAGTCTATATGCATCAGCCCTTAGGGTTTAGGGATCCCAAATATCCTCATCACGTCTGTTTGTTGAAGAAGTCCTTGTATGGGTTTAAGCAGTCCCTACGGGTTTGGTACAAAAGGTTTGCAGACTATGTTGTAACTATTATGTTCGATCACAGTAGGTCTGATAATTCATTGTTCATATATCGTCATGGTTCTTCCTTGGCTTATATACTGTTATATGTGGATGATATTATCTTGACTGCATCTTTTGATGCGTTACGCCAGTCTATCATGACAATGCTCAGTTCTGAGTTAGCTATGAAAGATTTAGGGCCTTTGAGTTATTTTTTGGGGATTGTTGTTACTCGTCACGCAGGTAGGTTGTTCTTGTCCCAGAGGAAGTATACAACTGGGATCATTGAGATGGATGAGATGTCATCCTGTAAGTCCACTTCCACTCCGGTTGATACTAAACCCAAGCTAGGTGCTGCGGCTGCCTCACCTTACGAGGATCTAACCTGCTATTGCAGTCTTGCAGGGGCACTTCAGTAACTTACGTTCACGAGACCTGATATTACATATGTCATACAATAGGTGTGTTTGTTTATGCATGACCCCAGGATTGAGCACATGAATGTGCTCAAACGTATTATTCCGTACATCCTGTGGATATTTGATTATGGCTTGCATTTGTATCCTTCGTTGACGTCTACACTTGTCTCATATACAGATGTTGATTGGGGTGGTTGTCCAGACACCAGACGGTATACGTCTGGCTATTGTATATTTCTTGGTAATAACTTGGTCTCATGGTCTGCTAAGCATCATTCGACGTTATCACGTTCTAGTGTAGAGGCCGAGTATCGAGGGGTAGCCAACGTGGTCTCTGAGTCATGTTGGTTACGGAATCTGCTTTTAGAGCTTCATTGTCCTATTCAGAAAACTACCTTGGTGTATTATGATAATGTTAGTGTCATCTACCTTTCTGGTAATCCTGTTCAGTACCAGCACACTAAACATATCGAGATGGACATTCATTTTGTTCGAGAAAAGGTAGCTCGTGGATAAGTACGCATCTGCCATGTCCCTTCCAGGTATCAAATTGCAGACATTTTCACAAAGGTTTTTCCTCGGTTCTTTTTGAAGATTTTAGGGACAGTCTCAGCGTACGAAGACCGCCCGCTATAACTGCGGGGGTGTGTTAAATATATACATAATATACACAAGATACACATGTATATTATGTGTATATTTATGACTATTGATTCTTAGTTTTGTATAGAAAGCCCAAGGTATTGGGCAGATTTTGTACATAGGTTGTTGTAATATTTTAGTGTAAGTATTACCTTACTTAGTCTTGTACACTTACCATAGTTATAGGAGTCTTGTACTACTAGAATAAGGTTTTGGGTTTAGAACAGGAATAGGTTTTCTATTATGGTAAATTGTAACTTGTATATATAATCTTTTTATTAATGAGAATAATCAAGGGATTATTTCTTTCATTTATGTATATCATTAGTCATATTTCCTCTACTTACCATGGTCCCATGTGGACATGGTAATTCCAACACATGCTTTCTTAATTTCTAATTAGAGCACTACTCCATAACCTTTTTGGGGACATATAGTTATTATTATTAATCCCCATCGTCACATTTATTAAGTCCTAAATTAAAATTATTTCGGAACAACGCCCTTATATATACTAAGCTCCTGATTTGCATATATATAGATGCTCAAACCATCACCCAAAAATACAGGGTGTTACATATAGCTTATATAAGAATGAGTAATTTTAGAAAGAACTTTTCCATTTTTCCATAGTAAGACTATAGGACCTTTCAGGTTGGTGTATACAATTGGTTTATCAGGTAGAACAACAACATACAAATTGGTTTATCAGGTGCAAGGAGAAAATGCATATTTAAATTTGGGGCAATGTTATAAGACATTTTTTGCTGGATATCGATATGGAAAATACTAGGTATGTACATGTAGGATTTTGTTGGATTCAAAACCGGTAAGCAGGCACAGGGAAAGTTTAAAATTTTATTCTACTTACCCCAATAATTTCTTCTGATATGGTTATATGACAATCAAAACCTGTAAACAAAACTTGAACAAGAACTTACAGGTTATAAAATCTGGAGTCTTTACTAAAGAGTGGACACGCAATTGCTCCCTTCGACGGCAAGCACCTTGCTACGGTATATTCCTCTGTCAAGAAAACTAGGAAATCTTGACAAAGGTTTGAGAGAGTTTTATCCTAGGCTATAAGTCTAGAATTCCTATGAGAATTGGTGTGTTAAATAACAATGGTTGGTGTTGTATATATAGCAAAAATTAGGTCAAACTTTAGATTAGGGTTGGGCTTTAAGCCTGGCCCGAAATCGAGGTGCAGTGGGCTAGTCTAATTGGGCCCACTGCCGGGTCGACGCCGCTGCTCAGCCTAGCAGGCGCCGCGGCGCCTTACATCAAATTACG
This sequence comes from Anisodus acutangulus, assembly GCA_029783415.1. Classification (NCBI taxonomy): domain Eukaryota; kingdom Viridiplantae; phylum Streptophyta; class Magnoliopsida; order Solanales; family Solanaceae; genus Anisodus; species Anisodus acutangulus. The sequence continues at coordinate 46,417,193 of CM056506.1, read as the reverse complement.
TTTCCCATTTTCATTTAATATATATATTCTTCACATTAAATTCAAAATCCAATTTTGATTTAATTAAATAATTTCCATCTAATAGAAATTATCTCATAGTTATTATCAATTAAATATCTCGATTCCAAATAGAATATTTAATACTTTCTCAATACACCCTTATATCGAAGAGACAATTGACATAGTGTGACCCTATATGCCTTTATATATCGACACTAATCCAATTAAGGTCCATACGAAACTCCTAGATTGCGTCGTACGACGAACTCAATATATGAAGTACGTGTCACGACCCGACCCGATGGGCCGCGACTAACCGTCCTAATGACGTCATTATACTAACATGTCACACATAATCCAACTAGTCCTTAATGAGTCTGAAATCCGGCAGCATAACGTTGCAATAACAACATATGCTGCAGAAAGTGCCGCACAAGGCCGCTTGCCTTCAAGCACGTACTGCCTCCCGAGTGAGTCACAACCAGCCAATATAACATAACAAGCAAGCCGACAAGGCTCGGGCACCGTGATAGTAACGTATATACATGGGAACACCCCAAAGATCGTAATACAATAACACGATCGACCAAAACAGAGTCATAACCCTTACATAATGCATAACCCACCACCGTTTCACGACTTATAAGAAGAATAATGACATATGATCGGACAGGGCCCGCTGTGTCCCTAAATACTAACATAAGTCTAAAAGAGATTCTGACCAAAATGACAAAGCCCCGGATCAAAGGAGCTTTCCAACCTCGGCCGAGTAGGAACCTCAGGCCTGAGGTTCACCAAACCGAAAATATGTACCGCATGGCATGAAACGCAGCTCCCCGAGGAAAGGTCAAGACGAATAATGTACTCGAGTATGTAAAAAACGGAAGTCGTAAAAGAGATCATAAGTAGCCAATGTAAATGTAAGATTAGTATAAAAATCGGATCCAAATCCAACTGTGCCATAAACCATAAAAGTCGGGCCAGTGCCTTATAAAAATGAGAGTCAAGGCAAGAAAACATGAATGCCTGTCCCATATACATATATATACTCAGAACGCAACCCGCCCACTAGTGCGGACTCGCGTGAATCATATCATAACCCCTACATGGCCGACTCTCAGAAATCATCTCTCATCTATGGATCCATCCTACGTGAACCCTGCCCTCTAGTGAGGGTCTCTGTGAACAATGCAAGGTCGCACTAGTCGTAACCCTACTGACTCATGAAAGTAAGTAGTAACACTTTAGCACGCAGATATCGTGAGTAACCATATGCAAGTAAAAATTATCATCCGACTCTCAATAAAATCATTGTAATAATGTCATAATAAACTATTTGCTGAAAAATCATAGGCACTTCTCATAACAATCCTCATTAGGAATTAAATTGTATAAGAATTCAAGTACGCTCCAGTGACTTTCATTAAATCATGCCAAAAAGAAAGTTAAGTAAGAGTTTCACATACATCTTAGACGAACTAATCAACTCTATATTAGAGTACATCTCTGATTTAGAACTTCAACCTATAATAATGGTACACGCTCGCTCAATTCTATGATCGCTAGCATACTTTATATTGAATAACGACTTTATTTTATAAAAATTCAAAGACTTTCCTGCTTATACATGTTTCCACAACTTCCAAACGAGGCTAATAACATCAATAAACAAGCACCAATTAAGGGCAAAACCAAGACAACAATAAAGGGAATTTACACACCCACTTCTCATGTAAATTTAGCCTCTTAATCCATCTTAAAACAGCCCACAAAACAGCCCATGTTCCAACAACAACGAGGGTAGAATGTGAAGCCTTTCTATGCCTTTCCACACCCTTATTCCTTTAGGACTTACCTTAGAAATTACCACACTTAAACATGCATAATGGTGACTAAATTTGCAGAATTATAACACCACAAAACAGCCCCTAAAACAGTCCATATACATCACAACATGTCCAACAATTTCATGCAAGTTCTTGGCTACAACATGTTATAATTCCATAACTCTTATCTTAATTCATATAATCCAATTTCGAATTTTAATACTTCCATATAACTAATTCCAACTAAATCTCCACATTTCCTTTCAATTTCATCATGCAATTAGTGATAATAATAACAACAATAACCAATGAATCCAACAACACCAAAATCTGTCCCAAATTGGCAACTAGCCCAAAATGGTCACATACAATGCTTAAATTCCAATTCTTCCTTAACACAAATTTATTACCTTAATTCTAACAACATGCATTCCAATTATATCATAGAAATAAGAATTTTTATACCTCAAATTCGTCAAAACAAATCCATAATTTTCCGCCACTCAAGCTTTTCCGGAAATCCCCACTGCTTTGTAATTTTTCTCCTCCTTTTGCCCACTTCTTCAACTCCACTTACATGCAAGTGTTATACAATGTTAAGCCATCATCCCTACACATTTTTCTTCCAAAATTTCATCCCAAAATTTCGAAAATTCCGGGGCGTATTTGATGACCAAGCAAAGGGTCGCTGTTTGCCACTGCTTTTTGATGTTGTTTTGCTTCTAATTTTTGGTGAAAATGTAGTCTAGGAAGAGAAGATAACAACCTTAATTTTGGTTAAGGGTGGAGGGTGATTTTCGATTTGTTTGGAGGAGAGAATGAGAAGAGAGTTTGGTTTTTGTTTAAGTGTAGGAAGAAGATGAAGAGGTAATGTAGGTTTATTAAAAATCTGATTTCCTTTTACACTTTGGCCCCCAAGTTCTTCAATTAATAAATCTCAAACCCACTTCTTTTTAATTTCCGAGAATTTCATAAGCCTCAGATCCTCAATGTCATAATTTTATAATACAATACTATTCCATAACGGAATATACAATTATTGCTATAAGTATCCAACGCCACCCTTATTTGCGTGACCAACATCTTTCCGGAATCACATCCTCTTGTTTACTAATTTTCGGATTAGCATATATAAATATACTCTATATCCAAGATTCGAATCTTACCTCCTTAATTACGTCCTCTAATTATAGTCTTAAAATTACGAGGTGTAACAGTACGTTTACATGAATCCAGCAAACATAACCTTTATGTGAGATGATAAATTCATTTCATTCACTACACACTCGATCAAGCTTAGGATTTGCCATGTGTCTATCCAAATGGCTTGATCACTTTATCTCATCTATATTAGTCGACAGCTAGACCATATTCTAAATATGTCTCTTTCATTGGCCAATGACTTGGTCAACCTAATATCACTGAGAAGTTGAGTGCTCTCTCGAATATCCAATCGAGAAATGAATCATATTCTTGGCTCAACTACCACCTTAATTTACATCATAATTCACTCAACACAAGCCGTATCTTATCCTATAAGGAGTTTAAGCTTAGGAAAGGGTCAAAGTACATTACTTTGTAAACAAAGTGTGTATTGACCTCAAGTCAAAGGACATTCATCTCCCACACGCTGATAACACCTTAGACATGTATAACAAATAGTTTATCAGCAGGGTATACCAATATTTTCCAAAAGTATCCATGTGTCCATCACTAGTAACCATTACTAGAAGCAGGTGGGACATACTACATTCTCTAAGAATGTGATGCAGACCACATGTCGATTTATAACATATCATCGATATCCCATTCTCAATGATAATTAGTCGAGGTAATTTTGAGAGTTTCGTTCTATCATTAATATCTCACTCTATTAATGACAACGTAAGCTTAATGGATGCACATATATGAATAATTGCAGACAATCAAACAATAATTCAATAATTGTAAATTCCATAAATATATTAATCTTATTAGTAAGACAAATGTGTTCAAGTACATTTATCCCTAATAATGATTATCTCTAGGACATACATACTTTCAGTACACACAAATAAACTAAAAAGAAATCTGATTCACCGTCACTTGGCTTTGAGAAGGTCACTCACAAGTTCTTCATGTCCAATACTGGGATCTAGCTTTGAATGAATTACATGCTCCTTGAACCATTCAAAAACAGAAAGGTCTTCTTGCTTCTGTGTTTCCAATCTTTTACTGACATGTTCAATCTAAACAAGTATTCGAGTCAAGTTTTATTACTAGGAAGTTAACTCTCAAACAAAACTAATGATCAATTAGGGAAACTAAAAGTTAAGCCACCAACCTAACTAAAGTAGTCATCCAAAAACATTATAGCATGATCATCATGTCCAGTACTTAATTTGAAAGTGTTGGGTTTACAAGGATTTGCAAGAAACGGAAATTACAAGTAACTGCTTATGTAAGAATTGAAATTACAATTCAACTAGAAAACTGAAAATTACAATATAACAACAAAACTGAAATTACAATATTTGTTGAACAAGAAGACCGGAAACTGCTTTGATTTTTGCTGAGTTGAGTGTGACACTCTGTCCTTAAGACAATATTGCCCCGTATGTATCCTTTATACGTCCCGGATAATTCGTCTCCCAAGATAAAACAACAATGGAACAATTGAGCAAAGGAAACTCAAGAGCTACCGTGTATATCAAGAACTCAAGAATAATGAAATGGTGCTAGGAAGTTATAGGAAGAACTGATTTTCTGGTTGTATATTTTCGTGTATATCAAGTGTATTTTTTTGTACCTCAACAATGGTGTAAGGGGTGTTTATATAGGTGAGGGAGGGTTGTTTAACTACCCCCATAACAGCCATTATTGGCCAAATAATGGCCATTATGGAGGTAGTAAAGCCACCAAAATAAATGGTGAAAGACCAACGGATTTGGCCATTATAGGAGGAGTAATTCAGCCAACATAAATGGCTAAATTGAGTCTTTGGATGTTTACATTCTGTCTGTAGAAATCTGAATTTACGGAAACTTCAGGACCAAAGCGTACATCTTGAAACTTCAGGGACCAAATTGTACATCTGAAAGAATTGGTCCAAACTCGTACATCTGAAGCTTCGGGATCAAACTGCACGTCTGGAAAAATTCTACGGCCCAAAAGATAATATCGAAGGCCCACGGTGAACCCGTGAACGAGAACCCGAGAACCGGAACCGAACCTAACCGACCGACGGGCGGGCGGCGGCGGCGCGCGTGTGGTCTTTCCTCGAACCGAAGCACATCTAGGTCCTCCCTCATTTAAACACATGGGGTACCCCTTGGGGTCCCAATTCCCAAACCAATTTCGAGTCTTATATACACAATAATTCTTTCTTCCTCTACCGATGAGGGAGAATTGAACACAACACCACACTTTCCATGCTTCAAATACCTCACTTCGTGGACCAATATCTCCTTCATTTCTCAATGAAATTTGACGATTCTTGGCCCTACGGTTATCTATGTACTTAGTAGATCATGCATATGTGAAGAACCGAATTCTCCAACATACGTAACACTAGTGTTTAAGCCGTTAAAGTTGGTCGGTCGCAACTCCCGCCAAAGGCAAATTTCCAACAATCCCCTCTTGAAAGAGATTTTGGCGCACTCACATGGTGCCTTTTTCATTTCCAGCAATATTTCAGCGGACCGATGTTGCATAAGGAGAGGTAGCATCAGCTTTGAACCTTCCATAGTTGAATACCATCGGACTTACTTACTACGCGGTGAACGTGATGTCTTAAACCGTCAGTGTTTAGTGTAAGCCAAGTCAATAGTACCAACACAACAAATTCCCTTAATCTCTTCTTCGTAATGTTTTGTCCGTTTTGGCCATGGACAACGTCTTGGATTCTTAAGTGCGTTCATTTTGGCGGCGTCCGCCCTCGCACTTAAATAGGTGGTCTCCTATAAGGTATCTGCTATACCCCACTTCACAAGTGGTAGGAACCATTAAAAGTTTCCCAAGAACCTAACCTCAACTTGTTGAGGATCATTACAGTTTTGAAAACTTAACCTTTACCCATCTGCAGATAGCACTTAACGTCTATCGGGAACGGCTTTGATTTGGTGTTTCTTTTGAAATCACTATCCGAAGTGCTCATACTTCCACCAAGCGGTCAATGAACCTTTACAACTTCGTTTTCCCATTGAACCAAATTACTGGGATCTCCAGTTCGTAAGGTTGGGTTACCACTGTATTGGTCCTTATATTTTGGGTTTTAAGCCCATTCCCCTAGACAGGCAAGCCATCTGATCCTTGAGTAGGCCCTTTGTCAATGGGTCTGCTATATTATCCTTTGACTTGATGTAATCAATGGATATTATACCCGTGGTGATCAGTTGCCTAACGGTCTTATGCCTCCGTCGAATATGACGAGACTTGCCGTTGTACATAGTATTCTGTGCCCTTCCTAGAGCCGACTGACTGTCGCAGTGGATCATTACCGAAGGTACGGGTTTGTTCCAACACGGAACATCCTCTAAGAAGTCATGAAGCCACTCAGCTTCTTCTCCTGCTTTGTCTAAAGCGATAAACTCCGATTCCATTGTGGATCGGGCGATGCAAGTTTGCTTAGAGGATTTCCAAGACACAGCCCCACCACCAATTGTAAATATATACCCACTGGTGGACTTGGTGTTCTCTATATCAGATATCCAGTTTGCATCACTGTACCCTTCTAGTACAGCTGGATATCTCGAATAGTGCAGCCCGTAATTTAACGTGTATTTCAGGTATTGTAATACCCGATTCAACGCCTTCCAGTGATTATCACTCGGATTACGGGTGAACCTAAACAACTTATTGACTGCGTAAGCAATATCAGGTCGGGTGCAGTTTGTTATATACATCAAACTACCGATCACATGTGCATATCGCTCCTGGTATACCGGTGCACCAAGATTTTTATCAAGCTTTTGATTTGTATCCATTGGTGACTTTATCGGTGAACTGTCTAACATCTCAAACTTTCTCAAAACATCCTCGATGTAGTGAGACTGAGATAAGACCAGTCCGTCAGACGTCTTAGAGATTTTAATCCCTAAGATGACATCTGCGATACCCATATCCTTCATGTCGAAGCATTGTTTCAACATGTTCTTAGTCTCTAGGATTACCCTAGGACTGCTTCCTGTGATTAACATGTCGTCTACATACAGGCATATCATAACAAATGAGTCAGAGTTACCTTTCGTGTAAACACATTTATCACACTCATTAATGGCGAACCCTTTCGATAGTAGAGTACTATCAAATTTTTCGTGCCATTGTTTCGGAGCTTGTTTCAGCCCGCATGAGATTTGATAAGTCGACGGACTTTCTTCTCTTGCCCTTGAACCACGTACCCTCGGGTTGGTCCATATAGATTTCTTCTTCCAAATCACCGTTTAGGAAGGTCGTCTTAACATCCATCCGGTGTATCTCAAGGTCACGCAAAGTCGCGATCGCAATGAATACCGTATGGATGTCATCCAGATCTGGAGAGTATGTGTCAAAGTAGTCAAAGCCTTCTGTTTGCCGATAGCCCTTGACTACCAACCTGGCTTTGTACTTGTCTATAGACCCATCTGCTTTGTATTTCCGTTTGAGTATCCACTTACACCCCCAACGGTTTATTTCCCGGAGGAAGATCAACCAACTCCCAAGTATGGTTATGCAGAATGGAGCTTATTTCACTCTCAATAGCTTCTTTCCAGAGCGATGCTTCTGGAGTTGACAACGCCTTAGCAATTGTCCTTGGTTCATCATTAACCATATAAGCTACAAAGTCATGACCGAAGGATTTATCCTTCCTGGCCATTTTACTTCGCCTTAGATCCATCTCTGGAGTCTCCAAGTTCTGAGAATCTGGAATACTAGATTTCGGATGTTCAGCCACCTCGAGATTCGCTAAATCTGAACCATTTAGATCCGGGCAGTCAAGGACTCCCGGTTCTTGAGAACTTTGTGCATAACTTCGTTTGCGAGAAGTTATGTCTTTCTCCTTTCTAGGAAAGGTACTTTCAAAGAATAGAGCATTCCTTGATTCCATTATTGTACCCTGGTGGATATCTGGAATATCTGACTTATGCACTAAGAAGCGATAAGCACTACTGTTATTTGCATATCCGATGAATATGCAATCTACAGTCTTAGGCCCAATCTTGACCTGCTTTGGCTTGGGTACTTCAACCTTTGCCAGACAACCCCACACCTTAAAATATTTGTAGGTGAGTTTCTTTCCCTTCCATGATTCATATGGAGTTTTGTCCTTACCCTTATGTGGGACTCTGTTAAGAATCGTATTGGCGGTAAGGACGGCTTCTCCCCACATGTTTTGTGGAAGACCGGAATTGATAAGCAAGGCATTCATCATTTCCTTTAATATGCGGTTCTTACGTTCCGCCACACCATTTGATTGAGGTGAGTATGAAGCCGTCGTTTGATGAATAATGCCTTCTTGGGCACAGTATTCCTCAAAAGGCGCTACATATTCTCCCCATCTATCGTTACGAATGGATTTAATCCGTAGGCTAAGTTGATTCTCAACTTCTGCTTTGTAACGTCGAAACGCTTCAAAGGCTTCATCCTTACTTTTCAACAAGTAAAGGTAACAATACCTTGTGCTATCATCTATAAATGTTACAAAGTACTTGTTCCCCCCTCTAGTTTGTGCAAACTTCAAATCACATATATCTGTGTGAATAAGTTCTAGAGGAGCGGTATTCCTTTCGACGGATCGAAAAGGAAGCTTAGTAAGTTTTGCCTCTACGCACACCTCACACTTATGTTGAGGGTTTACGTCGATAGACGGCAACAACTCCATCTTTACCAGCCTTTGAATAGACTTGTAGTTAACGTGTCCTAATCTATGATGCCATAAATTAGAAGACTCAAGCAAATAAGAAGAAGGTTCAACTTTATTTCCTTGACGCAATACAGACATGGCATTCACTTTGAAGAGGCCTTCATAGACGAAGCCTCTCCCTACAAATGTGCCATTTTTAGTGAGTACAAACTTATTGGATTCAAACACTAGCCTAAAACCAGCATTAACCAATAAAGGTCCAGAAACTAAATTTCTTCTAATTTTTGGGACGTGCATCACTTCCTTCAGAGTGAGTTCCTTACCGAAAGTCATCTTCAGGACCACCTTTCCAACTCCTAGCACGTCCGAGGAAGCGTTGTTGCCCATGAACAGCTTCTTGTCTGTGACTGGAGTGTACGTAGAGAAGGCATCTTTGTTGGAACAGATGTGTCTTGTTGCACCTATGTCCACCCACCACTGCATCGGATTCTCAACCAAGTTGGCTTCTAGCACCACGGCCGAGAGATCCTCAATCATGTCATCCATGAGCGTGTCCTTGATGACGTTAGCTTGAGCCTTGCCTTTCGACTTGGCTTTCTGTTGTTGCTCAGTCTTGAGCTTGCGGCATTCCTTGATCCTATGACCAGGTTTCCCACAGTGATGACAGTTACCTCTGAATGTCTCCGCTGCGGGGGCTTTGCCGTCTTTGTGGAACTTCCGCTTGTTGCTTGTTTTCCCTTTGGCCTCAGCCAAATTTGCCTTTGCCTCAGCATGTTGTCTACCATTTGGCAAGGTCTTCTTATTATCTTCCTGGATTTGCAGTTTGATAACAAGCTCTTCAAAGGTCATCTCCTTTGTCTTGAGTTTCAAGTAACTCATAAACTCATTCTATGAAGGAGGTAACTTTTCAATCAGTGATGCAACCAAAAACTGCTCGTTTGGCTTGATCCTTCCAAATCCAGGTGATGTAAAATCATTTGGAATTCCTGGACTTGGGACATCACCGTCTTGCTTTGTCCACCATTTGGAATTTTAGAAATTTTCCAAGGATGAACTTCTTAGTACCCGCATCTTGTGCGTTGTACTTCTTTGCGATTTTCCCACGACTCTTTGGCGGTGCCAGCGGTAGAATATACCGTGTAGAGGGTCTGCCAAGCGATTCAAGATATATAGTTCTTGCACATGAAATCGCTATGATTCCATGCATCACGAACCATCTTCATGCCGTTAACGACATGGATACCAAGGCCCTTCACTCGCTTTCAAAGAAAGTAAGAGTCCATTTCATCTCCAGCTTGTGGAGGATCTTCCGTAAGGAACCGGGCCATGCCCATAACTGTTAAGTAGAACAACATCTTTTGCTGCCATCTTTTAAATTCTGATCCCATGAACTTTTCAGGGCGATCATGGTGGTGTGAAGAAGAGGGGGGGAGCTCCAACAGTCGGGAAGGCAGCAGTGTTACTGCCTTGAACAGTAGTAGCAGCAGCAGCAGTGAAGGCGGTGGGGTTACTGCCTTGGCCAGTAGCGGCAGTGGGGAAGGCAGCAACGTTTCCTCGAGAGGCAGCAGCAGTAGCAGCAACATCGGTCATATTTCCAGCCATGTTATTGCAGTTATCGTAAGCAAAATATTGTCTTAAGTTGTTGGGTTTACAAGGATTTGCAAGAAACGGAAATTGCAAGTAACTGCTTATGTAAGAATTGAAATTACAATTCAACTAGAAAATTGAAAATTACAATATAACAACAAAACTGAAATTACAATATTTGTTGAACAAAAAGACCGGAAACTGCTTTGATTTTTGCTGAGTCGAGTGTGGCACTCTGTCCTTAAGAAAATATTACCCCGTATGTATCCTTTATACGTCCCGGACAATTCGTCTCCCAAGATAAAACAGCAATGGAACAATTGAGCAAAGAAAACTCAAGAGCTACCGCGAAGAATATTGAATAATGAAATGGTGCTAGGAAGTTATAGGAAGAACTGATTTTCTGGTTGTATATTTTCGTGTATATCAAGTGTATTTTTTTGTACTTCAACAATGGTGTAAGTGGTGTTTATATAGGTGAAGGAGGGCTGTTTAACTGCCCCCATAACAGTCATTATTGGCCAAATAATGGCCATTATGGATGTAGTAAAGCCACCAAAATAAATGGTGAAAGACCAACGGATTTGGCCATTATAAGAGGAGTAATTCAGCCAAAATAAATGGCTGAATTGAGTGCTGGACGTTTACATTCTGTCACGAAATTACGAATTTACGGAAACCAGGACCAAGCGTACATCTTGAAACTTTAGGGACCAAACTGTACATCTGAAGCTTCTGGGATCAAACTGTACGTTTGGATAATATCAGAAGGCCCACAGCCCACAGCCCACAGCCCGTGAGCCCGAGAACCCGGAACTCGGAACCCGGAACCGGACCGGACGGGCGGGCGGTGGCGGCGCGCGTGTGGTCTTTCCTCGAACCGAAGCACATCTAGGTCCTCCCTCCTTTAAACACATGGGATACCCCTTGGGGTCCCAAACCCCAAACCAATTTCGAGTCTTATATACACAACAATTCTTTCTTCCTCTACCGATGAGGGAGAATTGAACACAACACCACACTTTCCATGCTTCAAACACCTCACTTCGTGGACCAATATCTCTTTCATTTCTCAATGAAATTTGATGATTCTTGGCCCTACGATTATCTACGTACTTAGTAGATCATGCATGTGTGAAGAACCGAATTCTCCAACATACGTAACACTAGTGTTTAAGCCGTTAAAGTTGGTCGGTCGCAACTCCCGCCAAAGGCAAATTTCCAACAGAAAGTACATAGAACTCTTTCCCTCCTTAAAGACTGTGAGGCACAGATATACTCAAAAACATCTATTAGCTGTTATCAGATTGGTGCAATGCATACAACGGACAGAGAGGAAAAATTATAAAGAAAACATCAGATGTAAAGCGATAAGTAATTGGTCATTAGAACTAAAAATGAAATATAAGAGCTATCTGTGATAGACACGACAACCAGTGAAATATTTGCACCCACAAGATACAATTCTTCCAACTGCTTTGGACCAAATTTTGTGCGAAAATAATCTTACATGAGGTAAAGATGACTTGAGAAAAAGACTAGTGATTTCAGAAAAGACAGATTTGTTATAGTTGACCAACATTATATAGTAATGTTAAAGCATATTAATAAGGTAAAGGAACAATATGCTAAAGTGAATAATAAGCTACATTATATAGTAACATAAATTGAAGAATAAGAAATTGCATGAAAAATACTACGACTACTAGTAAGGAAGGAAAAGCGAGAGAACACTCTACTATTTACTAACCATCTAACCTAATATGTGTCATTCACAACCTCATATCTAAGATAATATCATCGGTAAGCTGTAACTGCATCATATCTGTTGGAAATAACGAAGAGTATTCCAATTCTCCTTCAGGATCAATATTTGTGGAAAAATACAGTGGAGACCCTGAAATTCTTTTCTAATGTGAAAGATCAGTCACAGCTGCAATCACAGAGCATATTCAAAATTTTCGGATATCTTCCAATGTAAATACTATTTTGTGATTAATTAGCAAAAATAAATAGCAATAATGACACCGAGAATTTTACGTGGAAATCCTTCTGAATAAGGGGAAAAACCAGGGTAAACCTTCCACTATAACAATAATAATGGGTATACAATATCTTCTCAAGTTTTGACAAATACTTGAGGAATACACTCAAAAACTCTCACATTCACTAATGTGGTAATCTCACAATTTCTCTATAAAATATTTCTAACAATTTTGTAGGAACACTCTTTTCTCTCTCTCTTAGATTTCTCTCACTAAGGGGTATTCTCTATGTTTTTCCTCTCTATTTTGGTGTGTTATGAATGAATTATGAGCAACATATTTATAGGAGTGAAAATGCTCCTCTTGACGTCATCTATGCCATTACTATGTATGTAGAAGTCAAGTTTTGCAACTTTGCCAAACCATTTAATGGTAGGTTGCCAAACTTATGGTTGAAACTTGCCAAACCATTCAATTGTAGGCTACCAACTATGGGATGACCCTTACAAATCTTCCCCTCCAGTCCCATACAGCTGAAGGAGGTATCTCCATTTTTCTTAGATAGAACTTATCCTAGCAAGCTTGGAACACAACTCAAGCTTATGCCGAGGAATCACCTTTGTTAGCATATCTGCTGCATTCTTGTTGTGTCAATTTTATGCACCTGGAATAACTTCTTTTCAAGTGCATCACGAGTCCAGTGATATTTGACATCTATGTGCTTCGTTCTATAGTGGTAAGTTACATTCTTGCTCAGATCAATCGCACTCTGACTGTCACAATGAACCACATACCCTTCTTGCATCAAACCCAATTCTTGGAAAAAATTCTTTAGCCATAACATTTCTTTCCCAGCTTCTGTAAGGGCGATATACTATGCTTCTATAGTGGATAGAGCAATACATTTTTTCAACTTGGACTGCCATGACACAGCTCCCCCTGCAAAAGTAAACATATATCCAGATGTAGATTTTCTGCCGTTAAGATCACCGGCCATATCTGCATCTACATATCCTTCCAAGACTGGTTCTCCTTTTCTGAAGGTCAAACATATTTTTGACGTCCTTCTCAGATATCTGAAGATCCATTTTACAGCTTCCCAGTGTTATTTTCCTGAATTTGCAAGAAAACTACTAACGATTCCCACTGCATGAGCAATATCTGGTCTCGTACAAACCATTGCGTACATCAAGCCTCCAACCGCTGAAGAGTAAGGAATATCCAACATCTTCTTCTTTTCTTCTTCTGAAGAAGAACATGACTTCTTGGTGAGTCTGAACTGACCAACAAGAGGTGAAGAAGTTGGCTTTGCATCTTTCATGTTGAACCTCTCAAGTATTCGTTCAACATAGTTCTCTTGTGACAACCATAATCTCTGAGAAGGTCTGTCTCTGATGATTTCCATTCATATGATTTGTTTGGCTTCCCCAAAGTCTTTCATATCAAAGACTCCTGATAATTCTTTCTTCAACTGATTTATCATCTTGCCATCTTGGCCAACTATTAACATGTCATCAACATATAGTAATAAGATGGCAAATTTTTCATTAGGAAATTGCTTGATGTAGACACACGAATCTGTCGATGTTCTCTTATAGCTTCGATCCACCATAAATGAATCAAACTTCTTGTACCATTGCTGTGGAGCCTGTTTTAGACCATACAAACTCTTTTGCAGTCTACAGACAAGATGTTATTTTCCTTTAACCTCAAAACCTTTAGGTTGCTGCATATAAATTTTTTCTTCTAATTCTCCATGAAGAAATGCAGTCTTTACATCCATCTGCTCAATCTTAAGATCCAGACTCGCTACTAATCCTAAGATTGTTCTGATTGATGACATTTTCACCACCGGAGAAAAAATTTCATCAAAATTGATCCCTTTCTTTTGACCAAAACCCTTGACAACTAATCGGGCTTTGTACTTTACCAGGTTTCCATGTCCGTCGTCCTTTATTCTGAACACCCATTTATTTTTCAGGGCCTTCCTGCCTTTTGGAAGTTTTACCAACTCATATGTGTTGTTCTTCATGAGGGAATTCATTTTCTCCTTCATGGAATCCATCCACTTGTCTTTGTCTTTGTGAGCCACTGCTTCCTGGTAGTTCTCTGACTCCTCATTCTCAGATAAAAGGATATACTCTGATTGTGGATATCTTATGGATGGGATTAATCCTCTAGCTGACCTTCTGTGAGATTGCACATTCTCTGGTTGCTGGTACTGCTCCCCCTGATTGATTTATTCTTGTGCTGGTACATCTTCTTCAGCATCACTATTATCATCATGGGACATCTCAACAGCTTCTTGCAATTCATCATCTGACCATTGTTGTTCTGGAGTACACAACTCAATTTCAACCTTTTCTGGTTGAATATTTTCTTCTCTTGCGCCTTCAATTGTTTGATCTTCATAAAAAACCACATCTCGGTTTCTTATGACCTTCTTGTCAACTGGATCCAAAAGCCTATACCCAAACTATTCATCTCCATAACCGATGAAGATATATGGGACTGCTTTATCATCAAGTTTGGATCTTTGTTCCTTTGGTACGTGCACAAACGTCTTGCATCCAAACACCTTCAGATGTGTGTATGACACATTTCTCCACGTCTATACTCTTTTTAGAATATCAAACTTCAAATGAACTAATGGAGATCTGTTGATCAGATAACGTGCAGTCTGCACTGCTGTTCCCCAAAATTGCTTTGGTAGCTTTGATGATCTCATCATGCATCTGACTCTTTCTAGAATAGTACGATTCATTCGTTCTACTACACTATTATGTTGAGGAGTGCTAGGTATCGTCTTTTCATGCCAAATTCCATGTTTAGAGCAATAATTTCTAAACTCATGAGAAGTGTATTCACCTCCATTGTCTGTTCTGAGACACTTTAACTGCTTCCCAGTTTCTTTTTCTACCATAGCATGAAATTGTTGAAAAAATCCAAAGACTTGGTCTTTCGTCTTTAGCATATAGATCCATACCTTGCTTGATGCATCATCTATGAAGGTTACAAAATATTTGGCTCCTCCCAATGATTCAACTTCCATGGGAACACAGACGTCAGAGTAAACTCGCTCCAGTACCTCCTTTTTCTTGGCGGAGGAACTCTTAAATGAAACTCTATGTTGTTTTTCAAATAAGCAATCCTCACAAGGATCAAATAGAGTACATTTCTCTAAAGGAATGAACTTCTTCTTTGCGAAGAATTGCATACCCTTTTTCACTCATATGGCCAAGTCGTTTATGCCATAGATTCGGTGAAGTATTGACTGCTACATTTATATTGTTGTTGCAAGCCTTCCCATAAGCCTTGTACAATGAACAACATAACATTCCTCTCGCAATAATCATCGACCCTTTACTGAGTTTCCATTTATTATTGTCGAAATAGCTTGCATACCCTTGCTCGTCTAATGCATTTACAGAGATCAGATTAAGGCGCAAATCTGAAACATGCCTTACATTCTTCAATGTCAAATGATAACCGACATTCGCTTGAATACTTATATCTCCAATTCCAATAATTTTGGAGCATGCAGAATTATCCATCTTCACATTTCCAAAGTCACCAACCTTGTATGTGGTAAACATCTCTATTTGGAGTGATGTGAAAAGAAGCTCCTTAATCTACCACCCACTCAACCATATGGTCTCCAATGTGCAAACATTCACCAGCAATCACTACTGCAACATCTTCTTCTGTAGTGGCAGTTGTAGATGTGTTGTTGTCTCCATTATTTTTCTTCTTATTGGCCTCCTGTAGTTCCCGCTTCAAAATCCTAGTTTTTCTTAATGTGGCCCTGCTTGCCACAATGAAAGCAACCATCATTTCTGTTTCTGGATTTTGATCTGCATCTGGACTTATCATTTCTATTCCTGCCTTCTTTATTTTGGCTTCTCCCCCTATTTTCTTAAATAAGGGCTCGAGACTCCACGTCTCGCGCCTTGTTTTGTTTTTCAAATGAAACCAAGGCTTCCGCAATAACTTCATACACCAAGTTGTCCTTCCAATAAGTAAGAGTGGTGATAAGGTAATCATACGGTAGAGAAAGTGTTGCCATTATCAACACATCATTTTCCTCATCGTTAAACTTTACTTCAAATCTTAACAATTGAGAAATCATACCATTAAAATTACTCTAGAGCATATCCACATTGTCTGGCTTCCGCATCTGGTACAACTCTTTCCACAAGTAGAACTTGTTAGAAAGATTCTTGGACATGTACAATTTCTCTAAAGTCTACCAGATTTCTTTTACAATCTTGCACTCTTTTGATTCTAGGACTGGCCAGTGGGCCGGGACAGCCCGACCCCGACCCGGTCCCGCCATTAAAAAAAAAAAATTACGGGGGCGGGACTCGAACTTGGGACGGGACGATGTCTAGTCCCGCGAGACCCGAGCCCGCCCCGACCCCGCCCCGACCCCGACCCCGACCCCGACCCCGCCCCTTTGCAAAAATGGTCGTTGCACCAACGACCATAATCTAAAATGATCGTTGGCCAACGGCCATTTTAGCCCCCCCCTACCCCTTAATATTTATTTTTAACCCATAAGTTATTATATTTACACTTTAACCCAATTCTTCAACTATAAATAACTCATTTTCTCTTCATCTTTCTCACAAATCTTCCTACAATCTCTCTAATTTCTCAATATATCTCTCTACAAGTCTACATTTTTTGCTAAATATTCAATTTTATTTATTCATTTGGGAATTGGTAGTGAAGTTGGCAACTAGCTTGAGGATCTTCCATCGAGCAAAGTTTCAATTTTCAACCTCTCGATTACACGTCGACGTTACGTCGGCGTTTGGTACATTCGTTCCTTCATTAAATTATTATTGTCTGTTTATTTAGTTTAGATCACTTAATTTTATTGTCTTTAATTATTTATTTATTTATTTATTATCATAATTAAAATGGAAGGATTAAAAGGTATGTTTAAGGGTAAGGGTAAGAGTGCTTCTTCTAGTAGGGGCAACCAGGGCAAGGGTACTTCTTCTAGTCATCTTATTCCTACACAAGATGATTTTGTTGATACTCAACATTTTCCTACAATACCATTAGATTTAGACCAGGAGCTATTTTCTGGAACTCAAGAAGACTTTAATTTAGATGATGATCTAGATGATATACCCACTAATGTTGATGACAACACACCCACTAGTGCACCTTCAACTGAAATACCTCATATTCCCCTAGTATGAGACGAGGTCCAAAGAAACGACCATTAAAATCAGATGCATGGACATTTTTGATAGGGACATAGAGAATCAAGTAGTCATATGTAAAATTTGTAAAAATGTTTTAAAATTTAAATCGGAAAAGGTCACGGTGGGATGGGGGTTTAATTAGACACGTAGTAAGTGCTCATCCAGCTAGGTATGCCCAATACCAGGCTTCAAAATCGGTGCGCAAACGCCCGCTCCATCGGGACAAGGTTCACATACATCGTCCGGACTCAAGTATCTGAGGTCAAATTAACCCTATGACGGGGAATTGTAGGCTCTAAATACAATAAACATAGAGATAGGAAGCAATATCAAAATTAGTTGTTGTGGAGGGTTTGCCTTTTTCATTTCCTTCATCTTAGGTTTTATTCATTACATTAGAGATATATATAATCCTCGCTTTTAACGGTTTTTCCTAGATCAACCGTTAAGAGAGATGTATTTAAATTCGCGCATGAATATCAACAATATTTACGTTTTCATTATATCATTTTAATGGCAAAGTATCCATCACGTCGATATAGGTCGTAGTACTAACGGCCATGATTATTTAAGCGTAACTTGTCATTGGATAGATTATAAATGGTCTATGCAAAACGTATTTTAGCGTATAGATATATAGATGATAGGCACACTGGTACTTTTATTGCAGAAAATATTTATCAAGTGTGCGATTATTACGGAATTACCGATAAAATTATGACTATTACATTAGATAACGCTTCTAATAACAATTACGCAATTACAATTTTAAAAAATAGTTTAAGTCCGTCTTTGCGAGACCATTTTCATATAAAATGTGCGTGCCATATATATAACTTAATTGTAAAGGATGGTCTATCACTTTTTGAAGACATTCTTAGTAAAATACAATTTGCTATAAACTTTATTTTTAAAAGTAATAAAGTACAACGTAGAAAAGAATATAAAAAATTTGTCATGATTGTGGACTACCTTTTAGAAAAATTCCACAAGAAGTATCCACTAGGTGGAATTCTTTATACGAGCAACTACTTGTTGCTTATGACTATAAATTACCTATAACTTTATTTTTAACTCTCATAATAAAAAGCGGTGATGTGATTTTAGATAGTGATTGTGAAAAAATTTCCGAACTTATTGTATTTTTAGAGAAATTTTTTCAAGCAACAAAAGAATTTTCCGGTATATATTATCCTACTATTTCAACTATGTTATTTTATATAACTCTAATATTTTTATTACTTAGTGAATATATGGAAAACTCAGCTTATAAGGCAACTATTAAAAAAATGTTTCTCAAAATAAAAAAAATATTTTATTCTTATTCCCTCTATTTATATTATTGGTTCTGTATTAAATCCTACTATTAAAATAGACGGTACTAAATCACTAATTGAAACTATTTACGATTGTATAGAAGTACTACCACCTCCAAGTCCCAAAAATCTAAATCACCCACCACCTATTGAACAAACTAAAGAAGAAGTATTGTCTAGCGTAGAACACCAATGCAAAAATATATATAAAATTTATCAACAAGAAAATGCTAGTAACTTACCAGCTTCCATACCATCTTCTTCATCTTCAATACAACCTCACAAAAGACATGCTGTTTCTGCGGCTAGTATTGAAAGCCTCAGAAATAGAATGTGTGGTCGTACCTCTACTACTAACCAAATTAGTGAGTTGGATATTTTTGTTTTACAGGGTTCTGTACCGTATCAAGAAGTTATCAATGAAGATGGACATGAAGACTTCTTTGAAATCTTGGAGGGAATGAGAAGACCTTTCCGACACTTTCATTGATGGCTCGAGATGTTTTGAACATTCAAGCGTCATCAACTGCGTCTGAAAGCGCTTTTTCTGCAGGCAGATATCAAATAGGAGACCACAGACACTCATTAGCCGGAGACAGCTTGAAAATTGCAGTATTATTCAGAGATTGGATACGAGCGGAGAGGAGAAGGTGCGGTCAACCGGAGATCAACGAAGAAGATAATGAAAACTACAACGAAATCTTAACCGAAGGTAGTGGAAGCGACGTGGATCAATTTGACCAACAAATACCAATTCCAACCGAAGAACCACATGAAATCATCAAGCAATTAGAACAAGTTTTTTTGAGAATGTAATTTTTTTAATTGCAATTTTATTATGTAATTTGTAACTTTTGGACAACACCACAAAGTTGCAATTTAGATTTTAGACAATTGTATTTGTATTACAAAAAAAATCATATATCTATTAAATAATATAAGAGGCACAAAAACAGTCTTGGGAAGTTTTTATTACACTATCTTATTTTGTTTATTGAGTTTTTTTATACATATGTTATTTAAAAAAAAAAATAATAAAAACCCGCCGTATCCCGCCCCGAGCCCGACCCCGACCCGAGCCCGCCCCGACCCGAGCCCGACGGGATCGGGATCGACGGACTTACTCGATCCCCGCCAGCATTCGACCCGCCAGAGCCCGCTGCACCCGATCCCGCCTTCTTCTCCCGCCCCGCCTCGACTCTCGACCGCTGACGCCCCGCCAGACCCGAGCCCGGCCCACTGGCCACTCCTATTTGATTCTATATTTTGCAAGACGATGTCTGGCAGATTTAGATGAACTGTACTGGCTGCGATCTCGTCTGTCTCCTTCCAGTCTTCGTCCTTCATCGTACTAGGCTTTTTCTCTAAGCCCAATAACGCCTTATGAACCTTCTGCTGAATAAGGAGATCCTTCATCCTTCTTTGCCAGAGGGAAAAATTACCGCTGCCGTTGAACTTCTCAATTTCCACTTTTTGGCCCGTCATTTTTTTCTTGAGTCTTACCGATCTCTATACTGGCTGGGTGATTCCCATGAAAGACTGTATATCAAACCGCAGTCCTATCAATAGAGGATAGGTTCGGACAGTCTCCTAGACAGAATCACTCTTATAAGTGAGTTCCCAGGAAAGACATGGAGAGTCACAGATGGACTACTTAAATTCTAGTCTCCTAGACAGAACTACTTACGCCTATGTAACTAATGCCACTGCAGGAATAGGGCTCCCGACCTTGACGCTCTAATACCAGTTGTTGGGAATAACGAAGAGTATTCCAATTCTCCTTCAGGATCAATATTTGTGGAAAAATACAATGGAGACCCCTGAATTTTTTTATGATGTGAAAGATCAGTCACAACTTCAATCACAGAGCATATTCAGATTTTCCTGATATCTTCCAATGTAAATACTATTTTGTGATTAATTGCAAGA
The DNA here is from genome assembly GCA_029783415.1 of Anisodus acutangulus. Classification (NCBI taxonomy): domain Eukaryota; kingdom Viridiplantae; phylum Streptophyta; class Magnoliopsida; order Solanales; family Solanaceae; genus Anisodus; species Anisodus acutangulus. The sequence goes on along the minus strand of CM056506.1, from coordinate 46,396,511 downwards.
ATAAAGAGCAATAATGACACCAGAATTTTTACATGGAAACCATTCTGAATAGGGGAAAAACCACGATAAACCTTCCACTATAACAATAATAATGGGTATACAATATCTTCTCAAGTTTTGATAAATACTTGAGGAATACACTCAAAAACTCTCACACTCACTAGTGTGTTAATCTCACAATTTCTCTACAAAATATTTTTAACAATTTTGTAGGAACTCTCTTTTTTCTTTCTCTCACTGAGAGGTATTCTCTATGTTTTTCCTCTCTATTTTGGTGTTTTATGAATGAATTATGAGCAACCTATTTATACGACTGAAAATGCTCCTCTTGATGTCATCCATGACATTACTATGTATGTAGAAGTCACGTTTTGCAACTTTTTCAAATCATTTAATGGTAGGTTGCCAAACTTATAATTGAAACTTGCCAAACAATTTAATGGTAGGCTACCAACTATGGGATGGACCTTATAATATATTGTCTAATCAACTGTCTTCAATACTTTTTCTAACCTCGGTTAGTTAACCCTCAATTGAAAAAAAAAAGTGAATCATTTGGTTGGAAATATTAAAGCTTAATAGCCATATAATTTGTATGAAAAATTATGCATTTCTCATGCATGTAAAATATGAAAAAAATATATAACTAAATGATAAAATTTATAAGTGATTGCTTAGAGTTTTTCTATATATTATTAGTTGAACTATTGTTTCTTAGCTCAAATTGCTAAAAAAAAAACTTTTGGATTAAATTAAGCGGCAAATCTTAATGTGAAAAACTTATTATTCTTATTCAACTTTATTTTCTTCATTTGTTTGTTAATCAATTTATTTTAAGATTATGAAATGCATGATTCCAAATTAGTGAATTATGAATTATTCAATTTTACATTTTCAACAACAACAACAACAACAACTTCACGGTAATCCACGAAGTTGGATCTGGAGAGGATTGAATGTACGCAGGCCTTATCTTTATTTTTATGGGGCAAAGAGACTATATTCGATAGATCCTTTACTAAAAAATCATAGTCAATGCAAGATTGTAAAAAAATAAGACAACAAAAAGTATCAATATATAGAACAAATGAAGTAATACACACATAGTATTAATGATATACGCGATACATAAATACTTCTACTACAAAAAGGAGAAGAAGAGATAGGAAGGCTAGCCCCGCCTCATTACATACATACAAAACTCATTCACATACTAACCTTCTATCCTAATATTCAACCTTCGAATTTTTTTATTTACTATCATGTTCCCAAATTATGTTAGATCATGTGTAAACATTAAATATTCAAATATTTTGCCACCTTTTATTACTAGTTGGTATCTCAATATCTTTAACACGCTTAGAATCCACGTCTCTTCTTCACCACTTCCCACCATCTTTTTTCCCCAATATATAAATATATATATATATATATATATATATATATTCACCTCTCTCTTCTCCACTTCAACAATTCAAACCCTCAATTCTCACATTACTACCAAAAACGATGTCGTTTGAAGAAGACGAAGAAGAATCATTCTCACACACGCTCTTAGTAGTGCGTGAAGTAAACGTTTTCAAAATCCCTCCACGTCCAACTAGCGGCGGCTACAAATGCGGCGAGTGGATCCAAACCGATAAGATCTGGTCGGGTCGGCTCCGGGTCGTGTCGTGCAAAGATCGTTGCGAGATCCGATTAGAGGATCTGAATTCCGGCGAGTTGTTCGCTGCTTGTTTCGTGCCGCCGGGACAGAGAGAGAGCTCGGTGGAATCGGTGCTCGATTCGTCCAGGTACTAAAGGAAAATATTTTATTCATAATCTATATGAACATGTAAACATGCTGACGTGTCACATAATTTTTTGAACGTGTAAACACAAATGATGATGTGACACTTAAATTTTGGGAGACGTTTAAATGATTATTTTGTAAGTTTGAGTGTTTAACTGACAAAGTGTGAGATAAGTTGAGGTATGTACTTGTGCACGGTCATAGTTGGAGGGCATACTTGCCAGTTCAAGTCAAGTTTGAGGGCTTGTTTATGTAATGCATTTTGATTTCCTATAATTTTGAATTATTTTTCCAACAGGTACTTCGTGTTGAAGATCGAAGATGGGAGAGGGAAACATGCGTTTATAGGGTTAGGGTTTAACGAGAGGAATGAAGCGTTTGATTTCAATGTGGCGTTATCGGATCATGAGAAGCATGTGAAGAGAGAGGTTGATAAGGATGGTGATGAAGCTGAGGCGAGTAGTGATGGTCACATTGATAATCATCCTGCTGTTAATCATCAATTAAAGGTATTGCATTTTGCTTAACAATGCAATTTATTGTGATTAATGATGGTCCACGAGTTTAAGTCAGTAGATGAGGAGTAGCATTGCAGGTATTATATAGTTCGAATTAGAAGCACTCTAATGTTGAGCTTGTAGATCAGTCCTTAATAATGACTCTCTGATGATAAATATATTGATATTCATTTGCTGTTAATCATCGACTAAGGTATTGCATTTTGCTTAACAGTGTAGTTTATTGTAATTAATGATGATCCAGGAGGTTAGGTCAGTAGATGAGGGGTAGCATTGCAGATATTATCGTTTTGGATAGTTAAGGCGAAATTATAATTCTTAATATATAGTTCGAATTAGAAGCTCGCGATGTTGAGCTTGTTGATCGGTCCTTGATAATGACTTTGTGATGATACTTGCTAGTGAGGATAATTATAATGATATTCATCCTGCTGTTAATCATTGATTAAAGGTATTGCATTTTGCTTAACAATGTAGTTTTGTGCTTAATGACGATCCAGGAGTTTAAGTTACTAGATAAGGAGTAGCGTTGCAGATATTATATTTTTGGATAGTTAATATATAAATATGATTTTTAATATATAATAGTTCGAATTAGAAGCACACGAATGTTGAGCTCGTAGATCAGTCCTTGATAATGACTTTGTGATGATAATCATAAATGATATTCATCCTGTTGTTAATCATTGACTAAAGGTATTGTATTTTGCTTAGCAATGTAGTTATTGTGCTTAATGAAGGAGTTTATGTCAGTAGATGAGGAGTAGCACTGCAGATATTATTATTATTGAGATAGTTCGAATTAGAAACACGTGAATGTTGAACTCGTAGATCAGTCCTTGATAATGACTTTGTGATGATAACTAGCTAGTGATGATTATCATATTGATATTCATCCTGCTGTTAATCATCGACTAAAGGTATTGCATTTTGCTTAACAATGTAGTTATTGTGCTTAATAACGATTGAGGAGTTTAAGTCAGTAGATGATGAGTAGCATTGCAGATATTATCTTTTTAGATAGTTAATGCAAATATATAACTTTTTAATATATAGTTCGAAGTAGAAGAACGCTGTGTCGAGCTCATAGATCCATCCTTGAGAATGATTTTTGTGTTTCTCTTGCTGAGTAGTGTTAGAACCTTAGTGTGCATTTGGCTACAGGACCTCTGTAAAAAAATAAATCGCAATAAATTTTACTATCTCAATTTGACTGGATCAATTGCATCTTGACTTGACTAAATTTGTGATTAAATATATGAAGCTTAATTTGAAGTTGAACGAATATATGATTCTGAGTAAATGGCCATCGAAACTAAAAAGTGGATATGAACCCTGTAGGTGCAGAAAAAAAGCTCCTTTTGATACAAATGATTCATATAGCTAATCCCATCTAATTTGTGATTTGGTATGTGGTTGATTGATTGTTTTCTTCTAAATGTTTTGGGAGGGGACGGTGGTGATTAAAATGAACTAGCCTGTCTTTTAAAAAACATGCATTTTACATTTTAAATTGGGAATATGTTTCAATTTTGTACTTGTGAATTACTTCACAAGAGATTAAAGTACAGTTTAGAGTTTGGGAGCATCATATTACTCGGATGAGCTCAGGAGCATTAAAGTACTCGGATTTATCGGATCGTTAACTAATCTCATTCAGCTACCTGAAAATTGAGTGCTTTGTTGTAACCTAAATTCGTTCCAGTGAGTTGGTTTTCTTTGTATGCAATTTATTCCTCCAGTTTTTGTATCATCTTGCTTATTGTGCCTTGTACATATCATGGTTTCTTTTCCATTTTAAGTGATTTCTGGGTAGTGATTGTTTCACTCTAATCTTCCTGAGTTGTAGTGGTTTGTCCTCTACTGCAGTCAGTTACTCAGTTATTCATCTAAATGAGTAACTCTTGGGTAGTTTGGTTCCTAGGAAGGTGAAACCATCAGGATAAATGTGAAGAACAAACCATCTAGTGGAACAGGCATGCTTTCTGCTGCTGTTCAATCAAAGACCATTGCTGCCATTGCGCCACCCCCTAGCGGAGCTAACAAGATCAGGTCTCCTCTTCCACCCCCGCCGAATGATCCAGCTATTTCTCGGAAGACTTCTACCACTGCCAGTATTGCACTCAAGGGGCCAAATGGAAGCTCAAGGCAATCTAGTGATCCGTTTTCCAATCTCTCTCAACTTGAGGTATTGTCAGTTTCTTGCCATTTATAATACTTCCTAGTAATGTAGCTCTTTGCATATTGCTAAACCATAAGTCAGCTCCAGAAACCCTTTATTAATGGGGTCAGTCGACGAATAGTTGCTCATATTTTTCTTGATCAACAAAATCATGCGGCAGACTTTTGGGATTGTTCGTCTACCGTTTTTTTATGTGATAACAGTGTGGTCAGGCCAGCTTGGGCGTACCTCCACTGTTCCACCAGTACTTACTAGGCTAATACCCGCCACCAACACAAGTACCGGGTAACTCTACCTACCAAGGCTTAGGCATATAGGAAGAAATTACCTAGTGTTTTTTGTCTACTTCGTGGTTTTATTGGTAGTAAATAACCCTTTTGCAAATCTTAGCTTATGGAAGGCTTGAAATAAAAGGTTGTTACACGGTACTAGTCTTTGAGAGAAGGTGTTGAACGGTAGACATAATCAAGTTGATCTATTCAAGGAAGAAAAACATAGCATCTTAGCTGCTGATTAGGTTACATAGGTTTGAAAATTATAGCTTTGGCATGTGTTATCAGTCATGTTTGATTTATCCTGAACTTTGGTGATTTATGTGTTACTGCATCATGAGCAATTCTTTCTTCTCAAAGTAAGCAACACTTTAATAGTAACATTTCCTTATTGCTGTCCACAGAGGAGCCTTCCTTCAGCCACTGGATCTGGTTCGATTAAGACCACAGCAGCTGGATGGGCAGCATTTTGATATATTAAGTGTGTGTTAAATATGGCTGAGATATATGCTTGTTGTTGTACTAGGATAGAAGACTATATATCCAAATTAAAAGGGCAGCCTTGTGCACTAAGTTCCCGCTATGCGCGAGATTCATAGAAGGGCCGGATCACATTTGGTATACACTGCATTACTGCAAGTAGTTGTTTTCACGATTTGAACCCATGGTCTCCCTGGTCACCTGCCGTTGTGCCTAGGCTCCCTAAATTAAAAGAATGAGAAAATGTTTATGTTACTGTTTCCCCATATCTTGGAAGATAATTGTGGTGGTGTATGGTTATTCTTGCTTGGACATGTTGTACTTCTGCTCTACATCTAATAAAATATACATTACTTTTGCACAAATGTTCGAAGTATCTGGTTGAAGTATGCTTTCATTGTTTTTTAATAACCATGGGTTACCAACAATCTTCTACCAGCACAAATATTGGGTAACTCTGCCCACCAAGCTTAGGCTTGCACACAAATATTGGGTAACTCTGTCCACCAAGCTTAGGCTTGCACACAAATATTGGGTAAGTCTGTCCCAAGCTTAGGCTTGGACAATATGATTTTCGACTGTAGTATACTTATCATCTTTTGGCAACAATGTGCTCAAGTTTGCTTTTTATTAAAAGTATAGAAATGATGGATAAAGTTTTGATTTAAATAGAATTTGTACAGCCCTTGTGGTCTGTGTTCTGATAGGGGAGTCATGGGTTGGTGTGAAATAGGGAATGAATCACATTGGTTATCACTGGGTACAATGAACCTGATGATTCCTTAAGGTCAAGTTGCCATGTGATATGTTTTAAGTGTTGTTATAAACCCCAAGTTTAATGGTATCAAAAAACGAAAAACAGATTGACACGTGGCAATCCAATTTTTGAAAATTCGTAGTTCGAAGCAAAACTCCGTTTGTGTGAATTTGCTCACATTGTCATTTCCAAGTTCGGATAAAGGAGGATTGTAATAGGTTGATCATCAATGTAAAACTAGTCAACTTGTGACGAATTTTTATAGGACATAATATGTTTGGATGTGCTTGCATGACGAATTTTTATAGGACATAATATGTTTACTTACAAAACTTGTAATTTGTAATTTGCTTTAGTTTACTTACAAAACTTTCGTTATTGGATTAGCGAGACACTATACATATGACACATACAAGCTTGAATAACACATTCAAATATCCTTGTTAATGATTCTTTATTCCGACAACATCAAGATTTTTTCGAATAATATAATATTTCAGATCATGTTAAATTTATTCCTTTCCTTATTACTAACTACATGCAAGACCAACACCAAGTATATAATAGTATTTTCTAATCTATAAATTAACTGGACTCTTAACAATTTTACGTTAAGCAGATTTCAATTCTTTTGGGGTGACTGACGATTGATTCTCATTTCTAGTATTGGATTTTCATTTTTGGCAAATATATTCAATTATAGAGACAACTGAACATCATGCAAGGAAGACAATATATCATGAAAAACATTCTGTAATTGTTTAAGGTATTAAAGTGGATAAAATATTTCTTGTCAGCTAACACAAAATTAGGTGCTCCAAATTGTTTTCATTTGACCAAATTCTTTTTTCTTCATGCACACGCACATCCGTGAGACAAGTAAACTTGATCAACTTCCATACTACATGCTCATTTAATCTAATATTCTAAAAAGAATGTCTCATATTTACTTAACGTTACATTCTTATTTATCGTAAATAAGATAATTTATAATCAAATAAATATTTAAGATTTGTTTTAGATTACATGTTTAGAAGTCTTCATTTCTATGTTACACTGTCTGTTCAATTAAAAAGTGTCACATAAATTATGACAATGAGTGACCAAAGCTTTTGGACATTGGGAAATTAGATATTTCATTGGCAGGAAACGTGGAACATAGTCTTGTTATGTGAAAGTAGCGTTTTCTAGAATTTATTTTTGTGTTATAGGCATATGATTTTGACAAAAGCACACAAATGAACTCTAGAAAACATGATGAGGGGGTGTAAAATGGGTGGGGTGGACTAAATTTGAGCGGATTAAAATGAATGAAGTGCAAAAGTACTTGGTTTAAAATGGGCAAAGTAATTGGTCATAACCCAATCCGCCTATTTCCTACTAAGTTTTAATTTCTTTATTTAAGTACCTAATTAAAAAATTCTCTTTATTATGATTATATTTAACATATCAAACAAAAAAAAAATTGTTTGGACACATTTTGACAAGATTTCTCATAGATCAATTTGAGCTACATATGAGCACAATTTTTTGATGGACTGAAGTGGGTTGATCAAATGTGTTGAGCCAATAGCTGGGCGGGTCAATGACCTGCTCAAACTTGAGCCGATTGGAGGGATCATATTTACGTGAGCTAATGTTGTCACCCTTAAAAATAAGTTTATTTCCAAGAAAATCAAAATAAGAGGCAAGTATAGTATCTAAAACTATAAGGGAACTTAATGTAATATAAACAAAACTAGAGTGACCTCTCTAAAATTTACCGAAACCAATAAATAGTGAACGGAGGAAGCTAATCCAATAGCTTTCCAAAATCACTTATAACTACCGAAACTGCCGGTTATTAACTGTCTCTTCTTCTTTCTCATTATAGCTTTCCAAATTTAACTTTCTTATGGTTAAATTTATTAATAATATAGTCAAGTTTGTGTTAATATGGGTATATGTATTTTGTTTGGATTCTTCAAAATAGTGTTAAAAGCTAGCCAAATTTGCATGTATTCAGAATTTCAAGATCCTCAGCAATGAATGTGAGTTTGCAAGATTGTTCATTTTCTTTTCTGGGTTTGTTTTGAATTCAAATAAAGTTTTGATCTTTGATGAAAATTACCTTACTAATGATGATTGCATTTATGTTCTCTAGTTTTCATTTGGTTTTATTAATCATAAGTTTGTTATAATTTATGTTAATATGGGTGTGGGTATTTTGTTTGGATTCTTGAATATAGTGTTTAAAAGTTAGCCAAATTTGCATGTATTCATATTTCCTGGATATGACTTTGCAAGATTGTACATTTTCCTTGGTGGGTTTGTTTTAATTTGTGAAGGAAAATATTTTATTGAAAGCTATGAATCTCTACAATATCTCTTGTTACAAAAATAACTAACAGCATCCCTATTTATAATAGTATGAAACATACTTCAACTCAATATATGAAAACTTATTCATATATTAATTTGACTATAAATACTAACTAGACATGAATTAAAATATCAAATCCTAACCAACTTTGGTTTCCTACAACTTTGAATTATTATGTCCAACATTCTCCCGTAATTCAAAGTTGTATATCCAATATTTGATGCACTTGTCACCATCTTCCAATTTTTGTTGAAGCACTTGTCTTCGACCCCGTTGATGCACTTGTCACCAATCATCAAATTTTGTTGAAGCACTTGTCTTCAACCCGTTAATGCACTTGTCACCAACACCAAAATTTGTTGGAACACTTGTCTCCAACCCCGTTGATGCGCTTTCTCACCAACACTCAATTTTGTTGAAACACTTAGACTCCAATCCCATTGAAGCAATTGTCTTCAACCCCGTTGATGCACTTGTCATCAACACCAAATTTTGTTGAAGCACTTGTCTCCAACCTCGTTGATGCACTTTCTCACCAATATTCAATTTTGTTGAAGCATTTGTCTTCAACTCCGTTGATGCACTTGTCACCAACCTTCAATTTTATTGAAGCACTTTCTCTTCAACCTTCAATCGTTGGAGCATATTTTCTCCAACATTTCAATTTGTTGATTTCTTGCTTATTCTCCTATGTCATATTTGTTTGCACCTATTTTAACATGCAATGTTTTTCTTAATCATTCTCAGCATGATTATTTTTCATGCATATATCATTGGCCCGACGTTTGCCAACATAATTTTCGGCCAGACGAGCCGCATATATGTGTTATAACCGCTCGCCGGCAGCAGAAGCTCTTTGATTCTCTACCAGGATCATATAAGCTCTGATACCAATTTGAAGGAAAATATTTTATTGATAAACTCTATGAATCTCTGAATGCTCTCTACAATCTCCACAATAGAAAATAGCTAGCAGCACTCCTATTTATAATAGTATAAAACCTACTTTAACTCAATATAGGAAAACATATTCCTATATTAATTTGACTATAAATCCTAACTAGACATGAATTAAAATAACAAATCCTAACCAACTTTGGTTTCCTACAACTTTGAATTATTATTTCCAACAATTTGCAATAAAGTTTTGATCTTTGATGATATTCACCTTATTCTTGATGATTGGATTGGATCTGCTGGTTCTAGATTATTATATTTTAATATCTTTATGAGTGGAACAGTATATTATGTTGTCATTATATATATCCCTCTTGCAGAAATGCAGGTAAGGCTGCGTACAATAGTCCCTTGTGGTCCACCCTTCTCCGGACCCCGCGCATAGCGGGAGCTTAGTGCACCGGACTTCCCTTTTTTTTTAGTTAAATATATGAATTCTTCATTTGTGTATGAAACAAGTGTGATGTGGGTATTTTGTTTGGATTCTTCAAAATAGTGTTAAAAGTTTGCCAAATTTGCATGTATTCATATTTTGAAGTGTTGCAAGATTGTTCATTTTCCTTGGTGGGTTTGTTTTAATTTGGAATAAAGTTTTGATCTTTGATGAAAATCACCTCAGTACTGATGATTGGATTGGATCTTTCATATTCTTTTACATTTATGTTCTTTAATTTTCTTATGGTTTATTAATCATGTGGGCAAGTTTGTTATAATTTGTGTTAATATGGGTGTTGGTATTTTGTTTGGATTCTTGAATATAGTGTTAAAAGTTAGCTACTCTTGCATGTTATTCGTTATTTGAATATGAGTTTGCAAGATTGCTCATTTTCCTTGGTGGGTTTGTTTTAATTTGAAATAAAGTTTTGATCTTTGAAATATAGTTTTGGTCTTTGATGAAAATCACCTCAGTGCTGATGATTGGATTCAGAGGCGGAGTCGGGATTTCTAGTTTATGGGTTCTGAACCATAATCCGTTTTGGTTCTTTTTTCATATTCTTTTGTAATATGAAGATTGGATATATGAGTTCTTCATCTGTGTATGAAACAAGTGGAATGTGGATGAGGGTATTTTGTTTGGATTCCTCAAAATAGTGTGAAAAAGTTAGCCGAATTTGCATGTCTAATAATTTGGATATGAGTTTGCAAGATTGTTCATTTCCTTGGTGGGTTTGTTTTAATTTGAAAGAAAGTTCTGATCTTTGATGAGAATCACCTCAGTACTGATGATTGGATTGGATCTGCTACTTTTAAATAATCATATTTTAGGTGTCTTTATGAATGTAATATCTTGTTACTCTCTCATTATATGTTTTGTTAAGGTTCTATTTTGGGGAATATCTTGATTTTTGGTGAAGACCAAACAAAAATTGGATTTACCTAATGATAAAAGAAGATGACTATGGTATTTTCTGCATTGAATTGATTCCTTCTATGTTTTTATGGTAAAGCTGTGTACAACAAACCCTTGTGGTCCGGCCCTTCCCCGGACCCCGCGCATAGCGGCGGGAGCTTAGTGCATCGGGCTGCCTTTTTTTTTTTTTATATATAATGGTTCAAAATGAAATCTTGATTTCGGTTGAAAAACAAACAAAAGTTGGATTTAACTACTGTTATTGCCAAAAGCATATTTCAATTTGGTTTGTTCTGCATTGAATTGATTCCTATATATGTTTTCGCGTGTTATGATGGTTCAAAATGGAATCTTGATTTTGCTGAAAAAACCAAAAGAAAGTTGGATTTCACTACTGTTATTGTCAAAAAGCAGATTATTTGATATATTATGCATTGAATTGATTCCAGCTTCACCTTAGTTGTTATTTGAACAAGTGCCTGAAGCACCTCATTTTCTTATTTCACCGTTGCTCATTCCTGTTAGGCCGCAGTGATTTCCAACATATTTTTTCGTTTGTTATGATGGTTCAAAGAAAAATCTTGATTTTGGTGGAAAACCAAACAAAACTTGGATGTAACTGCTGTTTGTTGTCAAAAACAAATAACTTTAGTATGTTCTGCATTGGATTGATGCCTTTATGCATTTGCTTATGTGTTTGTGCAACAATTTGTTAATAGGTTTTTCAATTTTGGGGTATGAGTATAAGTCAGATTACAACGAGTATGTGGTTTGAGGACTCCTTATGCCTTGCTTTATGTGTTGAGGATATGTGAATGGATTCAGCAAAAGGTTGGTTCCAAAAATTGTCATCGACCAAGAAAGATCCAATGGCCGGTGATGGCAAGCCACCGTCAACCGAAGAGGCTTCCAATATAACAAAGCAAAGGGTTGCTGCAGCAAAGCAATACATCGAGAAACATTACAAGGAGCAAATGAAAAATTTGCAGGAGAGAAAGGAACGGTATGATAATAGATTCTAGTTTTGTCTTCTGACTTCCCTTTAGTTACTAGACTTTCTTCTTTATATAACATTACTTTGTTACTTAGGGTGTGTTTGGTATGAAGGAAAATGTTTCCATATAAAATAAGTTAGGCAAAATATATTGTCCCGAAAGCATTTATATATAATATAGGCAAATATTTTAGGGGAGCCCTGGAGTAATTGGTAAAGTTGATGTCATGTGACCTGGAGGTCATGGGTTCAAGCTGTGGAAACAGCCTCTTGCAGAAATGTGAGGTAAGGAGGCGTACAATAGACCCTTGTGGTTTGGCCCTTCCCCGGACCCGACGCATAGAGTGAGCTTAGTACATCGGGCTGCCCTTTTTTGCGGGAGCATAGTGCACCAGGCTGCCCTTTATAGGCAAATATTATGAGTGATAGGGGTGGGGGTAGAGGTGCGGGAGTGGTGGGGATGGGGGATATGGTGACCAGACACATCCTTAGTCTCATTAGAGACGTTTTCCTCCATAGACAGAGAGGCACTCAATCGGTATGATAAGTTAAAATTCAACGCTTGAATCTAGATTCAGATTTGTTTTTTTTCCCTCTCTGCCTTGATTTTACATCATTATAACCCGTGTATAATTTGATATATACACCAGTAAACTAGTCAAACTTCTCAAATCATTGTGCCTTGATCAAATTAGCTAACTTCAAACATGGGAAAGAGACTGCAAGAAAATAATAAGATTGTGTGCAGTATAGCAACATTCCAGATGTTAGTACTTTCATTCCTTTGAAAGAATCTGCATGAATGTTTAGCCTCATTATATTATAACAAGAATGACCATTATTGTTTTTTTTCTGTACAAGAATTATATTCTTGACACTATAACGCTTTAATTTCTGTTCGTTTCCTTATTCTATTTTGGCCTGCAGTCGAATTTTACTAGAAAAAAAGCTAGCAGATGCTGATGTCTCGGAGGAAGATCAAAATAACCTACTGAAATTCTTAGAAAAGAAGGAGACTGAATACATGCGACTTCAGAGGCATAAAATGGGAGCTGATGACTTTGAATTATTAACAATGATCGGAAAGGGTGCTTTTGGTGAGGTAACATTTCTACCAAAAACATGTGAATTTCTGTTCACACTTCTGTTTCTTGTACAATATTTGTTCGACTACTAGTGCTTTTTCTGTTCTCCAGATCCTCCCTTTTTGCCTTTACTTTATATTTGGAAGTTAGAAACTCTTATGTAAATAGTAAAATTTACAGCTCCTTATTTCCCAACGATCTGAGAAAATATAGATGATTTTTATTGCTCCTCATGGTGAATCGTGTGAATATTTTAGGGGATCAGTATCCAGAAATTCTTCTGTAATACTAATATGTTACACAATGTTATCTGTATTTGTGATTTATGGTACTAATCTCAGTTATGTCTATCCCTCGAGGTATAGTTGTGGTTTGTGCTATTAATATTCATAGGTTAACTCTGCTTTAATGTCATGCTTTTGATGGTACTTAAAGTTAGCTCTTTGTCGGAAAAAAAGCCAATCTGCATGATTGGTTTCTCTGTTATTACAGGTCAGAATTTGTAGGAAAAAAACAACTGGTCAGGTATACGCAATGAAGAAGCTTAAGAAATCAGAAATGCTTCGTAGAGGACAGGTACAATATGATTATGCTCATCAAATGCTACAATGATTACCACTGTATTTAGTACTTACCGGTTCTTATCTTTTCATATTAGGTTGAGCATGTGAAAGCTGAAAGGAATCTTCTCGCTGAGGTGGACAGTGATTGCATTGTAAAACTGTATTATTCTTTCCAGGATGACGACTATTTGTATCTCGTTATGGAATATCTACCCGGCGGGGATATGATGACACTACTCATGAGGAAGGATATATTAACCGAAGACGAAGCAAGATTTTATGTTGCGGAGACTGTTTTGGCAATTGAATCTATCCATAAACATAACTATATACACAGGTGGTGACTTGATTTGATGCCTGATGTAGTTTCTTAGAGAAAATGACAAATGGTCCCTTATTTTGAGGGTAGGTTCAAAATAGTCCCTTAAATATGCATTGAATAGTTTTGGTCCTTTAAGTTTGTCAAAAGTTAACACTTTAGTCTTTGTCAAATATTTAACAATTTATATTCGTTACATTTGACGTAAATAATGAAAGAAAAAGGATTTAACCATACGCACCAAGAAAGTCCCATCAAATCCTAAAACATGCAACACAAAAAACTGCACCACACTTGAGAAATAAATTTAAAATAGCAGAAACTACAAAAATTGTTCCCCTAAATGTGAGTTCCCCCTAATTTTCTTCTTCTCTTTCCATACTACCGTCAAATCTAACAGACAGGGAGTTCGGTAAATAGTTGACGGAGACTAAAAGTGTTAAACTTTTGACCAACTTAAAGGACCAAAACTGTTCAGTGTATACTTAAGGGACAATTTTGAACCACCTTATGCTTTGTGTTTACATTTTTTTCGAGCTTCTTTGAAACACACTAGCTTTGCTCAGCCACCTTTTATTTGTTACAGAGACATTAAGCCTGATAACCTGCTACTCGATAGATATGGTCATTTAAAACTATCAGATTTTGGACTATGTAAACCTTTAGACTGCAGTACCCTCGAAGAGAAGGATTTCTCAGTCGGGGATAACGCCAATGGAGGTTCCAAGAGTGAGAGCCCTCCAGCTCCCAAACGTACTCAGCAAGAGCAGCTAGAACACTGGCAGAAAAATAGGAGGATGCTTGTAAGTTTCTCCCCATGTGGGTACTCTCATTCTTTTACTTCCTTTTCCATTTCCCATATTTTTGGAGGAGACTACTTCACGTCTTATTGGAGTATGTCATTCTCTGGTTGTTAAAGAAGATGAAACAATTGTTATTTGTTAGTCTGTTAACTTGCTGACTTCCGTAGCAGCATTCTTTTATGTCGTTTTGTTTAGATTTTGAGTGTTTGGTGAAGCTGTTCTCTTCATATATTTAATTCTCATTGTTTGCATAATCCAGGCCTATTCTACAGTGGGTACACCAGACTATATTGCTCCTGAGGTCCTGTTGAAGAAAGGTTATAGTATGGAATGTGACTGGTTAGTACACTTCTGTATTTTATAATGAGGACTTTGAATGCACATTCTTGCTTTTGTAATTTTGGGGGAATTGTTGATCTTATGTCTTTCAAAATAGTAGCTCCTGTTGTAAGACTTCAACTGATTCTTTTACTGTTCTTCCCAAATCCCCTCTCCTCCCTCTCGTCTTTTTCTCATTTTATTTTATAACGCATAGCGGGAGCTTAGTGCATTGGGCTTCCCCCTTTTTTTATTTTGCTATACTCTTTATGTCTTTTTCACTCTTTTGATTTACACTCTGTACGTCTCTCCTTTCCGCATCCATTTTCTGTAAATTTGGTTTTATTCTGTAGGTGGTCGCTCGGTGCTATTATGTATGAAATGCTCGTTGGTTATCCACCTTTCTATTCTGATGATCCCATGTTGACATGTAGGAAGGTGATCAATTATGACTACCTGTATATGTTCCTTCTTTTCTTTTTGGCTTTCTCGTTGCCCTTGTATTGTCTTTCTTTTTCTTCAGTTTACTGCAATTGATGATCAATTATGATTATTTGTACATGTTTTTCCTTTTTCCCCTTTTGGCTCTCTAGATGTCCTAAGAGATTCCATTGATTCTTCAAATAGTTTCTCCTTTCTCAAAATACTTCCCTCCCCCCCCCCCTCCCCCCAACCCCGGGTTATATTTTACATGATTGTGTTTATCTGGCCATAGAGTTTAAGGAAAAAAGAAAAAGATCTCTGCTACATACCAAAGTACCCTTAGAACTTGTAGTGTTAAACATGCTATGACATTTCGGTGTCTATAAGAGCATGTGTTAAAGGGAAAAAAGGGAAGTTAAAAGTTGACGAGTTTCCAAATTTAGAGGTGTCATCTTTTTGTTTGGAACAGAGTAAAAAGGAAAGAGTGTCAGATAAAATGTAATATAGGATTACATGGAAGTTCCAGAGAATTCTATTATCTTAAGAATTCACCGTTGTACATGCAGATAGTAAACTGGAAAAATCATTTAAAGTTTCCCGAAGAAGCAAAGCTATCTCGAGAAGCCAAAGATATTATTAGCAAACTTCTTTGCAATGTCACTGAGAGACTCGGTTCCAACGGTGCAGATGAAATAAAGGTGTTGTATGGTGTGTCCTATGCTTTTTTCCTGTATAGGGGTTAACTGCAACCGTAACCTCGAGGTTTCTTTTCTTTTCTCTATTTTCTTATCCCGCTCAGGTCCACCCGTGGTTTAAAGGGATAGATTGGGATAAAATCTATCATATGGAAGCTGCTTTTATTCCTGAAGTCAATGATGAGTTGGACACCCAAAACTTTGAAAAGTTTGAAGAGGTATCCTTGTCCGTCGTTCTCTTGAACTTTTAGTTTTAATTATTTTACTCGTTGAAATCTTTTGGTTGGTGTTGCAGTCTGAATCTCATTCTCAGAGTTCATCAAGATCTGGTCCATGGAGAAAGGTAATCACTCACATCATCATGTGGCATGTAATTTGAATTTTACTCCCTCCGTCCCAATTTATGTGAAGTGTTTAATTGACCACAAAGTTTAAGAATGAACGGAAGACTTTTGAAACTTGTAGTTCAAAATAAGCCATAGATATTTGTGTGGCTATAAATCATTTCATTGAGTGTAAAATGGAAGGTTTAGAGTTAAATTGTTACTAAATATAGAAAGGTATCATTCTTTTTGGGACTGACTAAAAAGAAAAGAGTGTCACATAAATTGCGACGGAGGGAGTATCATTTTTATGATCTTTGGACATGGACACAATATGTTGCGTCGCACGCAATGATGAACATGACATCGTTTGGAAAAAGTATTGGTCACAAGCAATTTTTGGATTTTCACAGTTTCTTGTTTGACCTTTGTTAATTTCAATCTATCTTATTCTTACCCGTCATTTCTGCAGATGCTCTCATCTAAGGACATTAACTTTGTCGGTTACACGTACAAGAATTTCAAAGTCGTGAATGATTATCAAGTGCCTGGAATGGGTACTTTCTCTATCTCCGCTTCTTCGTACGCATGTCAAATTGACCATGCTCCTCTAATAACAGCTGAAAAATATCAAGCTTAATGTCCAATATGATACATTTGTTAATTGGAATTGAAATTCTAACTCACATTCAAGCGCAAGAAATCGAGAGGATTGTGAAAATATCTGAGACCCCTCAAACGTCTCGGACATCATGAGTAGTAAGGACAATTAGTTGCCTTACAAGTTACATCTCATCTGTCTTCTTTTATTTCTGTTCGTCATTGTATACGTTAATTTCTAGATGTTTGTTTCTCTGGTATAGTTACCCTTATAAAGCTTTGACTGATATTTACACTCAATCATTGACTTCAATGTCTCTTTTTGTTGTAACAGTTGAACTGGAGAAGACGACTAGCAAGCCCAAGAAGCCAACAATTAAATCACTGTTTGGTAATACATATCTATCCCGTCTGCTTGTTTATGGATACAATTCACTTGATTCTTTTTGGAGTTCTTTCTCTTCTTGTCCGCTAAGTTTTATGCTCTGGAATATTTAACGAAAGTTGTTTGTTGAATGAGTAGTGTGATCCATGTTACAACTGCTGCAACCGTACTATGCCTTATGGTTGTCGCTTCATGATTCTTCCGAGTTAGATATAGTTAGACCTCTCTATATTCAAATATTTTTTTGGCTGCTATAGCGAAATGCTCTTATAGAGAACATATAATTTTTATGCCCTGGAATATTTAACGAAAGTTGTTTGTTGAATGAGTAGTGTGATCCATGTTACAACTGCTGCAACCGTACTATGCCTTATGGTTGTCGCTTCATGATTCTTCCGAGTTAGATGAAGTTAGACCTCTCTATATTCGAATATTTTTTTAGCTGCTATAGCGAAATGCTCTTATAGAGAACATATAATATAACATAACATGAAAAATTGATTCCAAAGAGAACTTGGCCATTGTTGTTATAGAGGATGACTGTTATAGAGATGTCTGATTGTACCGTAAAAGTTAAACAAAGTAGGTTGCATGCTTGTCTTGGGTCCATGGTATGTAGTATTATCTTGCATTTATGCAAGGGGCTGTTTCCACGGTTTGAACGCGTGACCTCCTAGTCAACACGGCTAAAAAAGCAAGTTCTTAATTCGGAAACTTCAGTTACAGTACCCTTTTCCTCTAAGTAACACCAATTGTGATCTTGTATGTTTGCCTTTCGTTCAACAGGGGACGAGTCAGAAACATCAGAAGACAACTCGTGATCTACGATAAGGAGCTGTTTGAATCTCTTGCCTCAGCAACACTGAAGTTTATGAAAATCAGAACGTAGTTGCGCGAGCTCGTTGAATCTCCTCATTAGCATGAATGAGTACAAGTTTTGGCAGTAAGTTGGAGAGTCTATAAGATCTGAATAACTATTTATTGAATGGAAAGATTTTGAGATAAATAGGCTATCTCCTCTGGAAAAGTCCTCTTTACCTTTTTTTAACCATTGATTAATTAACATTTTTGTTACAAGATATAGATGTAATAATCAACGTCTTTAATTGTAACTTAGTATTCTTTTTCAATTATTTTCATAATCAGAATGTAACATACAGAACATGACATTTAAATGCTAGTTTCCCCTTTACCACTAATGGATGTGATGGGATGGATCAGATTCCTCCATCCATAACTAGAGGTCTCAAGTTCGAGCCCTTGGAATGAACAAACCCGTGGCAGGGTGCACTTCCCACTTTAATGGGTGCTGCAAGAACGTGGATTAGACCAAATAATTTGACCTTAATTTAAAGTGAGGATACAAATTAATCAACCATGATTAGTGATAGGAGTAATTATTTGTATTTTAGCCAAATACTATGAGGAAATGATCAAGGACTAGAGTTTCTTACAAGATAACAATAATTTATGACCAACAAGAAAGCCCAATTGACTACTTTTCTAGATCTCAAAATACAAGTGAACCTAGCACGTAAGTGCTGACATTACAACTAAAATACATCAAAGCATTTCTTGTTTATTACTTTATACAAGATTGCACACCAGTGAATTCAGATGTAACAACCAACAACCGCTAAATGTTGGGGTGGAGTAGTAATTGGTAAGTACTCTCTTTCCTTCTTAACCAAAAAAATTGGGTTTGAGCCTTAGAGCATGTTACCCCAAAGTGAGACGTTGTGACTCGTGACTTCAAATCTAAATTAGTTAGATCTCAAAACGAATATTGAACACCAAGGAGGGAAACTAAAAAAAATGTAACGACAAAGACACGACAAAGTGTGCATATGTTATAATTAAAAATCATCAAAGGTTGTGGTGGAGTGATAGGCACTCCTTCATCCTTAACTAGATGTCTCAGACTCTCGATTCGAACCTTGGATATGGAGTTGTCTTTAGTAAGAAGCGCTTTAGCGCTAAAGTGGGAGGGACTTTCTTACGCGAATCTGAATCAGTTAGACTCCAAAGTGGATATCAAACACCAAGTAGGAAACTAAAAGATGTAACAATTGAAACACAACAAAGCATTTTTCTAATATATAACGGAGCGGTGTTACTTATCAAGATTCAAGATTTAAAGGTGGTGGACTTCTCAGTGTGAATTTCGTTTAGTTGAACCCTAAAACAAATACCAAACACATGAAGAAACTAAAAAAATGATATAACAACTAAGTCACTACAAAGCAACTAGATATAATAACTAAAAATCACCAAAGATTGTTAGAGTGATAAGCACTCCTTTTTTCTTAACCCAAATGTTTTAGACTTTCAATTTGAGTCTTGGATATGAAGTCGTCTTTGGTGACAAGTGTTTTACCTCAAAGTGAAACTTCCTGATGCAAATCGGAATTAATTGGGTCCTAATGCAGATATAAGATACCAAATGAAAAACCAAAGACAATATAACAACTAAGATACAACAAAGAATTTCTCGTATATAAAGGAGCAATTACTTATCAAGATTCAAGATTTAAAGTGGTGGATTTCTCGGTGCGAATCTGGATTAGTCGGATCCTAAAGCGGATACCAAACATTTGAAGAAACTAAAAAGATGATGTAATAACTAAGACACAACAACACATGTTGTCAAAAGTTGTGGTGGAGTGCCTAACTCTCGATTTGAGCCCTAGATATGGAATTGTCTTTAGTAATAAGTGCTTTACCCCTAAAGTTAAAATTTGCAAAATAAAATTTGTCGATCCCATCGTAGATATCGTATACCAGATGAGAAACTAAAAAAATTATGACAACCAATAAGACACAACAAAGCAATTTCTAATATATAAGGGAGCAGTGTTACTTATTAAGATTCAAGATTTAAAGATGATGGACTTCTCGGTGCGAATATGGATTAGTTAGGCCTTAAAGATATCAAACTTTCAAGAAAACTAAAAACATGATGTAATAACTAAGACACAACAAAGCATGCAGATGTAACAACCAAGAATTATAAAAGGTTGTGGTAGAGTAATAAATACATACTCTATTCACAATCAAGATCTCGTTTTCGAGCCTCGAGTGTGAAATAGTTTTTGATAAGAAATGCTAATTTATTTTCAAAGTGGACTTCTTGGTACAAATTTAAATTAGTCGAACCTAAAAGCAGATGTTGAATACCGTATAGAAAATAAAAATAAAAAAGATATAACAACTAAGACCGAACAAAACATTTTCTAATATATTAGTGTTACGGTAAAGAATTGATCTCGGGTCTAACTAAACCCCAAAAGCTAGCTTTTAGGGTGAGGTTGTCCAAGTCCATATAAGGAGTCCATGTTCCCATTCCATATCCGATGTGGGACTCTTAACACTCCCCCGCACGCCCAGACCTTGTTAACTGGAGCGTAGATAATATAATTTGGGGGCCCTACATAGTGAACAAAGAATTGAAATGGGTTTGACTCTGATATCACGTTAAGAATGAATTTTGGGTCTAACTCAACATGTTAAGAATGGATTTGGGGTTGAGTTAGACCCAAGATCCATTCTTAACATGGTATCAGAGTCAGGCTCATTCCAATTTTTTGTTCACCGATGTTGGACCCCCAAATTATATTATCTACACTCTAGTTAACAAGGTCTGGACGTGCGGAGAGTGTTAAGAGTCTCACATCGGATATTGAATGGGAACATGAACTCCTTATATGGACTTAGACAATCCTCACCCTAAAAATTTTTAGAGTGAGGATTGTCCAAGTTCATATAAAAAGTTCATATTCTCATTACATATCTGATGTGAGACCGTTACTTATCAAGATTCAAGATTTAAAAGTGGTGATGCATTTGTTGGATTTCTGATAATGCATTTTTTCAAAGATATGACAACACTAGCTGGGACCTTCATGTATTATTACTGATACAGTTTATCAAAGTACTAATTAATGAGATTGGTAGGGCAGTTGTTCTTTCCACGTTTTATCAAAAATCTTTCGACACATAATATACAGTGGCTTGGTCCTAATTCTTCCTGTCTCCACAAATTTAAATTCTTAGCTTCTATGAGTTTGGCCATAAATAATGAGTGTGTTTGGTACAAGGCAAATATTTTTACGCAAAAGGTTTTTTGATAAATAAGTGATTTTTTTTGCGTCTGATAAAAAAAGCAGTTCATTGCACTAAGCTCCCGCTAATATTATTTCAAAAATATTTATATATAATCTAGATAAACATTATCGGAGTGGGGTAAGGTGTGGGGTGGTGGAGATTGGGCTATGAGGATTATGGGTGATGAGTGGGGCAAGATGTAGAGGTGTGCAAAAGCCACTGTTAAACCGAATTGAAAAATATGTTATTGATTTATCTGTATCAGGTTATTGAATTAATAATTTTTAAACGGTTTATATCTTTTTTTATTGAACTACCAATTCGATTCCCGATTTTTAAAGTTTTATTAAAGGGTTAAACCTATAACCTGACGAGGTCCTACTAAAATTACCTTTTTAAGTGAACTTTTTTATCACTTTTCAGTGATATTCTCCGTGAAAGATGTAGGAGGCCAAACTAGTTGTATTTGAAGACTTTGCCTTTTGTTACCATATATGATTATTGGTTGCCTCCAACCCTATTATACATAAACACTGAAGGTGTACCGAGTGGAAATGAAAGTAACTGAACAGTTCGAGTGTATACGAACAAATTAAAACGGTTAGGATAATTATGGGGCAATTTCATAATTATCTCAAATCATATATTTTGTAATACCATAATTTATTAGGATTATAATTTGATTGTAAATTAGTATAACTTAATTTAGAATGATTAGATTCAGGGTTGTCTTTGGGCCCGTGCGAGCTGTGCTACCGCACAGGGCCCCTGAAAAATGAAAAATTTTAGGAGCCCCGAAAAACGAAAAATTTTAGGGGCCCCTTTTTTCATTTTTTATTAAGTAATATTAGCCAGAATTTACTGTAAAGGCTCATAATTCACAGGTCTTATTCCAATTTAATTATTGAAATCGTATATTTACTTATATTAAGGGCTCACTTTTACGAATTAGAACAGGGCCCCCAAAATGTTTGAGACGACCCTGATTAGATTAGTCTTCCTTAATGTTAGCATTGTAAACTTGTATATATATTTGATTATGGGAATGAAATAAATCAAGGAACCAATTTCTCTCATGGTATCAAGAGCCAAAAATATTTTTCCCTAAAACTTTTCCTCACCCCCCATCCGGCCTATCTCTCCTAGCCGATTTTTTTTCTTTCTTCTTTGTTTTTCTCGGCCTCAACCAAATAACCCTAGAATTTTCTAAAAATCCTAATACTAAACCACTACCAACCAAACCCTAAACCACTCACCCCCACCCGTCGGCCCTTAATTCATCTTTTTCACAAACCCTAGCTGACACTTAGGGTTATCCAATTTAATTCCACCAATCACAAAACACTATTCTTTTCTTCTTTTGTTCTTGCTTTGTTTGTTTCGTGGAAAACCACGGCCGAAAAAAAAAATCATCCCGCTCTTGCCGTAAACAACGTCAAGAACTTTATTTTCATAACACTTGAAATGAAAAAAGGGCAATACACCTCTTGGGCGGAAGTGTTCAAAATTCATTGCCGCGCTTATGAGGTAATAGACCATATCATTCCTTCCGAGTCATCATCGGACACTACTGAGGTGGACAAGAATTTATGGCACTATATCAAACGATCTTTTACATACCATAATAGAGTCGAACTCTACGGTTAAACAGGCGTGTGAACGTTTACAAAACATATTTCAAGATAACAAACTTTCTAGGGTTGTATATCTTGAACACCAATTTACTAATGTTAAATTGGATGATTTGTCCAACGTTTCCGCCTATTGTCAAGAATTGAAGGTGTTTGCCGACCAACTATCCAACGTTGGTTCGCCGGTAACAAATCAAATGTTGGTTCTTCAATTAATTGCAGGGTTGAATGAACAGTACGATGGAGTTGCTACATTCATTCAACAGAGTAATTTGTTGCCTCCTTTCTTTGAGGCTCGTTCGCGGTTGATTCTCAAGGAAACACGGAAAGAAACATAGGCAGCCACCGCCGGAACTGCCCTCGTCTCCACCAATTCATTTTCCGCATATTCTCAGCAACAAAATTTTGATTCGGGTGGAAATGGAAATCGCAACAATAAAGGTAAAAAACGGGGGTCAAACCGTAACAATAGCAAAGAAAAAAATAATGGTGGAAAGGGACGGGGTAGGGGCAGCGGCCAACCAGCCGGCGGCAACAACAACAACAACCAACCGGGGCAGTGGCGGCTCAACCAGTGACAGTCGCCTGCCCATCCCATCGGCAACCAGTGGGGGCAGTACCCGCCGTGGGCCTGGCCCACACAGTGGGTTGTCCTTCCGTCCCCATACCCCACATCATCATGGGCCAGGCCCTCATCTTCAATCTGGCAGCCCAAAATTCTAGGTTCTCATCCACAACATGCATTTGCAGCCCAGACACCATCTTCTGTAGGCTATGCTCCCACTGATATATCGAACAAGCCATGAACTTGAATGTTCCAGATGAGTCGTAGTACATGAACACAGGGGCTACGTCTCATATGACGGCATCTCAATGTAATCTCTCATCTTATTTTAATATGAGCAGTAATAAAAATATTATTGTCGGCAGTGGGCAGGAAATTCCAATTGGTTGTATTGGTATGGTAAAACTACCCCCTCCACACCCACCATTATATTTGAAAAGCATCTTACATGCGCCAAAACTGATTAAAAACATGATATATGTACAACGTTTTACAATTGACAATAATGTTTCTATGAATTTTTATCAGTTTGGCTTTTCTGTGAATGATTTTCGGACGGGGATGTCACTAATGAGATGTAATAGCATGGGGGACTTGTATCCCATCACTACCATTTCCAACAATCATATGACCAAATCATCAACCTTTGCAGCTATTTCTCTTATTGTATGACACAATCGGTTGGGACACCCGAGAGCACCTATTTTCAATAATCTTAGAAAGAATAATTTTTTTGTGTGTAACAAACTTTTGGACTCTTCTGTTTGCTAAACTTGTGTGTTTGGAAAATATGTTAAACTTCCTTTTTCATCATCTACTTCACATACACTTATTCCATTTGATCTTTTGCATTGTGGACATCACCAGTTTTGAGTTATGCATGTCATAAATATTATATGCTCATTTTAGATAATTATTCAAATTTTCTGTGGGCATTTCCCTTGGGAAATAAATCGCAAACCTACACCATTTTTTAAACAATTTAGTGTTTTTATCAAAACTCAATTTGACAAATCCATTAAATATTTTCAATGCTACAATGAGGGGAATTCATAAATGCTCAATTTAATGATTTTTGTCACCAAAATGGAATGTCTTTGCGTCTTTCATGTCCACATACATCACCACAAATGGGAAAGTCAAAAGAAAAATTCGAACATTTAACAATATGGTTCGCACTCTTCTTGTGCATTCGTCCACACCACCAAATTTTTGGCACCATGCACTTCAAATGGCCATATATCTTTTAAATATTCTTCCTAGCAAACTACTCTCCAGTGTGTCACCTACACAAATATTGTACCACCGTCTATCATCTTTTACACATTTAAGGGTTTTTGGGTGTTTGTTCTATCCTTTGTTTCCGTCCACAACCATTAACAAACTTCAGGCCCGTTTTCACTCCTTGTGTGTTTTTGGGATACCTACAAAATCATAAGGGATATAAGTTTTATAATATGACAAATGAAAAAATCATTATTTCTCGTCACGTCATTTTTGATGAGTCTACATTCCTGTTCGCTAAATCTCACGTGGCATCCTCACATTCATATGATTTTTTGGACGATGGAATACATCAAATTTTGAATCACTATTTAAACACCCAAAACAGTGTGGGACCAGCCCAAGCACCACTACCTAACGTCCCAGCCCAACCACAAAATGTGATTGGGCCAGTCCGAGGAACAGAGGTCACTGCCTCTCTTTCTTCGGTCTCAACCCAGTCCACATTTATTTACGAAAATGTCCAACAAATGGAGGCCTCTGCCCCCTGACCGTGATACCACCCAGCATCTCTGGCCCATGTACGCAAGACCAAATCTGTAACCAATGTCGGCCTTCTAACCAAGCTAAAAACCAACTCACCCATCCCACTGTTTTGGCTCAAACTCGGGCAGCTACTCAGCCAACTAGTATACCCGACAACCCAACTCCCCAACCTCGGACCATTGAAACCAGTGTAATGTATGAAATTTTTCTACCTAAGCGTCATTTTAACCTAACAGCTTCAGTCCAACCGTCACCACTTCCAAAAAATCCCAAAGCAGCCTTATCAGACCCGAATTAGAAAGATGTCATGTTAGATGAAATTGATGCTCTTATTAAAAATAAGATGTGGGAATTAGTGCCACGCCCATCTAATGTGAACATAATTCGGTTTATGTGGGTATTTTGTCATAAAATGAATTCTGATGGCTCATTTGCGAGATACAAAGCTCGTCTTGTTGGTGATGGCACGTCTCAGCAGGTTGTCATGGATTGTGATGAAACATTCAGTCCGGTGGTTAAGCCAGCAACTATCAGGACTGTTCTTAGTTTGGCACTTTCAAAATCTTGGTCTATTCATCAGTTGGATGTCAAAAATGCATTCTTACATGGTCACTTACATGAAACGATATACATGCACCATCCTTTGGGTTTCCGAGATTTTACTCAACCGGATTATGTTTGCCTTTTGAAAAAATCTTTATATGGTTTGAAACAGGCTCTCCAGGCAAGGTATAACTAGTTTGCAGGGTTTGTCTCCAAATTGGGTTTCTCTCACTACAAGTCGGATTTGTCCTTGTTCATTTATAGGAAGGGAAATGACATGACATATATACTTCTATATGTAGATGACATTATTCTCACAATATCATCTACATCACCTCGCCAGTCTTATGTCCCTTCTTGCGATTAGGGATGACAACGTATTGGATCTGGACCGGATCCTACTAGATCCAGATTCATTTTTCATACTTGAATCCAGATCCGGATTCAGATCCATCGGGTACATAAAAATCATATCCAAATCCGAATCCACCGGGTCCACAAATCGGATCTAGACCAACATGTAAAAACTTTTGCCTTGAATATTCCCACCTGTTGAAACTTTTTTGACAAAATGAAACCCAATCTGATTGAAAAAAATGATTGAATTCATTATACAACTTAATCTTGTAACAGAAATAAAATAAGCAAATAAATTTGACAAATCGACAAAAAAATATAACGCATTGTAAAATAATATATAATAACAGTCGATGTTTGATAACGAATCTGGTACGCAAATTCTATTCAAATCAGACATACAAAAAAAGTTAAAACATAAAATAAACTAAAAGACTACATCTTTACATTAAGAGAACTAATAAATGCAGTTCACACTAGAAACTAAAAACTAGAAATATTTAATAAAAAATGGATCCACGGATCGGATCTGGACCGGATACAGATCTCAAATACAAGATCCAGATCCAGATCCGGTCCGTCAAAAATGGATTCGAGTCCGATCCGGATCCGCCAGGTCCAAATTTTGAAGATTCATATCCTATAAAATGGATCTGGATCCACCAGATTCGGATCGGGTCCAAGATCCACTGCCATCTCTACTTGCAACAGAGTTTGCAATAAAGGACTTGAGTCCTTTAAATTATTTTCTGGGCATTGTTGTGACTCAATATGCAGGTGGTCTGTTTCTCAGTCAAAAGAAATATATCGAGAAAATAATTGAAAATGTTTGGATGTCCTCCCGCAAATCATCACATACCCCAGTTGATACTAAGGCCAAATTGAGTAACTCTATAGGTACTCCATACAATGATCCAACACATTACCGCAGCCTAGTAGGGGCCTTGCAGTATCTGACTTTCACAATGCCCTATATTTCCTATGCGGTCCAGTAAGTATGTTTACACATGCATGATCCAAATGAATAGCATATGGGGGGCCTCAAGAGAATTCTG
Source organism: Anisodus acutangulus (assembly GCA_029783415.1). Taxonomy (NCBI): domain Eukaryota; kingdom Viridiplantae; phylum Streptophyta; class Magnoliopsida; order Solanales; family Solanaceae; genus Anisodus; species Anisodus acutangulus. The sequence continues at coordinate 46,369,307 of CM056506.1, read as the reverse complement.
CGGTATGTTAAGGGTACTCTTCATTTTGGTTTGCATCTGTATAAGTCCTCCATTTCGAGTCTCTCATCCTATACAGATGTGGATTGGGGTGGCTGCCCGTACACACGACATTCCACCTCTGGATATTGCGTATTCTTGGGGGACAATATCATTTCATGGTCGTCAAAATGACAACCCACGTTGTCTCGGTCGAGCGCTGAAGCAGAATACCAAGGGGTGGCCAATGTGGTTGCTGAATCATGTTGGCTATGTAATCTTCTATCACAGCTACATTGTCCAATTAAAAAGGCAATCGTGGTTTATTATGATAATGTGAGTGCGATATACTTATCCGGTAATCATGTCCAACATCAACGCACAAAACACATAGAAATGGATATATTATTTGTCCGAGAAAAGGTTGCACGTGGACAAGTTCGTGTTCTCCATGTATCGTCCCTTTATCAGATTGCCGACATCTTCACAAAAGGTCTTCCACGCTTACTTAATAGGAGGCGTGGGCCACAGGTCGCACATAAGCCGACGGGTCGCACGATAGAAGAACACCCAACATAAAGATGCACACTCCTCCATGTGAAATATTCATCTTCATAGGAGCTTTAAGATAAGATTTGTTGTAAGTGAAGTTGAGCCAGGCTTCCTCAAGAAAGGTATCAATCCAGACTTTGGGCGCGGAGGAATACTTTTTCCCTGAAACTATTTACCTCAAGAAAATAAGCTCGTGGGGAGAGGGATGCGGGAAAGTGGGGTCCCCTCACCTGTGCTTACTTCCATTTTAGAAGTCAGATTGGATTTCCAATTGGTGCTCAACAGAAGGGTTCCAAACCTTTCTGGCGTGACAGCTTCATAAAGTTGTCGAAAAGGCAAATGGGAATATAGCAACCTATTTTTTTACTACCTATTAGATTGACTCCCTATTTCTATGGGTCGAGTGAGCTCTTCCCATAGGAAGTTTCATTCCTAAATCCTCAAGCCTTGAGATCTGTCTTTTGAAGCCTTTTTAGGCAGTCGAGCATTTTTTAGCAACATCCGGGATTTCCTAGTCCCGATCAGTGAGTTTTATCTGACCTCCTTTCCTTAGCAGTTATAAACTCCTTATCTTTCTCATTCACTCTATTCTTTTATAAATGGATGTGAGCGTAAAAGACCTAAGTTTGAAGTCAAGGCTTCTATGTTGCTCGATCTTTCTTGACGAAGAGAATGGCATCAAGAGATAGATAAATAGACACATCCCATTGCACTAATCGGGGGCATTCGTAGCGACTGAGGAAGCTTGGTCAATATTCGTTCCTGTCCTAGTTGGTTCCATGATCTAGGAAGTGAATCTAATCTCTCTTTCCTGCCTTGGTCAAAAGCGGTATAGGCTATTTGAATTCTAGCTGTGTAAATAGATATACTTTAGGTTTAATTAACGGCTAAGCGATTTCATAACCTGAGCTTTCCTTAACCAGCTGACCTTAATGGGGAAAATCAAACTCCCCACCTTGGAATAGAAATGATCTTTATTCTTTGTTAACAAAACAGGAGCACAAGAGGCAGATTTGATTGGCTTGGTGGAAACCAAAGTGAGTCACGAGGCTACCTACCTTTCTCAGATGTTGACTGCTCCCACTTCGAATCAACTAACTAGAAAGTGAAATGGAGCAGACGAAGTCCTGTCAAGAAGAAGGAGTCGATCGGCCTCCATTTACAATGAAATTTATGAAAATTGACCCACCGCTTCTTATTTTGGACAAATGAATCGTGTCTAATTCACTAATTCAGGGGTTGATGATTTCAGAGAGTCTCAGCATATGAGAACCTCCCGCTAAGACTGCGGGGGACTGTTAGGATAATTATGGGGTCATCCTATAATTATCTCAAATCATATATTTTGTATTACCATAATTTATTATGATTAGGATTTGATTATAAATTAGTATAACTTAATTTAGGATGATTAGATTAGTCTTCCGTAATGTTGGCATGGTATACTTGTATATATATTTGACTATGGGAAGGAAATAAGTCATGGAATCAATTTCGTTAAGGATAAAAATATCTTATTGGTTTGGTTATACAACTCGAAAATCAACAAACCGAATCGCTAATAAACAAAATCGAATTGAACCAACCAATAAATACCCCTATTAGGATGTGTTCGAGAGTTGGAAGGAGACAATTAGTGTGGAATGACACTTGTGAAAGTTGTTTTCATAATTCCCGGAAGTCATTTTCTTCATTTTTAAGGAATTTATTTTCCTTGAGAAAATATTTTTCAAAAATTTTGACTAACCAAACATGAAAAAATTAAAAAACATTTCTTGAAATATATTTTCCTCCATACCAAGCACACCCAATATTTAAAGTAAAGTATCGTGCAATTCTATTGGAAAATATGAACCAAGAACACGAAGATAAAGATTTGAAGATATAAATTGAAATAACATAAAAGATTTAGGTTTGAAATACGTTGAAATGCTTGAAAGAAATAATCCCCTTGATTATTTTCATTAATTGAATAGGTATATATACAAGATACAAAATAGGAGAATCATATTTCTAAAATCTTATTCTACCATAATTCTAACTCTACAATTATGGTAGTGTATATTCCTAATTATGGTAACAAATACATTACAATAAACTACACATATATTTTCCTAATATACAATATTCTTACCTTGTCTAATATTAACAATTACCAAAAGAAGGAGAGCCAATATGGACAGTAAACCGAGAGCCTTAATAAGGCAATATACACATGTATATTGTGTGTATATTGCCTTATTTAACACACACCCGCAGTCATAGCGGGCGGTCTTCGAACTTTGAGACTGTCCCTAAAATTTTCAAAGAGTACCGAGGGAAGACCCTTTGTAAAGATGTCTGCAACTTGATATCTTGACGGGACATGACATACGCGTACCTACCCCCGAGCAACCTTTTCACGGATAAAGTGAGTATCCATTTCGATATGCTTAGTGCGTTGGTGCTGAACCGGATTGCCTAAGAGGTAGATGACACTAACATTATCACAATATACTAAGGTCGCCTTCTAAATGGGGCAATGAAGTTCTAACAGCAAATTACATAACCAACACGATTCTGAGACCATATTAGCTACCCCTCGATATTCTGCCTCTGCACTTGAGCGGGATAGAGTCGCCTGACGCTTTGCAGACCAGGAGACCAAGTTGTTGCCAAGGAACATACAATATCCTGACGTAGACCGTCTGGTGTCCGGACAACCACCCCAATCCGCATCTGTGTATGAGACAAGTGTGGATGTAGAAGAAGGATACAAGTGCAACCCATAGTCCAGTGTCCCCTGAATATATCGAATGATGCGTTTGATTGCATTCATGTGCTCAACTCTGGGATCATGCATGAATAAACACACCTGCTGAACAGCATATGTAATATCCGGTCTGGTAAAGGTAAGATACTGGAGGGCCCCTGCAATACTGCGATAGCGGGTCGGGTCCTCGTATGGTGCATCAGCCGTTGGGTTTCAGGGATCCCAACCGTCCTCATCATGTCTGTTTGTTGAAGAAGTCCTCATATGGGCTTAAGCAGTCTCCACAGGCCTGGTATACGAGGTTTGCTTGCTTTGTTTCGACTATTGGGTTCACTCACAGCAGGTCAGATAATTCCTTGTTCATCTACCGTTGTGGTTCGTCATTGGCCTACATTCTGTTGTATGTGGATGATATCATCTTGACTGCCTCTTCCGATGCTTTGCACCAGTCTATCATGGCCATGCTCAGTTCTGAGTTTGCTATGAAAGACTTAGGGCCCTTGAGTTACTTTTTGGGGATTGCTGTCAAACGTCATTCATGTGGTTTGTTATACCTATTCTATTCCTAAAATCTTATTCTACCATAATTCTAACTCTACAATTATGGCAGTGTATACTCCTAATTATGGTAACAAATACATTGCAATATACTACACATATATTTTCCTAATATACAATATTCTTACCTTGTCTAATATTAACAATTACCAAAAGAACGAGAGCCAATATGGGCAGTAAATCGAGAGCCTTAATAAGGCAATATACACATGTATATTGTGTGTATATTGCCTTATTTAACAATGCTTTTGTAAAAGCGATATGTACTTTTTTTCTTTCTCTAGATTGCGATGAAATTATATGCAAATAGTTTTAGTAGACATCACAAGCTTGTGAATTTCTATACTCTAAACAAATATTAGAAGTTGTTTTTCTGCAAAGCAAAAATAATTTATAGTGGGGAGAATCCAACTTAATTTCGTTTAAAAACTATTTTATTTTGTTGATTATATTTAAACCAAATTCTAACTACGTCTGCAATAGCCTGCTCGATTTCATATCTTAACACCTCATACGTAATATATTTTTCAAAAGCTAATATGCATATAGACAATATATACGAACTTAGCTTGAAATAATGCAAAATAATTATTACTTTAGCATATGAAGTGAAGTCTTAAAGTTATCACAATCTCATACCTAAACTTAGATCCCGTTTGGTAATAGATTTTAAAGTTAAAAATTAAAATTTGAAAATATGAATTATTGAAGTTGTGATTTTTATAATTTGAAGTTGTATTTTGACATGCATTTTACTTTAAGAAATTTAAGGTTTTGTGAGTGGTCTGAGCCAATTTTTGGAACTTGAAAATATTTAGAAGAATTTTTTAAAAAAATTTAATCAAATTTCATGGCCAAACATATATTTGAAGATAAATTTTCAAAATTTAAGTCAAAATCTATTGCCGAACACTAGCTAAACCTAGACACACACACTATTTGTGTCAAATTTTATGTACTCCACCACTATCTGAAATTCAAAATTAGTACGTGTGCTTAGAATGAAATGTAATATTTTATATATATTAAATTTTTTAGCTATATTTATATAATACGAAGTGAAGGTAATGAATTCAATTGAAGTCACAAAATTTGTCCTAAATTGTAGTGATTTATCTTCTTCTTTTTTATTTTCCATTGGAGCCCGACTATATTCGGATTCGCGGTGGGTAGAGCCCATTTATGAGGAAAGCGCTCCTTACCAATGATTTTTTTCATACCCAATGGTCGAACCAGAGACCTCTAGTTAAAGAAGGAACAACTTCATCCACTGCACCACATCCTTTTATGGTAATTATAGTGATTTATATGTAGATATATGAGAAAAAACTGTAAGTTCATTTGTAGAGTGCAACATGAATACTTGAAAACCTAGTAATAAGTTCATCGTTTTAAAGATCAGTAGTATTTATTATTAAATTAATTACTTAATTGTATAAATCAAAAGTGAAAATATACATTATTTAAGCATAATCAAGTGATAAATTAGAGCAGCTTGACGTTGTCACCTATTAGAAATTAGAGCAGCTTGACGATGGTCTTCCACTACATATAATAATGTGAATAGATTACAAATATTTTGAGGCAATATCAAGAAAGGTACATATCAAGAAATCAATACATATTATTTCGAGGAATATGCAGAGGCTAAATACCATCTAACATGATGGAAACAAGTTATACAATTTCGAGCCAATCACATTGTAACGATAAACACCAGTTTGAAAGCATTTTTTGTGAATTTTAAAGATGTGATTTACTTTGTTATGTAATTAATAAATACATCTTCTAAATTGTTATATATAAAGGAATATATTCCTTAATTTTATTCATTAATGATTTATAATATATATAGTATTATAGAAATATTCACCTTGCTACAAATTATGTAATTAATCAACCCTATTACAAAAGAAATATAATTCTACGTAAATTAGGAGATATACAATTAGATGGTAAATACAATTATTATGAGAATATTCGGTAAATATTTTATTACACCACCACAGTTGAAGCGGGAGGTTCACGGACACTGAGACTGGCTCGAAAACCATCAAACAGTATCCGCGAAAGTCCTTTGGTAAATATGTTGGCAATCTGATATATGGAAGGAACACGAATGACACGAACCTGACCATGAGCCACTTTTTCGCGAACAAAATGAATGCCCATTTCGATGTGTTTGGTGTGTTGATGTTGGACGGGATTGTCAGAAAGGTATATCGCACTAACATTGTCGCAATAGACTAATGTTGCATTTTTAATCGGGCAGCGAAACTCAAGTAGAAGGTTACGGAGCCAACAGGACTTAGAGACGACGTTTGCTACACCTCTGTATTCTGCTTCGGCACTGGATCTAGATAGTGTAGGCTGCCTTTTAGAAGACCAAGACAATAGGTTATCTCCGAGGAAGACGCAGTAACCAGACGTGGATCGACGAGTGTCAGGACATCCACCCCAGTCAGCATCAGAATATGCAGCGAGACCGGTGAGCGAGGACATGTATAAGTGTAAGCCGAAGTGAAGAGTGCCCTAGACGTACCGTAAAATACGTTTGAGGGCCTTCATATGAGCGTCCGTCGGACTGTGCATGTGCAGAAACATTTGTTGTACGACATATAATATGTCTGGTCTCATGAATGTAAGACACTGCAAGGCCTCAACCAAGATACGATAGTGAGTCGAGTTTGAATAAGGAGGACCGGAATCGGCGCTGAGCTTGGAATTGGTGTCTACTAGGGTGCAGGTCGGTTTGCAAGATGTCATGCTTGCACAAGGATATCTTTGGCGTATTTCTTCTGACACATAAATAAGTCGCCATAATGACGAGTGACAGAGCTACCTAAGAAATAACTCAGGGGGCCCAGACCCTTCATAGCAAACTCAAAGGCAAAGAGTGACATGATGGACCGGCGGAGGGCATCAGATGATGTGGTGAGGATGATGTCATCAACATATAATAAGAGATAAGCCATGTCGGGACCCTTGTTGTAGATGAAAATGGAATGATCGAATTTGTTGTGTGAAAATTCGATAGAGGAGACATAATCGGCGAACTGCTGGTACCAAGCTCGAGAAGCCTATTTCATTCCATAGAGCGATTTTCGCAACAGACACACATAATTTGGATGAATATGATTCCTGAAACCCATAGGCTAATGCATATATACGAAACGCTATTGGATCAAATGACAAAGACATTATTGAGAAAAAGATGGCTTTTCCCGGATGAAATGAAAATTGAATTCATGTAACAGGAGAAAGATTTCTCATTCCTTAGCCGGAAAGATATGTGGCCATGAAAGAGGGATTAAGTGGAACAGAATTGACTGGGTGGTAGAGTCGTGGAAACGCTTGTTTCTTCAATAATTTGGACCTTAGCTCCATGGAAGAATATGTTACTGCTGAAACACGGAATAATTGAAATTTAGATCAAAACACTATGTATGGATGGTATGAACTGCCTAAACAAGAATTCTTGAACAACAAACAACCAGTCCGTTACATGAAGATCCCCATGTAAGAATGCATTCTTGATATCAAGCTGATGAATGAGCCAAGACTTGGATAGGGCAATACTTAGGACGGTCCGGATGGTTACGGGTTTTGCGACCGGGCTGAACGTTTCATCACAGTCTACTCCCACCTATTGAGACCTGCCATCACCTACAAGACGAGCTTTGCGCCTCTCAAAAGAATCATCAGATTTCTTTTATGTCTAAAAATCCACATAGAACGAATAATGTTAGCATCAAGTGGATGGGGTACTAGGTCCCACGTCTTATTATCACTAAGAGCATTATATTCGTCAATCATTGCAGCTTTTCAATTAGGGTCGAACAAGGCATCGTTCAGATTATGAGGAACGGGGAAAGAGACATATGAAATGGAAAGGTTAAACAACCATTTAGGTTTGAAAATGGGGTAGAGATCTCTGGTGCTTTCACATCTCATTATTCGTCTCCCTGTAATAAATTCCTTCACAAAAAAAATAAAAGGATCAAAGTCAAGGAAAATATTATTATCAGTTGTGAAACGTCGCATAGAGATTAGATTCTTAATGAGTTTCGGGGCATGAAGGACATTTTTTAAAACTAATGGTGGATATGGTGGGGATATGGATGAATGACCAAAACCACGAATTGGAATGCCTTGTCCACTACCAACAATAATATTCCGATTTAAATTACTCAAATTGAAATAAGATGAGAGAGTACCTTGTGATGCCGTTATATGAAAGGTGACGCATGTGTCCATGTACCAATTTTCATTTGGAACGTTGATGGACATAATGTTAATAGCTGCCTCAATATTAGTCGGTGCATAGTTGGAGGACGGGGAGACCTGTGTTGTGTAAGCCTGTTGTGGACGTGCGCCGAGTATGCCAGGTTAGGCATGTCGCGCCGGAGGTGGGGTCCACGATGATGTTGGATATGGGCAAGAAGGAGAGACCCAAGCTGGTAGGGCCCACACGGCCCACGACGGGTAGGCAGCCCACGGTGGGGGCTGCTGCCACTGTCGCGGACACTGCTAGTTGTTCCCTGCCAGTGGGGGTGTAACAAAAATATTTACCTTGCTATAAACGAGGTAACTAATCAACCTAATTACAAAATAAATATAATTCTACCTAAAATATACAGTTAATACAATTATTATGAGAATTTTCTATAAATATTCTATTAATATATTTATCTATGTATTAGATTATTATAAAAAAGTCTAGAACGTTAGATAAATAATTAAAACTAGATGGATCAACTATATAATAATTGAAAAGAGTTAAATGTGTGGTATACTTTTTCGTATGAATTAACTTTATTCATTGTCAATCTCATTATAAAGATTAGGTAAAAGGCCAAATTTGCTTCTTTATTTTGTAAAAATGATTTTCGTTATAATGTCAGTGTAAAAATACTCCTAACATTATTCAAGTTGGGATCAAATATATCTCTCCTTCCGTTAAATTATCCAAGGCGGATGTCTACTCTCAAGTGACACTGACATTTTGATAAGATGTACGTCATGTGACATGCCACCTCACAAGTCACAACCCCAACCCACTTTACACTCTCTCGTCCCTCCCCTTCTTCTTTCACCACTAGCACCTCCTACATATCCCCACCACCATTGCAAACACCAATGTTAGTGTATAATTTTACAAGTGAAAATAAAAGGACTTAGGTGTAAAATTTAGACGTGAACATAAAAGGGAAAATCACCCAGAGGAAAATGAGAAGTAATTATTAATGTTACGTTTTAATGATGACAATTTTTTTGTGCAGGTTAACTCACAAGGGGAACGCAAGCCCAACTGACTCACAAAGCCCAAGGAAAGACTCCAGCCCAGCTGACTAGTGAAGCCCATAACAGTACGTTCAAGTGAAATAAATAAGTGATGACTGATTTTTTAAGATAAATAAATCAAGGTTGGAAAGGATCAAATCAAGTATCTACGAGATCTCGGTGCATCAATCAAGTATATCAAGCTCACATCAGCAAGGAAACAAGTATCAAGCTTTAAGGAAATAATTAAGGACAAACATTTTGAAGATTCAGCCACAAAGCTCACAAGGATAGAAGATCAATCTGTTAGAAAGCTCTAACCTTATTTTTGAAAAATAAGATTACATCCTCTTTTCAAGGATCAAATCTCTTGGGTTGCCATCTCTGCGAGAGCCAAAAGACTATTCTACAACTATAAAGAAAGGCTCCAAAGACAAAAGAAGACATACTTTCATCTCAACTTCTCAAACTCTCTACTTTACTCTTAATAAACATTATAATTTTGAGTGATTTATAGTGTAAACAAAAAAGTGAGAAGAGATATAATATAGTTGGTTAACCATTATATCAAAAGATTACGAGCGTTTGAGTGTAGACGTATTAACCTAATTCTAACAACCATTGCACCAAACCCAAAACCCTTGCAAACCAAGGGAACTGGATTATGATTTACACTGAATTCGAACCAATATAAAAACATACGATGTCATTTACATTCTAACATTTATTTTCTACACTTTATCGGTTAGCAGTAGATTGACATTTCAAAGATAGTCAACTAGAAAATGAAAAAAATTCCAATTCACCCTCCTTTTGTACTTTGAGTAATTAGCTTCCTAGTATGAACAATCATAAATCCAAAGTGTTTGGCCCAGTGACCAATACATTAGGGTATTGCTGTCTGAGGTTCCGTGTTCGAGTCCTCTGATCAGCGAGAGTGGAATTGTGTTCCCCCAAAAAAATCTCTCCATACGCGTAGGGCCAAGCGGTGTATACTAATCCGTAGGGTCAAGCCGGAGGTGGGGTTTTATGGGGTATGGGGCCGTAATGCGGTGGGACTAGTCACTTTAAAAAGTTTGCCCTACCTTAGTTTCGTCCGCTTGGGCAACTCAATTGGTTTCAAGGGGGATATTTGGAGTAAGGACCAAGGATCGAATCCCGTCAGCGACAATGTGGGGGTTTCTTCTTGCAATAAAGGAGGGCTCCTTGTGCGCAACGTGGTACTGGTCTAACCTTTGAAATCAATTGAGTCACCATGATTTACCTCATTCACAGACCTATAAGAGTCACCATGATTTACCTCATTCACAGACCTGTAAGACCGGGGTGTGGGGGCTCCTGGGTGGGAGATTCCACCTTTTGGAGTAGCATGAACAATCATAAAACCCTTTTGGAGTAGTATGAACAATCATAAAACCCTTTTTTATCCTTACATCACACAGAGACGTGTTAGGCGGCAGACAAATGAGAAGACAAAGCTTTAACCTTTAATCAAATCATCATTTGCAAGCAATTAAATTAATAATCACTTTATCTTGTATACTAATCAATACCCCTCATTTATATATATTTTCTAACAGTCTGTTTGAATGGTTGTTACCTATTACTTTCTCTATCCCAACAAGATTATTTTGATTCGGATTATAAGAATCAAATTAACTAATGTTTGGTGTGAACTCGGATATTGTATTTTTGTTTTTTGAAATAAAAAGTTGCATATTTAAAAACTACATAAAATTTACTACAAATCACAATGTAGTTAGCAATTCGAATTATTTAAAAAAATATTTGAAAAATTCTAGTAAAACTATATTCTTTGACGGTCTAAATAATAACTAAAAAATCATTTTTGGGCGGAGAAGTATATTGTATTGTATTATAATATTAAATACAAAATTTATTTTAATTATTATTTAAATTTATTGGATTATATTATTAAATTCGTTTATGTATAACAAAATACAATCAATTTGGTGAGATCACATCGTTATCTTATTGCCCCTCTCATCTTGCCTTTACTTATTATTTAATAATTTTATTCTTTACACACTTTTTTATAATAATTTTACCCGTATCTTATTCTTCTTTATAATATTGTAAGTTATTCTTTATATTGTTAGTGCGTGATACTATAAAATGACCAAAAATCATACAAATCATTCAAATATTATATTTATCGAAACAATACAATAAATTTATCTCAATTTATGTGGTATTTTTCATTCCCAAAAGTTAATTTGACTAATATTTGAAGCTAAATTGAATTAGATCAACTCAATATTTTAAAATTAAAATTTCTAAATATATACGGAAAATATCATAAATTTCCATTCCGCTCGTGTCAATATAATAAAATAATATATTTTAAAATATCGATCAAAATTCATAAAGTCTGAATTTTTTTAAAAGAAAAAAATACCATATAAATTGAGATAAAAAAATGCGATACCATATATTATGAAATGATAACATGAAAGGATAACGATCCTCCATCATCAAAAGGATGTGGTGCAGTGGATGAGATTGCTTCTCCTTTAATTAGAGATCTCGGATTTGATTTGTGGATATGAAAAAAATTCTTGATAGATAGCTTTTACCTAAAAAATGGGTTATATCCGACACATTCAGATATAATCGGGCTTCAATATAAATATCAAATAGTAAAACTAGAAAAAAAAAGAAAAAAAGATGACGACCCTCCAAACAAGCTGTAAAAGTATGTTAAAACTGAAAACAACAAGACAGAAGGAAAACTAAACACAAGAAGATATACAAACAAATATAATTAATTCAATCAATCCTTTCTTCTTCTTCTCTCTCTATGTATGCTCCTTGCTTTTCCACAACACACAAAATTCCCCAAAAAATAATTGTTATTTTTCTCAAAATCTCTCTCTCTCTCCTCAATCCTCTCTCATTTGTCCCATCTCTTTCACCTCCATTGCCACAATTCTTGAATCAAATACACATTTTTTAATTTGTACATCTGGGGTTGCAAAAAGTTTTTTTTTTTATTAATTAATGGGGTGATTTTTCTTGTAAAGATAGGGGTTTTATTACCTTTTGGGTTATTTGGAGAGGATGGATGTTTGTATTTATTGAAGGATGTAGCTGGAAAATAATTTTCTTGAATCTTGATTAATAATTTTTAGGCTTTTTTATTCAAAGTTGTGAACTTTAACATGGTAATTTGATGGGGTTGATTGTTTCTTGGATTTCTTGGGGGCTGTTTGGCTAATCTTAAGTGGTTGAAAATCTGAGAAAATTAATTATTGAAATTGTTGTTGGTGAAATTAATTGAAGTGGGGTTGTTGGAATCACCATGGATCATGTTGTGGGTGGGAAGTTTAAGCTTGGAAGGAAAATTGGGAGTGGTTCTTTTGGTGAGCTTTATTTAGGTATGTCATCACTTGGTAGATTTGATTCTATGATGGTCAACTCCATTTCTTTTGAGCCGAGTTTCTATCAGAAACAACCTCTCTATCCCACAAAGGTAGAGATAAGGTCTGCGTACATCTTACCCTCACCAAATCCCAATGTGTGGGATTACATTGGGAATGTTGTTGTTGTTGTTGATGGTCAACTTCATTTCATTTACTTTTTGACCTTTGTGTTTCTTATGTTTTCTGCTTCTTGTTGCTATATTGGTTCAGGCGTGAATATACAAAATGGAGAAGAGGTTGCCATTAAGCTGGTATTGTCTCTCCCTCCAACCAACACCAGTTGTTCTTTTCTATTTTTTTGCCCCTAGGTCTTTAGTTCATGGTGTTAAGCTGTTTCTTTGTTGTTGCGTTATGTCGAGAAAATGACAAATATGGTCCCTCATCTTAGGTAGTAGGTTCTTTCGAGCCGAGGGTCTACCGGAAACAACCTCTCTACTCGCAAAAGAGGTAAGGTCTGCGTACATCTTACCCTCCCCAGACCCCACTTGTGGGACTACACTGGGTATGTTGTTGTTGTTGTATCTTAGGTAGTAGGTTCAAGATAATCCCTAGGGTATCACTTGAGTAGTTTTGGTCCTTTTAAGTTTGCGATTAAGCTGATATTGGTTGCTCATTTCTATTAATTTTGCTGCTTAGTGTTTGGTTCATGCTCTTAAGCTGTTTCTATGTTGTGTTATGTCGAAAAAAAATAACAAAAATGGTCCCTTATGTTTGCTAGTAGGTTCAAAATAGTCTCTAAAGTATGCTCCTAACAGTTTTGGTCCTTTGAGGTAACACTTTTGGTCTTTGTCAAATATTTAACGAACTCTTCCGTTAGATTTGACGGGAACTGTGAAATAAAGGGATTTAGTGGGAACTCACATTTGGAGGTACAATTTTTGCAGTTTCTGCTATTTTTAGTCTCTTTCTAGAGTTCGGTTAGATTTGACGGGAACTGTGAAATAAAGGGATTTAGTGGGAACTCACATTTGGAGGTACAATTTTTGCAGTTTCTGCTATTTTTAGTCTCTTTCTAGAGTTCGGTGCAATTTCTGCTATTTTTGGTCTATTTTGTGTCTTGTACAGTCTTTGTGTTGTAGTTTCTAGGATTTGACAGGACTTCCCTAGTTTTTTTTATTAAATCATTTTTTTTTTCACAGTTGCTGTCAAATTTAACTGAAAAGTTCGTTAAATATTTGACGAACACCTTTGGCAAACTTGAAGGACCAAAACTGTTCGGAGCATAATTTAGGGACTATTTTGAACCTACTCCCAAATATAAGGGACCATTTTTTTCATTCTCTCCGTTATGTCTATGCAGTTAAGGCAGACTCAACAGAACATAATGGTTAGAGACTTGTATGTCAGTGTAGTATGGAAGTTAGAAAACATTTAGTTCTACAGAACTGCAAAGACAAATTATTTAGTAATGGAATGAAATGAACCGAAATGTAGGGGAATAAATACAGATGAGTCATAATCATTCAAAAGAAAAGATGACTCGTATAGTCGACCCCAACTAACTTGAGATTGAGTTGTAGTTGATTGAAGGGAAATAGCTCAAATATGCCATCGAACTATCGGAAATGGCTCATTTATGCCACTTGTTAATAGTTTGGCTTATTTATGCCATTGCCGTTACCAAAACGTCTCATCCATGCCATTTTCCATTAACGCCGGCGTTAATGAAAAATAGTAACATGGCTCATCCATGCCATTTTTCATTAACGCCGGCGTTAATGAAAAATGGTATTGTAAAACCGGCGTTAATGAAAGATGGCACGGATGAGCCATTTTGGTAACGGCGATGCATAAATGAGCCATTTCCAATAGTTCGATGGCATATTTGAGCTTTTTCCATTGATTGAATGGAATTATTGATATGACATTTAACTTGTCATTTTAATATTATTAGAGTTATAGCACTAAAATGCTAAGAAGAAACTCTCCTGATTCTGCATTGCACTTACGCATGTTTTCTTGATGATTTGCACTTACATAGCGTTATTGTTTTTATTACTGCAACTAACAGGAATCTGTCAAGACGAAGCACCCTCAACTTCATTACGAGTCAAAAATATATATGCTTCTCCAAGGAGGAAGTAAGTCTTTCTTCATGTCCTTTACATATCCTCAGCTTTCTATCAATGATGCAACTGTGTTGATTACTCTAAAATACCTATCAAAAGAAAAAGGGGGGGGGGGTGGAATGCCAGTGAAGCAGCGTTATATGCTACTTGTCAGAAGTTCAAACTCACAAACCCCTTCATCACTAATTATGAGCTTGATTGTCCCCTTTTAAAATATTTGTGTCATTTTAATGATCCCTTATCTTTGATAGTAGGTTCAAAATAGTCCCTTAAGTATCACTTGAGCAGTTTTGGTCCTTTAAGTTTGCCAAAAGTGAACACTTTTGGCCTCTGTTAGGAACTATGGAAATAGAAAATATTTTGATGGGGACTCACATTTTTAAGTAGAGATTTTGTAGTTTATGTTTATTTTTGGTCTATTTCAAGAGTCTGGTGCAACTTCTTGAGGTGCGATTTTTGTTATTTTTGGTCTACTTTTGTGGTTGGTGTAGTCTTTTATGTTGCGGTTTCTCGAATTTTGACGGGAATTTATGGTGTTTCTGGTTCAATTTTTTTCAGCGTTCAAATTAAATTTAACAATTAGAGTTTGATAAATATTTGATGGAGACCGAAAGTGCTCACTTGTGGCGAACTTAAATGACCAAAACTGCTCAATGGATACTTAAAGGACTATTATGGACCTACTACCAAAGATAAGAGACCATTTGTGTCATTTTATCACCAATTAGTTCTATGTGTTTTGTCTAATCAAAGAACTTTTGGCATGGGAATGTTATGAATAGAAAATTGACTCCTTGTCTCTGCCATTAATTATGAAGCTGGGATTCCCAACCTCAAATGGTTTGGAGTTGAGGGCGAGTACAATGTAATGGTCATTGACCTTCTTGGACCAAGTTTGGAAGACCTCTTCAACTATTGCAATAGGAAGTTCACTTTGAAAACAGTTTTAATGCTTGCAGATCAACTAGTAAGTAGTTCATTGACATCCCACTTTTTTCAGAGATTAGCGTTTTTTATAACCGCTGAGTGTGAGTCTGATGTAATAATCTTGCTCTGTGTCTTTTTCAGATTAATAGAGTTGAGTATATGCACTCAAGAGGATTTCTTCACCGTGATATAAAGCCAGACAACTTTTTAATGGGTCTAGGTCGCAAAGCAAATCAGGTAATTGTTCATGTCCTGTCAGAGCTTGAAAAAGCTTCGAATATATGTCAGTCAATATTCCTTCATGGATTCATCTAAACTGGTATAGGTTCATGTACAATCCTTGCTAGTTCAGTTTTTTATCTAATATCTTTTGGAGTAGCTCTTTCATACTTCTTGGGGTCTGAATCCAGACTTGAGGTTGGCTTAAGTATTGCAGAAATACTTTTGAAACTATGGGTCTGTTTGATATTAAGGAAAATATTTCCCCCGGAAAATGATTTTGTAAAAATATTTTCATGGAAAATAAGTGGTTATCTTACTTATTTTTTGGTGTTTGGTAAATAAGCAGAAAATATTGTCCCAAAAGCATTTGAACTTAGTCTGGACAAACACTATTGGTGTTGGCATGGGGGCTAGGGGTGATAGGAATGGGGCTATGGGATTGGGGGTGAGGGTGGGGTGTGTTGTGTTGGAGGGTGGGTATTAGACAACTATTGTGGAATGTCACTTGTGGTACTTGTTTTCCATATTTCCACTAGCGAAGTCATTTCCTCGTTTTTAAGGAGCTTGTTTTTCTAGGATAAATGTTTTTCAAAAATTTTGACGGACCAAACATGAGAAAATTGGAAAAACTTCATAACAAAAACACCCTATATTTTCTTTTATCTGTGAGTCATCGTCAAATTGCTTCCTTGGGGTTATGTTGCTATTTCTGATAGCTGTTCATGCTATTCTTATTACAACAACAACAACATACCCAGTGAAATCCCACAAGTGGGGTCTGGGGAGGTAGAGTGTACGCAGACCTTATCCCTCGGAAGGTAGAGAGGTTGTTTCCGATAGACTCTCGGCGTTCATGCTATTCTTATTCTTGAATAGAAAATGCAACTTGAGTATAAGTTAGAAAAGCCGATGGTTCATTTTTGTTGACTGACTTTTATAATGAAAAAGATAATCATGCACTTATGGAGACAGGATTAACGGAGTTATGTTCGTTTATACTTATAGTAGTTCTGTATCAACCATTTACAATTTTAAAGCGAACATTTACCTTATAAAATTATAAAACATTTTTATCTATTGTGCTTCAATATTTGTGATACCTTTACAAAGTATCAGTGCTGAAGTAAGAGCTTCAAGGAAAAGGATATGTTGCATAATCTGAAAGTCGTTATATTGCCATAAAATTGACAGGTTTACGCCATCGACTTTGGGCTTGCCAAAAAGTATAGGGACCTACAGACTCACAAGCATATACCATACAGGTAGTCACACTTTGTTACTTGAATGGTCTTTGAAGTTTTTCTGTTTGACTTTCCAGGAGCTAATTTCACAGCTTTATATGGAAAAGGATGGTAGTGTTTGATTCTCTTTCACTGCTCCTAGGAAGTCTCCATTGTGAAGATAATTTCTGTATTTGTTGCCTACTGTTTTTTTTGTTTATTTCTAGTTCACTTTATATATATAGCCCTCTAGAGTTAGAGACCCTCTAGAGTGAGAGACCCCAAGCTATTGAACATTGGAATGAAGCGGGTTCCAGAGCTTCGAACAATGTGCTAGCTGGTCCTCAGGGATTTCTCGATTATAAAAAAGGAATATACGATAAAAACTTTTGCATTTTCAATACAGTGAACTCTTTGTTAACAAGTTTACCATCAAAGAAAATTCTATATGGCTTTCAAAAAGCTCAATGACATTCTATTGGTGGTGATAGGATTATTGAATCTAATTAACGCTCATGCAATATATGACCAAAGAATTGAGTAATCAATTGCTATTATGATGTATATGATATCAAAATAATTAAAGAGCGGATCCAGCGAAGGCAAAAACACTAGGTGGTGAACAGAGTTACCCAGTACCTGCGCTGGTGAGAGGTAGCAGTCTAGCAGGTATCCGGTGGAATTAGTTGAGGTGCACGACACCACGTTGATAAAGAAAAGCATTAAAGAGGGAGCCTTGTGGAAGGAAAATTAGTATCTGGTATTTTGGAAAATTGAATCATGTCTTACTTTGTTAATCCTACTCAAAATACATATAGTTACTAGAGTACAGAAATGAATTTATCTCTGATAATGGCATTTCATTTACATTTGGAATAATGGAGTATGAAATTCAATTCATCCCCTACTCTATCCCATTGAGATTGTTTTAGCCAACCTTTTTCTTGTTTCCAAGTGTTAGTTGAAACGGACAACCTTCAGAAAGGTCTTCACTATTAACGGCCTTTGCAACCGTTGATACTCCTTCAAATGATGCTACTAGATTGTGCTACCTTCAAGTGATACTCCCTCTGTCCCAGTTTATGTGACATTCTTTCCTTTTTAGTCGGCCCAAAAAAGAATGACACCTTTCAATATTAGTAACAAGATAACATTATACTTCCCTTTTTACCCTTAGTGAGATGATTTATAGCCACACAAATATTTATTATGGCTTGTTTTAGACCACAAATTTCAAAAGTCTTCCTTTTCATTCTTAAATTATGTGCCCAGTCAAACACCTTCACATAAATTGGGACCGAGGAGTAAATATTAGTATATCGATCTAATTTTGGTTTTAAACTTTGTTTCCTTCCCTCAATTATGAATTTATATTTGGACTGCCTCTGATACGTTTTCTTTTTCAATATTCTTCCAGAGAAAACAAGAATCTGACCGGCACAGCTCGTTATGCAAGTGTCAACACACACCTTGGAGTTGGTAGGTGTATAACTTTTAGGTTGTCAAATAACTAGGGGCAATGCTGAAGCTTTAGAGTCATTTATAACTCATTAATCGTTTTCCCTTTATTCCCGGCCAGAGCAAAGCAGAAGAGATGATTTGGAATCTTTGGGCTATGTGCTTATGTATTTTCTTAGAGGAAGGTTGGATTTTAGGAATTTCTCCTTTTCGTTTTAGCATCTTTGGTAAATTGTAGACTTGTCCACTGACCTGGTGACACCGTCTTGGTTCAGCCTTCCGTGGCAGGGACTGAAAGCTGGTACCAAGAAGCAGAAATACGATAAAATCAGTGAAAATAAGATGTTGACTCCAATTGAGGTACTTGTTATGATCAAAACATCTTAGTTATGTGACACCATCATCACCTTTTGTGAATTACTAAAAGCATCTGTCAGAGAAAATGACAAAAATGGTCCCTTATGTTTGAAGGTAGGTTCAATAGTCCCATAAGTATGTATTGAACAGTTTTGATCCTCTAAGTTTGTCAAAAGTTAACACTTGTTAGTCTCTGGCAAATATTTACAGAACTATGTCTGTTAGATTTGACGAAAACAGTGGGAAGAAAAGATTTAACTATACACACTAAGTAAGTCTCATCAAATCCTAAATATGTAATATAAAAAACTGCACTAGATGCTAAAAAGATGGCAGAAATTACACCTCAAAAAGTTGCACCAGACTCTAGAAATAAATTAAAAATAGCAGAAACTACAAAAATTGTACCTCTAAATGTGAGTTCCCGCTAATATCCTTTTTTTACCACTGTTTCCGTCAAATCTAACATATGTAATTCGGTAAATATTTGATGGAGACCAAAAGTGTTAACTTTTGCAAACTTAAAGGACCAAAACTGTCCAGTGCATACTTAAGGCACTATTTTTTAACCTACCCTCAAACACAAGGGACCATTTTTGTCATTATGTCGCATCTGCCATGACACTCCCTCCCATCCTTATGTCTTTTTATCTTCTCGAGCTATGATGGAGATTCTTCACTACAACCTGGTTTCTGTCAAAGGAGATCGTTTCAATGTACTGATCCTGGCTAACCCAATCATCATCTTGAGCTGGTTGGGGATAATATCTGGCCTTAGTTTGGTCTGTTTTGCTCTTGATTGCATTAAGCGATATTAATCATCTGATGAGGCAATTCACACATGATTCAATTTTACTGTAACAGGTGTTATGCAAATCCAATCCGTCAGAATTTATATCATATTTCCACTATTGTCGATCATTACGGTTTGAAGATAAACCTGACTATTCATATTTGAAGAGGCTGTTCAGAGACTTGTTTATTCGTGAAGGTAAATAATACTCCCTCCGTCCCAACTTGTGTGGCAGTATTTGATTGGGCATAGAGTTTAAGATAGGGAGAAACATTTTTGAAACTTGTGGTCTAACACAACCCAGAAACATTTGTGTGGCTGTAATTATTCTCATTAAAGATAAAATGAAAAGTTTAAGTTAAATTGTTTCTAAATAAAGAAGTATAACATTCATTTTGAGACAGACTAAAAAGGATAAAAATGAGTATTTCACTTTTCTTTTATATATAGTTGGGTCCAAAAGTTGTCTAATTGTAACTACTCAATTCTTATCTTTATTAGATATGTATTCTAGATTTCTAGTCTCTTAATCTTAATCTTTGACATTGTGCAGGTTATCAATTTGACTATGTTTTTGATTGGACCATTTTGAAGTATCCTCAGATTGGTTCCAGTTCTAGAGGACGAGTTAGTGATTATCAAACTTTCCTTTGGATTATTACTTTTCACTCTTCTCAGTTATTATGAATGATAGTCATGCATTTTCTTTCTACCAGATTCCTAGTGGAAGTGCCGGACTAAATGCTGGGCCATCTGCTGAAAGACCAGGAAGGACAGGTATTGTCTCTGAACAGAAGTAGTGGATGTATTCAGAAAAAAAACTCTCTTTAGTTTTAGTAGCATCATTAATTAATTAAAGAGGAATCTCAATAGGTTGGTTAGTTCTTTTTGGTCTTTAGTTATTTCTTCAAGACAAGGTTCAGAAACTATATCCGAGAAAATGACAAAAAAGGTCCCTTATGTTTGAGGGCAGGTTCAGAATAGTCCCTCGAGTATGCACTGAACAGTTTTGGTCCTTTAAGTTTGCCAAAAATTAACACTTTAATCTCCATCAAATATTTACCGAACTCTATATGATGATGGGGAGCCGTGGAGCAAAGGTAAAGTTGTCCCCGTATGACCTATAGGTCACGGGATCGAGCCGTGGAAGCAGCCACCAATGCCACCCCTTGGGGTGCGGCCCTTCCCCGGACCCTGCTAAAGTAGGATGCTTTGTACACCAGGCTGACCCTTGCCATTATCTGTTAGATTTGACGGGAGATATAAAAAAAAAGTAAAATTAGCGGGAGTTATTAAATTGTAGTTTCTGCTATTTTGATTTATTTCTAGAGTTTAGTGCAGCTTTTGAGGTGTAATATCAGCTATTTTTTTATATATCTCTTTACTGTCTAGTGTAGTTTTTTGTGTTGCATATTTTAGGATTTGATTAAACTTTCTAAAGAACATAAATTGTTAAATATTTGACGGAGACCAAAAATATCAACTTTTAGCAAACTTAAAGGACCAAAACTGTTCAGTGCATACTTAAGGGACTATTTTGACGCTTCTCTCAAACATAAGGGACTATTTTGACGCTTCTCTCAAACATAAGTGACTATTTTGACGCTTCTCTCAAACATAAGGGACCATTTTTGTCATATTCTTGAAACTATATCCTATTTATGTATTTTTGTTCTAAATTTTGCATATCGTATAACCTGGAACATGTGTTCCTTTGCTTCATGAATTGTAAGTTTTCTGCCCCTTGCTGGAACTTCTGATTTTCTGAGATGCCTCATGAATAAAATTATATGTGAGCTTCCCATGCTGAAGTTGAATAATGTTACCGCTGCTTCTGACAATTTATCGTCGATTGACACTTGACATGTTTTAATTTTGTAATCCAGTTGGACAAGATATTCGAGACAGGTTTTCTGGTGCTGTTGAAGCATTTTCGAGAAGGAATGCTTCTGGTACGGGAAGGCATGGGGAACATTCCAGACACAAAACTTCAGAGGATATGACTTCATCTAAAGATGTGGTATTGATCATTCCCTCCTTTCTAAGAAAGCAAAGGAACCCAAAAAGATCCATTTTTTTCAATTATATATTTTGGAATTGGTGCTGTTTTATTTATACCTTATTTGTTCTTACTTAATGTAGTTTAACTAGCGGATCTCTGTATTTTCAAAAAATAACCAGTAACTAGCCGATCTGAGAATCAACAGATTAGAGCTTCTCCTTCTGTTCCTGTGTGTAAACCTTGGTCTTCCAAAATAGTACTCCCTCCGTCCCAATTTATGTGAATGTGTTTGGCTAGGCATGGAGTTTAAGAACGAAAGAAAGACGTTAGAAACCTGTGGATTAAAACAAACCATAGATATTTGTGTGGTTGTAAATTATTTCATTATTCTTTTTAGGACTGACAAAAAAGGAAAGAGTGTCACATAAATTGGGACATAGGGAGTACTAACTACCCGATCTGAGAATCAACAGTTTAGACTTTAGAGCTTCTCATTTATTCCTAGTGTAATAACCCTTGGTCTTCCAAAATAGTTGTAGATTAACTATGCCTCAATCCTGAACGAAAAATCTCTTGGAAGAGCAATTATATATATATATATATATATTCCTTTATGGTGTCAACAACACGAATACTAGCATTTAACCGGGGCAGAGCTACATATATTGAGGGTGGGGGGCAATTGAATCCCCCTCGTTGAAAAATAATACTGCGCAAATAGGATAGAAACAATATTTGTATGTTATGAATTGTTGAATCCCCTTGACATAAGAGAAGCTTCTAGTGTAGTGTGAAAGGTGGCAAAAATTATTTTTTAAAACATTAAAATTGTAGTCTTGCATGCTTTTAGTCCCCTCAATAGACTTCCTAGTTCTGCCACTGCATTTCACCACTGCATTTCGCGCTTGCCAAAGTAGTACTATCAATAAATCTTCTTGTATGTTGCAGCAAGCTGATTCAGAAAGAGGCCGTACCTCGAGAAACGGAAGCTCCTCAAAAAGGGCTGCGATTTCTAGCAGCAGACCGAGCTCTTCCGGTGACCTCACCATCACTGATGGTCGCTCGAGCAGACTAGTGTCAAGCAACGGGCGTGTGTCTACCACACAAAGAATTCATTCAGGTATCGAACCAAAACCATCACCATTCTCACGTAAGGGGACACGTGATGACCCTCTTCGGAGCTTCGAGTTCCTTTCGATCAGAAAGTAAAAATAAAAAGCATGCACTTGTAAAGAGTTTCATGTTTGTATTGTAACATTGCAATCCTATTTAAGGATGTTTTTTAAGTGTTGTATATTGAGAAAATGTTCTATGTGACAACTAAAAGCTTATCCAACTTCCCGTTGTTCCTTGTTTTGATTTTGGTTTAGAGCTTGAGTTCTGGCCATTTGTAAAAGCCTTTTGACTCATCCAAAGAATTGATGAGTAAAGTGCTAGAGTTTCATACCTGTACACTCGGATAGTATGTAACAAATATTATTATTGTACCAAGGAATGTATCTTTTCACTCAGTAGAAAAATGATCCTTTTCTTATCTCTCCTAGTCCTTTTTGGTTTGCGTGCTATTGCACATGATCGGGGTTTACCCTGTGCACACCTAAAGGGTAGCGATTGCGCGTTCCCTTGTCATCGAAGAAGAATGATCCTTTTCTCCAAAAGTAGTGTTTGGATCAATTTGCATATATCTCCAATATTTCATCGGATACTTGTTATTTTTATCAACACACAGGTATTGGGAAACCGTGTCTATGTCCAACAAGAACACCTTGCTTTTTTTCTTTGTTCTATTGAGATTTAAATCTTGGTCTCCTATTATTTTCAGCCAATTCATTGATCGTTAGCAAAGTTGTGATATGTTGAGTTTATATGCTTTGACATGATATTTATTGATCTAGAGAAAATATTTACTTCTAGAAAATATAAAGAATAATTGAAAGACCTATTACAAAGTTGTTTATTTTAGGATTTACGTTTCAAATCCTACCTAATAAGAAAAATGGTAAAATAGCAAAGAACAAATAACACACACATAAATTTATCGTGGTTCACTCTTAATGCGAGAGCTACGTCCACTTGCTGCTGCAGATTTTACTATAATGGAGTTTTGAGTTTACAATTCTCTCTTCTCTCTTTTCGGTTACACACACTCTCTTGACCACTCACCAAAGAAAAGCGGTGCCCCTTAGTTTATATAGGGAAAACTAGGGCAACATAATACAAGTCTAAAGTTCCCAAATTACCCTTCACTAATAACATTACATCGACTAATGCCAACCCCCACGATCGGCTGATTCCAATTGGATAATTCTAATCGGCTACGTAGGGTCTTCACAGTGTCGGTAAAAGAATTAGGCTCCACAACTCAACAATCTCCCACTTGGAGACTAATTTCAATCGGCTGTCTCCATCTACAGCGGCGACTCTGATTCTCATCCAAGAAGTCCAACCGAAGTTGCACACAACTTCAGTTTATCATTTGGCACGACCTTCGTCAGCATGTCGGTTGCTCCCTTGGTGGGATAAAGTTGAGCCAAAAGAATCCTTAGAAAAGACTTATACAAGACGTTCTATTTTTCCATAGAAATATATTCGTTCTGACTGGATTCTGACTCCCTGGGATCTTCTCTAGCACTAATACTCCATCTTCCAAAGCTGATCGGATGAAGTGGTACCGAAGCTGTATGTGCTTCGTGCGAGCATGGTAAACTAGATTCTTTGCCAAATTAATGGCACTCTGACTATCACAGTATAGTACACTCCCCTCGTGGTCATGATCCAATTCCCGCAGAAAAGATTGTAGCCACATCATCTCCTTCGTGGCCTCCGTCATGGCAACGTACTCTGCCTCACAACTAGAGAGGGCTACTATCTTCTGCAACTTTGAAACCCAGCAAATCGCAGTACCTCCGAAGGTGTAAACATACCCGGATGTGCTCTTTCTACTATCCACATCACCACCATTGTCAGCATCAACATATCCCTGCAATCCTGTCTCTGACTTTCGGAAACACAAAGTTGAACTCGAGCTGCACTTCAGATATATGAAAATCCACTTTACAACCTCCCAGTATTGCTTTCCCAGATTGCTCATAAATCTTCTAACAACTCCCACTGCATATGCAATGTCTGGCCTTGTACATACCATCGCATACATAAGACTTCCCATAGTCGAGGCATAAGGTACCTTGTCCATATGCTTCATCTAGTCATCAGTTATCGGCGACTAATCCTTTGACAAATGAAAGTGTCCAACCGAGGGAGTACTGACTGGCATGGCATCATCCATGTTGAGCCTCTTGAGAACCTTTTTCACGTATTCTTCTTGTGGGAGCTTGAGGCCCTCCTTACTTCGGATAATTCTCGTCCCAAGAATTTGCTTTGCGTCTCCCAGATCCTTCATTGCAAATTCTTCTGACAACTTCTTTTCAGCCTAACAATCTCATATAGGTCTGCTCCTACGATGAACATGTCATCAATATAAAGAAGACGTATCATATAGGAGTCTGCAAATCTTAAAGTAACAACATTGATCTGCTTCGCACCTCACGAAATTAGCTTTCTTCATAAAGCTGTCAAATTTCATATACCACTGTCTTGGAGCCTGTTTCAGTCCGTACATGCTCTTTTGAAGCTTGCACACCAGATTCTCTTTCCCATTGACCTCAAATCCCTTAGGTTGTTTCATGTAGACTTCCTCGTCTAAATCAATGTAAAGAAAAGCAGTTTTCACGTCCATCTGTTGAAGATGCAGATCTTCCTTTGCTACCAGCCCAAGAACAGTTCTGATTGTCACCAACTTGACTATGGGAGAAAAGATCTCCGTGTAGTCAATGCCTTCTTACTTTCATCGTGTTTTTCCTTTATCTAATAGACCCATTTGTTCTGCAATGCCTTCTTATCCTCTAGTAACTTAGCTAACTCCCATGTATGATTTGACAACAGTGAGTCCATTTCATCTTTCATTGCCAACTCCCACTTGATCGATTCATCAACTTGCATTGCTTCTTCGTAATATTCCGGCTCCCCTCTATGAGTGAGCAGAATGTAGTTGAGGGACGGAGAAAACATGTGAACCGGCTTACTGATCCTGGATGATTTACGTAATTTTGTGATCGGCGTCC
Organism: Anisodus acutangulus; assembly: GCA_029783415.1. Classification (NCBI taxonomy): domain Eukaryota; kingdom Viridiplantae; phylum Streptophyta; class Magnoliopsida; order Solanales; family Solanaceae; genus Anisodus; species Anisodus acutangulus. Next base: position 46,343,574 of record CM056506.1, on the reverse strand, counting down.
GCTGATTTGTTTCAGAATCAGTATTTTCATCAACCCCACCATCACTAGCTTGTTCCTCTGCCTCAGTAGTACCTGAATTTGGATCGGGTGCCGAGAAGTCTCTCAAATCGACTATTTTTTATTCCTTGTTCTTACATTCTGAACTCTCTCGCACCTTGTCCTTGTAAAACACATGTTCATTGAAGACTACGTCCCTGCTTCAGATGATCTTCCGATTTTGATCATCCCAGAATCGGTAACCAAACTCGATGTCACCGTAGCCGATAAAATAACACCTCTTAGATTTTGGATCAAGTTTACTTCTAGCCGTAACATCAATATGAACATAGGATAAGCAACCAAACACTTTCAGAAAAGAAAGATTTACCTTTTTTTCACTCCAAGCCTCTTCTGAAATTCTGAAATCCAAAGGAACAGACGGTCCTCGGTTGATTAAGAAGGTTGCGGTATTGATTGCATCTGTCCAGAATGTCTTAGGCAGTCCAGCGGGTATTCTCATGCTCCGTGCACGCTCGTTCAATGTTTGATTCATCCTTTCCGCTATTCCGTTTTGTTGGGGCGTTCCGGGAATAGTCTTTACTATCTTGATCCCATTATCGGCACAATACCATTTAAAGTCACCATGAATGTATTCTACACCGTTGTCAGATCTCAGGCTCTTCAACTTGAGGTTTGTCTCATTCTCGACCATGACTTTCCACCTTTTGAAGACAGTGAACACGTCGGGTTTATTTTTCATAAAATAGACCCAAAGCTTTCTGGTTGAATCATCAATGAAGGTCACGTAGTAATGTGATCCTCCAAGTGAAGGGACAGTGGCAGGTCCCCACACGTCAGTGTGCACCAATTCAAGCTTCTCGACCTTCAATTGTCTACCCGCATTTGAAAAATTTACTCGTTTATGTTTTCTGAGAATGCAACTTTCACACATATGATAGTCCACCAATTTTAGGTCTGGAATCATGACGTTAGTTACTAAAAGCTTCATCCCTTTCTTACTCATATGGCCCAGCCTGCAGTGCCACAACTCTGTCTTCTTTGTATTGTCAACAACAACAGTATCACGACATCTCATCGTCATATAAAGAGTATCAGTTTCTTACCTCGACCAACCACCATAGCGCCCTTCGTCACCTTCCAGGAACCATTACCAAAATTGAGATCATGTCCCTTATCATCAAGCTGACCCACTGAGATCAGATTACGCATCAACTTCAGCACATGTCTGACCTTTGTGATCTTCCACACGTGTCCATTTGACATCTTCAAATTAATGTCTCTAGTACCAACGACTTCTAAAGGTTCACCATCTGCCAAATAAACTTTGTTGTGATTCCCAACAACGTAATTCATCATTATATCACGATGTGGGGTGGTGTGAAAAGACGCTCCTGAGTCAAGCACCCAAGAGTCGATCGGGCTGTCAACAACGCATCGCCAATGTCTTAAGTGGCAACATTGATTCCACTCCCCTTGTTGTCCTCCTTCTTCGGTGGCCTGCAGTTTTTTTTTATGTGACCCGGTTTCCCACTGTTCCAACACTCAAGTGTTCGCCTGGATCTGGATTTACTCCTGCCATTCCTCAATTTCGACCTGCCCTTATTTCGGCTATAGTTTCTGTCATAATTTCTGCCTCTGTTCTCAACATTCAAAGCAGAACTAGTCGATGTCTCACCAGAATCGATCCTGCGAACCTCCTCAGCAAGGATACGATCTCTAACATCGTTGAATTTCAGTTTATCACTTTGCGCCAAAATTCATCGATCACGGCGCTCTCGCCCGGCTCGGCTATTCGGCACAGACGCCAGCAAAATTAGGGCTTGCACTTCATCGTCAAACTCGATTGCAACCAATGACAATTGATTAACAATTGTGTTGAATTTATTCACGTGCATTGCAACATGAGCACCTTCTTCCATCTTTAGATAAAAGAGTTTCTTCATGAGAAATACTTTGTTGTTAGCCGAAGGTTTCTCATATATGTCGGATAGAACTTTCATCATGTCAGCGGTGGTCTTCTCCTTCGTCACGTTGTGAGCGACTTTCTTCGACAACGTCAATCGGATTACTCCTAGAACCTGTCTGTCAAGGAGATTCCAATCGGCATCATTTATCTCCTCTGGCTTCGGGCTCAGCGGTTGATGAAGCTTTCTACCGTACAAATAGTCTTCAATCTGCATTCTCCAAAACGCATAATTTGTACCATCGAATTTCCCGATGTCGTGTATCGAACTATCTTCGCCTCCCATTGTTTCTGAATCGCAACACAACCTAGCTCTGGTACCAGTTGTTAGGATTTACGTCCCAAATCCTACATAATCAGAAAAATGGTAAAGTAGCAAAGAACAAATAACATACACACAAACAAATTTATAGTGGTTCACCCTCAATGTGAGCGCTACGTCCACTTGCCGCTGCAGATTATACTATAATGGAGTTTTGAGTTTACAATTCTCTCCTCTCTTTTCGGCTACACACGCTCTCTTGAACACTCACCAAAGAAAAGCGGCGACCCCTACTTTATATAGGAAAAACTAGGGTAACATAATACAAGCCTAAAGTTTCCAAATTACCCTCCACTAATAACATTACATTGACTAATGCCAACCCCCACGATCGGCTGATTCCAATCGGCTAATTCCAATTGGCTGATTCCAATCGACTAATTCCAATCGGCTGTGTAGGGTCTTCATAGTGTCGTAAATGAATTAGGCTCCACAACTCAACAGTTCATATAATTTATTGATCGTAAGGGTAAGTTGGAGAGAAACTTTCTTAATTTTAAAAAATGACACTCTAGATTAGTTTTAAAAAATTAAGTTATTTAAAAGGACGGAATATCTACATCTTAATTGAAACACATGGGAGTGTGATTTAGGAGTCAGTTCCTCATATAGTCATTTCATTTTGTTCCATTAAAGTAATTCAAGTTTATACATTTATCTTACAAAGTAATAATGTTTGGACCACCAAGGAATATGGTGCAGTGGATGAAACTGCTCATCTCTTAATTAGAGTTCTCGAGTTTGAGCACTGTGTGTGAAAAAATTCTTGGTAGGAAGCTTTTCCCCCAGAAATGGGCTCTACGCGACGCAAATTCGGATGTAGTCGAGCTTTAATGTGGGTACCGGACACCGGGTGAAAAAACAAAAAACAAAAAACAATGTTTGAAAGTCACTTTAAAAGTGAGAGAAAAGGGGCCAAAGTAGTCCATTAAATTTGGACTCTTTTTTAAGGATAAAGTTAAATATTATAGCATACTTAAGTCAAAATATTACAAACCATGGATGTGTTGTTTACAACACATTGATTACCTAAAGAAGCTAAGTACGAAACAGTGGAAACATTCACTTCCTTAGTAGCTAAAGGGAGACTGGATAAGTCTTTTTCTAAAAGTTCTAATACATAATAATGAGGCTTAACAAAATGTTTAACTAGATAATAGGCATTTTCCTTCAGTCCTTGAATTAGACATTAAATTTGGACTTTGAATTAGAACGGTTATTATTCTTTAACATAAAACACTAATAACCTTTCAACTTATACAAAATAGTAATTTTAGTTCAACTCTAACTATGCTATTAAAAAGATAATGGAATCCTCCAAGAAGTGTGACTTATAACTTTAAAAATAAGAAAAGGCCTTTTCATTTTATCGGTGCTAAAAAAAGAAGATGAAATCAGCTTATATGTACTCTATTTATTTGAAATTTAGGAGTTCAATAATAAATCAATGTGATTTGTTTATTTGTTTTATGACTAATCCTTGTTTTTTATAAAATAGTTTAAATATGAATTGCTTCAGATAAACAAAAAGTTATGGTCCACGTGTATATATATATATATATATATTAAAGGAATTTCATAAAGAGAAAAATATAGGTGCATATTGTGAAAGAAATAATCCCTTGATTATTTTCATTGATAATGAGAGGTATATATACAATATACAAGTCCTAAATATGGACAATATAGGAAAATAATTCTACCTTTCCTATTCTAATTCTAATATGTTTTCCTAGTACAAGAATAATACCATAATTACAATTATACATGAATTACAATTTGTTGAGTCCAAATCGGACCATGATACACACGGTCCTTTACACCCCTGCAGTCATAGCGGGCGATTGACGTACGTTGAGACTGTTCCTAAAATCTTCAAATAGAACCAATGGAAGACCCTTAGTAAATATGTCTGAAATCTGGTATCACGAAGGGACATGGAGGATGGGTACTTGTCCACGAGCTACCTTTTCTCAAATAAAGTGTATGGCCATCTCGATATATTTAGTGCGCTGATGTTGGACCGGATTTCCAGAAAGATAGACTACACTCACATTATCACAGTAGACCAAGGTAGCTTTCTGAATAGGATAATGTAGCTCTAGTAGAATATTACGTAGCCAATATGACTCAGACACCACATTGGCTACCCCTCGATACTCGGCCTCCACACTGGATCGTGATAAAGTATCCTGGCGTTTAGCCGACCACGAGACTAAGTTATCCCCAAGGAACATACAATAACCATATGTCGAACATCTGGTATCTGGACAACCACCCCAATCAACATCGGTATATGATACAAGAGTAGAGATGGAGGATGGATACAAATGCAATCCAAAATCAAGTGTGTCCCGTATGTATCGTATAATGCGTTTGAGCGCATGCATGTGTGCTCAATCCGTGGATCATGCATAAATAAACACACCTGCTATACTGCATAAGTAATATCTGGTCTCGTAAAAGTCAGTTATTGAATCCCCCTTGCAAGACTACGATAATGGGTGGGGTCCTCGTATGGTGTGCTAGACGTAACGCTCAGCTTCGGTTTCATATCAACCGGAGTAGAAGTAGACTTACAAGATGACATGCAATCTCTGTCACTTACTTCTTCTGTGATAAAAATAGACCACCTGCATGACGAGTGACTGCGATGTCCAAAAAAGATCAAGGGTCCCAAGTCTTTCATAGCAAATTCGAAACTGAGAAGGGTCATAATAGACGTACGTAGAAGATCCGATGAGGCAGTTAAGATTATATCATCGACATATAACAGAATGTATGCCAGAGAAGTACCACGCTGATAGATGAACAGAGAATGATCAGACATGCTGTGAGAAAACGCAATAGTAGACACATAATCTGCAAACCTTTTATACCAAGCCTGCGGGGCCTGCTTAAGCCCACACAAGGACTTCTTCAGCAAACAGACATGATGAGGATAATTGGGGTCCCTAAAACCCAAGGGATGATGCATGTATACTGTCTCCTTAAGATCACCGTGTACGAAAGCATTTTTCACATCCAGCTGGTAAATGGGTCATGCTTTCGAGAGAGCTAGACTAAGCACAGTGCGAATGGTAGCCGGTTTAACCACCGGACTAAATGTCTCTCCACAATCCACACCAACCTGTTGTGTTTTACCATCACCTACAAGGCGAGCCTTATGCCTCTCAAAAGAACCGTCAGAATTTTCTTTATGAGTAAAAATTCACATAGAACGAATAATATTAACACCAGGTGGACGGGGCACCAACTCCCACATCCTATTTTCAATAATAGCATTATATTCGTCATCCATGACCTTTCTAATTCGGGTCATGAAGGGCAGACTCGGGGTTACGTGGTAGGGGAGATTTAGTGACATTAGAATTAAGATTAAAATGCCACATTGATTTTAAAATACCCCATTGACTACGAGTAACTAGCCCTTGACTCGATGTGGAATTGGATGGGATTGGGGAATTACCGAGGTGGCAGTGGACTAGCCAGCAGGCAGCGGGCCTGCTGACCCAATAACTGACCGAGAAACTGAAGATGGAACAGTTGTGGAAGTGGGGGCCGTGATCTTGGATCATCACCGAAAAAAGGACTGGGCTGAGATCCGGGACCAAGGTCGAGACAAGTTGGGTCGTGACGGTGGACTCTTTGGCGAGTTCTTTGGAGCAGGATTTTGTGGGCGGCCAGAGCGATGGAGTCTGTTTGGCGGATTTGGGTCACGGGACATCTCAGATAAATGGTGGAGAATATACGGTGAGATCCCATCATTCAAAAAATTATATGAACTAGACACGAACTACATAATTTAGCAAACGGAAATTGGATTTCATAAAAAATAACATGGCGACTAATTATGATTTTGTTAGAGGATAAATCAAAACATTTGTAACTACGATGATTAGATGGATAACCCAAAAATACACAAGCAGTTGAACGAGCTTGAAGTTTGTTAATTGTAGTAGACGGGAAAAGTGGATAACATAAACACCCAAACATCCTAAGATGAGAATATGAAGGATCTTTATTGTAAAAAAATTTACGTGGGGATTGATATGCTAAGCCTTGGTTAGGGAGGATGTTAAGTAGATATGTAGCCATTTGTAAAGCATGATGCCAAAAAGAAGAAGGTAATGAAGCATGGGCTAGCAAGGTTCGGATAATATTATTAATGGTACAAAAAATATTTCGGCCTTCCCATTTTGAGAGGACGTATGTGGACAAGAAAACCCAAAAATATGCCATGAGTGTCACAAAAATCCCTAAACGGCCCATTATCATATTCCCTGCCATTATCACATTGAATGTTTTTAATTCCCGTTCGAATTGGGTACGAATGAATGCTCTAAAGTTTAAGAAAGTGGAAAATACTTGAGACTTTCTGGATAAAGGAAAGGTCCACAAAAAGTTAGAATAATCATCCAAGAATAAGGCATAATAGCAATGACTCAAAGAACTTAAAACGGGAGATGTCCACAAATCACTATGAATAATGTCAAACGACATAAATGTATGAGAAGTAGAGACTACAAACGATAATCGAACACGTTTTCCTAATGGACAAGAAGGACAAAGTGAAGTACTACGCGTACCCTTACAATCAATAAAATTATTTTCTTAAAGAGAAGAAATAAAAAATGACCCCGGATGACCAAAACGTGCATGCCACAAGGAAGGAGCAAGAGCGGCAAACGTGGAAGGTGTGTCTTGACTTGTGGAAATGGTTGTGGTGGTGAGTGGATATAGTTCTCCCCTACTATTGCATCTCATTATAGGTATCTCTGTCTTAAAATCCTTCACAGAGAATCCAAATGGATCAAAATTAACAGACACCCAATTATCAATGGTGAATTTTTGGACAAACACCAAATTTTAATTAAGTGAGGGGCATGAAGAACATTTTTTAAGACAAGAGGTGGATGTGGGGGAGATAAATTTGTGTGACAATAACTACGAATTGGAATTGAATGACCATTACCAACAGTTATACCACGATTGTTGCTTAAATTGAAATAAGACGAAAGAGTACTTGGTGCGGATGTGATGTGAGAAGTGGCACCGGTGTCCATATAACACTTTGAGTCCGGGGGATTTAATCCGAGTGTATGCATTGCAGGCTCAATATTCATAGGTGTTGGGACCGAAGCTGAACCTATCTTAGTGAAGGACTGCGGAGGTCGTGGCCCTAGCAGGCTGAGAACTGGAAGTAGAATACTGGATTGGGAAACTGGGCCTGGAAACATTTTAGAATTGGGCCCAGTTCCCGAGAATTGGTGACAGTGGGTAAGGGTAGTTGGGCCACTGGCCCAGCCCCACGGCTGCTACCAATTGGTTTGTGGCCCACTGTGCCGACCACCATTATTTCTGCTGCCACTGTTATGATTTCTGGTACCGCCGCGAATGCCGCCGCGGTTCTTGCCATTAGTTTTATGATTTTGACCCTTTTTTCCGCCACCGTTATTACGATTTTGGCCAGAATATTCAGAGAATGAGTGAGGATTGTCTGACGTGGCCATTATCATGACGGAATGTGCATCGGTAGCCGCCTTTTTAGCCAAATCGACTTCTTCTAAAGTGAGCATGGAACGGGCTTGGTGTCGCGCCCATTTTTTTCCGACTCGCGAGTCGTCGAAAAGCGGAGCACAACATATCCGGTGATTCCTGGGTTAGATTAAGGAGTCGCCACCTAGTTATTCTAAGGTGAATTAGGGCACCTAAATATTAACTAAATACTGCAATGTAACTCCGATTTTAAGGTCTGCGAAACTAATGAGATTCTAGGCAAGGGTTCTTTATTATCCTAAAGGGAAGGGGTTAGGCATCCTTTAAGATCCGCTAACTTGAGGTTATCCGGTCAAACTCAGGTTAATTATTGCACTAAGGAAAATGCATGTTTTAAAATATAAACTTAAAATAATGTTGCAAGTATTTAGTAAAATGATGCATTTTGTACAAGTATGCATTTGTATGATATTAAAGAAAAATACATGTAAAGTTGAAAAAATATGCATTTGGGACAATTAATAGCAAGGAGAAAAACGAGTTTACTTATAATGCCAAAGAAGTAATTTTTTTGGAAATTATTTTGAGTTGTACAATTAATAAAGTGAACAGAAGATGATCGAAGTTTGTTTTGAAAATTTTAAATATGCATGACGAGCCTAAACATGAATAAACTAGCGGAGGGTTTCTAAGTTCAAACGAGCCTAAGAAATAAACTAACGGCAGTTAGACTATCCTATGCATTCATCTATTCGCGGCCTAATTATTCTAAGCATTCGAATGACAGTACATAATTAAATAATTATTACAACCCAAATAATAATGAAAGACAAATTAGACAATAAATAGAAGCAGCGGCTAGGACGGATGACGATATCATCGGCACCCTATTTGTTTTGAAGTTCCGAGACCGGAGAATGCAATGAACACGGATGTGGTTCTTCGTTTTGGATAAAGTCATGATGAGTCTCGTAACGAGACTCGTTGCTCCCGATGCATTTCATGTAAGTAAGGAAAAGAAAAGAAAAGGATTAGTGACGGAATATGAAAATATATACATAAAAAATGTAAAATAAATAATTCATGAAAAGTATATATTGTTGGGCCTCAGGGAACAAACAACATACAGAAATAGAAAGCAGGCCCAAACATATAATTTTCGGACTTGAAGGAGGGAAACTGACCAAATTTCACAATAATCATTAGCCAATAACCATATACCATTCAACCTTTTATTGACAATATATAGCATCAAAGATGATAGGGGGGAAATGGGTTGTGCAGGTTTCAAACCAGACAAGGAGGAAGAGGAAGGAGTAAATTGAACTCGTACATGACATAGTAGACCCCTGGACATTCAAACTTAGAAAGAGGCAAAATAGGATGGGGTTGCAAGTTGCTCAAATAGTTTCAAGCAAATCCTCAGATGTACACATAGTCTATTTACTCAAAAATATAAGGAAACTAGTAGGGATTATGCAAAACTTAGGTTCCAATTTCGAGCAGCTCATTGTATATTTCTTCAGAAACTAAAGCAAACAAATTGTATCAATTTAAATCGATGGATAGATACAACTGAAGACATAATTCTGTTGATTTCTTAGAGAAAGGCAGGACTACTATTTTTTCATTCTTAACACACAGAATTGAGACGAGTCATGTTGATTCAAAGAAAACATGCTCACATGAACCAACTAAAGATTAAAGCATAATGAACATCTTCTTGCATATATCTTGAATAAATGAATCAAGAGTAACATACACCTAACAGGGAACTTATATATAAGGGTATGTCTAACTCATCTAGCCAACAGTTCTTAAATAACACAACATTCCAGATAGATACCTCAGGGACATCATACAAGACATGACACTAAAGGGAGGGGGAGAAGGCACTATATTGTTCACACAAGAAACAATTCATGTATAGGTTGGCACCACAAACACATATAAGTCTTCCAATACAGTGGTATGACAACTACAAAGTCTAGAAAAGGTCGTATGCTATCCTAGATATGCTTTGAATACTTAGGCAAACAGAACAAATATATGGTCAATTTGAGGGGACATGGAGACTTATCAAGACATAGGACCAATTAGCTTACATTTTTTATGCGTATAGGATAATTTATCTGGTATGCTATAGTTACAAAACTACCTAGATCAACACTAAATGCTTGGAATCATATTCATGTGATTAGGCATGTTGATACTAAGGCAGATGGGACAAACATACAGCCAAACTGGGAGGCATACATGCATATGTTTTAACCATCTTGAGGTAACATTCTGCAGATATGTAAGACTGTATGGACTAAACTAAGCATGCATATCTTATTAAGACAAGTGAAGTGTGCTACTACATTGCTTAATGGAATTCACATACTAACATATAGATAGTTTGACACTAGGACAAAATAAAGACAACTTACATAACCAGTTCAGATATAGGAGGCAAACTAAAATGATTGAGTTGTCCTTTTCAGAGATATTATCTTAAGTGTGCAAGATTGTTCTGGTACCACAAGTTATAAATATTGTTATCAGGCAGATAAGTCACGATATGACTATCTTGGTATATGTACCAGACTTCTAAAAACCTAATAAACTAAATTACATAACACCTTCAAGCAAACAGACCTACTATACCTAGAAATAGATCAATACAAGTCAGATTTAAAATACCTATTGAGTGTGAATGAAGCCTAGGCAAACATGGCGGGTATATGAACAGACTGACATAAATGTATCCATAGAGTTGGCTTATTCTTAATAAGATATTTTGGTACAAAATTATCTAAATTAGACTAAGCACACACACCCTATTCAGGTAGAGAATGCACACTTGCCACATGACTTAAAGAACTTCATACTATCATAAAATTATACCAAGACAAACAAATAAGAATGTATAACCAACTCAAATCAGATATGAATGACAAACAGACAGCTTGAGTAGTCATTTAAAGACAAAACCTCAGCTATGTAGGGGTACGGAAACTAACTTAGACATAAACAATCCTATTCACCCCGTATGAAGCATGATCACACTTTAATCAAACATCGTTAAATTCCTTGACTAATCAGGCCAGCTTAAAATAGTATTAATAAACAGACTTAACGCACTTTATAACCTAGTTTAGTAATCTAACTAACAAGAACTAAACTAAATTAAACTAAGAGCATACTATACCAAACAGTAACTCAAACATGTGCAGAGAAAAAAGGAAACTAAAACTAAGAGGATACTGAATTTACTGACCTTCTCCGGGCAGCGAACCGAAGCGTCGTTTTGAATCGTCGAGTCCGCTCGGAGAAGTTTTGTTTATGCGATTGAAAGGGACAAGGGCCTAAATGTTTTATGTCGTTGTCGAACCAGAAATGGGAGTAAAAGCCTATGGAAAAGTCAATTTTTTTTTAGTTTGGCTTTTGAAGAACCGAGAGTTTTTCGTCCGAGAGAAAAAAAAACCTCCTCCTTTAAACACAACCCAAAGGGCTGTCTTTATAGCCCACAATTGAGACCCTAATGGCTAATATTTGAAATTCGAATTCAGAGAAAAAGGGTTCAAAATATGACGATTTCCCCCCTGATTTTTGAAAAGGAAGAGATGATGATAAAAAGGTATGGATTGGTGCCTTTACCCATCGAATTTGAAGAGGTAACCGAAGGATTTTTGGGTTTCCTCTTTCACAGCTATTGTCGCAGTTTTTGCAGGCCTAAATCTTCCGAAAAAGGGACGGGTGATGCGAGAGGTCGATGGTGGCAGTGGTGTTGGTATTTATCCGGCGGTCTGAAGGTAGAACCGGTGTGAAGGGATGCTGGATTTTTTTGGTTTTCGTTCGGTTTTGGGGATGATTTCTTGAGGAATAGGTCGGTGTGAGGTGATGGGGTAGGTTGGTGGTGTCAGGCGGCGGTGTCGGCGACTGGTGGTGTCAGGCATAGGGTGCGGCGATGTAGGGAGTAGGGGTGTAGGGTGCGGCGACGAGTTGAGAGGGAATAGGCTTAGGATTGTTTGGTTTTGTTTTTGTTGGTTTTTTTATGGGGTAAGAGGGATGGGTTTGGTCAATAAGAAAAGGGGGTTGGGCGGTCGAGTGGGCCGACGGGTTTGGGTTGGTCTAGTGGGTGGCCGGTTGGGCTTGCATGTTGGTTGGGCTTTGGTAGAGGGAATGGGTCTTGGGGAATTAAGGTTGGGCTTTGAGGGGTGTGGGCTAGTTTGGGATTTTTTAGGGATTAAAGGGAATGGCCGGTTGGGCCAAAAATTTGGGCTCGGTTGGGTTATGATTTTGTTTTGATTTAGGCTTAGTAAGTTGGGCCGAAAATAGGGGTTAATTTGTAGATGGATTTTTGGGGTTGATAGAATGTTTTGGGGTAGAAATTATTTTGGGTTAGAAAATAAAATTGGGTTATGGATTTAAAAATATAAAAGGGGTTTTAATATTAAAAATGCATTGAAGAAAAAAAAATGTAAATTATTTAAATAAAAACATGACGATGTGATAATAATAAAGATATAATATTTGCGAAATGCTTAATTCTTAATAAAAAATGGAAATGCGATGCCATTTTTGCGGAAAATAGAATAACATAGAATTTTCGGATAAAACTTATGATTATGATAAAAATGCAAATGATAGTAAAAAATGCGAATAATATATATATATATATATATATATATATATATATATATATATATATATATATATATATATATACATGTATGCATATAGATTAAAGTTGTTTTGAGGTGTTAAAAATATTTAAAATTGCAAATAAGTTGGAAAAGACGGGACAAAATTGGGTGTCAACACTTGGTAAAAAGGCGAAAGAGGATTACTATGATGAAGTAGCGTTCCAATGCCATGGTAGGCCTCAGATAGGCCTGCAACCATCTGAAGAACAAGACGGTCATTGGTGACGGGCACACCAACGTTTCTTAGTTGATCCGCCAATTCCTTCAGCCTTTTACAATAGGCTGAGACGTTCGAAAAATCCTCCATGTTGACATGGGAAAATTCATGTTCAAGAGTGACAGCATGAGAATTTTTGTTATCTTGGAAAATATCACGCACCCTATTCCAAGTTTCCATCGTCGTGGCGTTGGTTTCAATAATCGTTTGTAAGAGGCCTGTAGAGATAGTGGAATAAATCCACTGGAGAACGGTAGCATCAAGGGTTGTCCATAACGTAGGATTATCCTCGAGGGTAGGCACCTTCTCCACTCCAGGTACTGAGGGGATTATGTGATGAAGAACTTGATGCGAGAGTGAGTGAACTTTGAATAATTCCGCTCACGTCGCGTAGTGGACGTTTTCCAGTTCAAGAACAATAGGGATGTGGTTCTTGATGTTAGAAACTGTAAGGGCAGGATGAAACATGTTCTTTGACGTAGACATAACGAAAGAACAATAGGTGAATGAAGGATTTGGAAGAAAAATTGGGAATAGATGAGGAGAAAAAATAGGCATGGAATCCGAGAGGAGGCACATAAACCGAGAAAAGAAGGGGGGCAGCGGAAGTGTTGGAGAGAAGGTATTTTAGCCCTAGACTTCTGATACCATGAAAGAAATAATTCCTTGATTATTTTCATTGATAATGAGAGGTATATATACAAATATACAAGTCCTAAATATGGACAATATAGGAAAATAATTCTACCTTTCCTATTCTAATTCTAATATCTTTTCCTAGTACAAAACTAATATCATAATTACAATTATACATGAATTACAATTTGTTGAGTCCAAATCGGACCATGATACACACGATCCTTTATATTGAACGGCATGATGATAATAATATAAATCATTCGACGTCAGTGAGTGAGACTAATTACTGAGTTGTCAATACGGGTCGGCGCAGCCCACACAGGCTTTGAAAGTTGACGGGCTAGTCCGGGCTGACCCGTCATTTTGATGGGCCTTAAAACAATCAACCCTATGTGGGCTGCGAGCCAGCCAAGTCGGGCTAGGCCACCCACTTTTTGTTTTTAATAAAAGTATTTTTTTATAATTTTTTATTTTAAATTCTAATCTAAAAATGCTAACATAAATATTTACAAGACAATGTTATATGGTGTTGCTACTTGTTAATGAAGTCTCAAATCCACAAACAAAATGATTTCAATAATACTTATTAAGTATTAATTTTTCAATACTTTCGATTGCTAATAATGAGCATTATGTAGGGGATTTTCGTATTAGTCTGCTGGTTTCGGTACAATTTAAGTTGCATGTGATGTCTTCTTATTGGTTTGCTGGTCTTAATACAAATTTGGCAATTTTTAAGATCAAGTTTGGCTTCTAGTAAAAATTTGGTTGTATGGCTTATATCTGAAATCTTTATCATTTTTTGCAAATATCATGAATAAAACAGTACAAAAAAATAATCTTGTTGGACATAAAGCTTCAGCGAAATTAAGTAACTTTTGACATTGTTAACATATTATTAATTGATATCACTTGAACCAACAATAACAACAACATATTTGGGCATGTAATCCCATAAGTGGAATTTGAGGAGGATAAGATGTATGCAGACCTTACCCTATCTTTATGAGGTAGAGAGTCTATTTTCGATAGAGTCTAGGCTAAAAAGCTGTAATGAAAGCGTGATCGAAAGAAAATTATCGAAAACAAATAGCAAGATAAACAAAGTAAATGAAACAACAAATAATTATGAAAGTTAGTAGACTAAGATACGATGCAAATACTAACTAATACTACTAAATAAAGAGAAGATGAGAAGAGCAGACTGACCCCTGCCTTTCCACATAAAGTACGGGAACGCTCAGCTACCTATTACCCTTCTACCCTTATTCTCAACCTCCAAATCTTTCTATCAAGAATCATGTCCTCGGTAAGATGGAGTTGTGCCTTGTCATGTCTAATCACCTCCTCTTGTTCTTCTTCGGCCTATCTCTACCTCTCATAAAACCTTTTATAGCCGACCTCTGACACCTCCTAACTGGTGCATCCGCACACCTCCTCTTCACATGCCCGAACCATCTCAATCTCGCTTCCTCATATTGTCCTCCACAGAGGCCACTCCAACCTTGTCATGTATAACCTCGTTCCTAAAATTATCTCTCTTATTATGTCCACACATCCACTTGAGTATCCTCATCTCCAGTATTTCTCAAACCAAATAGAGATATTAATAAGAAAACTAAACAGTTAATGAGTAACAATATAGCTAACTATTTTTAGTACTCTACTTTGTTAGAATATTTTTTTATTTGACCCACGGGCCTACCCAACCCAGCCTCGCTCAAGCCTCACAAGCAAGCAGGCCTACTCGTGACACGAGGTAAAAAATCTCGTTCTTAAATAGGCTCCAAAACTCTTAGCTCAACCCTATTAAATTAGGGATTGGGATGGGCCGACCCAAAGGGCCAAGTCCATATTGATTGGCTTCCATATCACTATCGTCTAATATAAAATATGAAAGTTTTTCAAATATTATTTTCATCAATCTTGTAATATTATTTGACTGAAAATTATAAATGCATAAACTAAAGTAATTATATTGGAATAAAAAGAAGATATATGACTTTACTAGATAATTTCATTAAGTTAGAAGGACTCATATTGACTCTATGTTTTCGTGTTTAATTTCACCTTGTACTAATAAAAACTCTTTACTCCTGAGGTGAAAAGAATCTATTTATATTTCAGAATGTATCATGGTAATTTTGTGTACTGAAGGTTGGATTTTTTTGATGTTTAGAATTGTAAGTTTAAAAATTTGACGTTTTCTTTAATTGTGGGGTTATTTTTGTGGTAAATTTCAGGTAAAGATGATTTGTACCAAGAGTTATGGAAGTTGTCTGCAGGGCCATTAGTTGATGTTCCAAAAATTGGAGAAAGAGTTTATTATTTCCCACAAGGTCACATTGAGCAAGTAAGTTTTTCTTCAATCTTGATTATTGAAAGAAATAATTTTTTAATTATTTTTATTAATGAATGAGAATATATACAATTTACAAATCTCCATAATAGAAAACATATTTCTATTCTAATCTCAAAACCCTATTCTAGTAGTACAAGACTCCTATAATTATGATAAGTGTGCAAGACTAATTAATACAATATTTACCCTAAATATTTACCAAGCCTTACACGGCTAAACCGAGAATATAATTGATATACACTTATTTTGGTAAGTGTATATCATGTATATTTAACACACACCCGCAGTCATAGCGGGCCGTCTTCGTACGCTGAGATTGTCCCTAAAATCTTCAAAAAGGACCGAGGGAAGACCCTTTGTAAAGATGTCTGCAATTTGATACCTGGAAGGGACATGACAGACGCGTACTTGTCCACAAGCTACCTTTTTGCGAACAAAGTGAATGTCCATCTCGATATGTTTAGTGCGCTGGTGCTGAACCGGATTACCAGAAAGATAGATGGCACTAACATTATCACAATAAATCAAGGTAGCTTTCTGAATAGGACAATGAAGCTCTAAAAGCAGATTACGTAACCAACATAATTCAGAGAGCACATTGGCTACCCCTCTATACTCGGCCTTTGCACTGGAGCGGGATAAAGTCGACTGACGTTTCGCAGACTACGAGACCAAGTTATTACCAAGAAACATACAATAACCAGACGTAGAACGTATGGTGTTTGGACAGCCACCCCAATCAGCATATGTATACGAGACAAGTGTAGACGTCAACGAAGGATATAAATGTAACATATAGTCAAGTGTCCCCTAGATGTACCGAATAATGCGTTTGAGTGCATTCATGTGCTCAACCCTGGGATCATGCATAAACAAACACACCTACAGTATGACATACGTAATATCTGGTCTCGTGAACGTAAAATACTGAAGGGTCTCTACAAGACTACGATAGCAGGTCAGATCCTCATATGGTGAGCCAGCCGCAGCACCCAACTTGGGTTTAGTATCAACCGGAGTGGAAATGGACTTATAGGATGACATCCCATCCCTCTCAATGATCTCAGCTGCATACTTCCTCTGGGATAAGAACAACCCACCTGCATGACGAGTGACAACAGTCCCCAAAAAGTAACTCAAGGGCCCCAAGTCTTTCATAGAAAACTCTGAACTGAGCATTGTCATGATAGAATGGTGTAATTCATCAGCAGAGGCAGTCAAGATAATATCATCCACATATAATAGTATATAAGCCAAGGAAGAACCACGATGATAAATAAATAATGAATTATCAGACCTGTTGTGAGAGAACCCAATAGTCGAAACATAGTCTGCAAACCTCTTATACCAAGTCCGTGGAGACTGCTTAAGCCCATACAAGGACTTCTTCAACAAACAGACATGATGAGGATATTTGGGATCCCTAAACCCCAAGGGCTGATGCATATAGACTGTCTCCTTGAGATCACTATGTAAGAAATCATTCTTCACATCTAACTGATGAATGGGCCATGCTTTCGAAAGAGTTAAGCTGAGCACAATGCGAATGGTATCCAGTTTGACCACCAGACTAAATGTCTCACCACAATCTACACCCACATGTTGAGTCTTACCATCACCTACAAGCCGAGCCTTATGCCTCGCAAAAGAACTGTAAGAATTGTCCTTATGAACAAAAATCCACATAGATCGAATTATATTAACACCAGATGGATGGGGCACCAACTCCCACTTATTATCAATAAAAGCATTATATTCGTCGGTCATAGCAATTTTTTAATTCGGGTCATTTAAAGCAGACACATGATTACGAGGTAGGGGTGATTTAAGAACATTAGAATTTAAATTAAAATGTATTTTTGGTGTAAAAATACCCCGTTGACTACGAGTGACTGGTTTATGACTCGGGGAAGAATTGAGCGGATTTTGGGAAATATCAGGACATATGACGGACTGGCCAGCAGGCAGTGGGCCTGCTGGCCCAACACGGTGACTAGCTGGAACCGAGACTGGAATAGTTCCGGTATTGGGCTGGGTAACTGTCCCAATGACCGGAACTGGCCCAGTTATTGGAGGTGAATAGTTTCTGGCGACGGAACAGTGGGGCCACTGGGCAGTAGGCCCGTTGGCGGATTTGGGGTGCGGGGCATGTCTAAAAAATGGTAAATAATATACGGAGATATACCATCATCCAAAAAATTATACGAACTAGGCACGAGATTACTTACCTTATTAAACGGAAATTGGGATTCATAAAAAATTACATGGCGACTAATGATGATTTTATTAGAGGATAAATCAAAACATTTGTAACCACGATGATTTGACGGATAACCCAGAAACACACAAGGGGTAGACCGAGCCTGAAGTTTGTTAATTGTGGTGGATGGAAACAACAGATAACATAAGCACCCAAAGACCCTAAGACGTGAATACGAATGAGTCTTATTATATAAAATTTGAAGAAGGGACGAATATGTCAAACCTTTAATAGGAAGAATGTAAAGAAGATAGGTAGTCATTTGTAAAGCATGATGCCAAAAATGAGGGGGTACGGAAGCATGAATCAATAAAGTTCGGACAATGTTATTAATGATACTAATTTTGCGTTCGGCTTTCCCATTTTGTGAAGACGTATGAGGACAAGAAAAATGAAAATTGATCTCATTATTAGCACAAAACTCCCGAAACACACCATTATCATATTCTTTGCCATTATCACATTGAATATTTTTGATTTTCCGTTCGAATTGGGTTCTAATGAATGCTCTAAATTTTAAGAATGTGAAAAAAATAGAATTTTTTTCGCTATCGGAAAAGTCCATAAAAAATTAGAATAATCATAAAAAACAGAACATAATAACGATGACCCAAAGAACTGAGAACAGGAGATGTCCATAAATCGCTATGAATAATATCGAATGGCATTAAAGTATGAGAATTAGAGTCTACAAATAGAAACTTAACAATTTTTCCTAAAGAACAAGATTGACAATTCGGAGTACTACGCATACCCTTACAAGAAATAAAATTATTTTTATCTAAGGAAGACACAATAGATGACCTCGGATGACCAAGACGAGCATGCCACAAGGAAGGAGCAAGGGATGCAAAAGTTGATGACAAGACTTGACTCGAGAGACCGGAACATGACGTGATAGGATAAAGATCTCCCATACTATCACACCTCATGATAGGATTACCCATCTTGAAATCCTTCACCGAAAACCCAAACGAATCAAATTCAACTTAAACAGAATTATCAGTGGTGAATTTACGGACAGACACCAAATTTTTAATCAATTTAGAGGCATGAAGAGTATTTTTCAAGATAAGGGGTGGATTAGGGGTAGACAACATTTTATGACCATAACCACGTATTGGAATTGAATTACCATTACCAACAATTATGCCATGAGGGCTGCTCAAATTGCAATAAGATGAGAGAGTACCTTGATCGGATGTCATGTGGGTAGTGGCTCCGTTGTCCATGTACCAATTTGGGTCTGGCGGATTTAATCTAAGAGTGTGCATCGCAGCCTCAATGTCGGTCAGGGTGGGCCCGCTGTATGATGGGCCTAAGAAGGCCGGGGCCCAAACACACCAGCCTGCTGCCCCGGCCCAGAACTGGGGCAAAATCCACTGGGCCAGTAGTGAATGGGCCGAGGAAACTATTAACTAGCCCAATTACTAGGCGCTGGAACTGCTGGACCGTAGAGGTTGTTGGGCCGCTGCCCGTTGGCCCAGTCCCACTGCCAAGGGGCCCAGGGGTGGGACCAGTGGGACGATGGCCCACTGCTGCCGGGATGGAGACCACTGCCATTATTTTGGCCACCGCCACCATTGCCGGAACTGCCGTGTTTGGCCCCGCGATTTTTGTCATTATTTTTCTGAGTATTTTTTCCGCCACCGTGAGCAAGGTTTTGGCCCGAAATCAACAATACCATGAGAATTTGTGGAGGATATCATCATGACTACGGGACTAGTACTGGTAGCCGCTTTTTTGGCCAAGCCGATTTCTTCGAGCGTGAGCATAGAACGAGCCTGATAAAATTGCAGAAGAGGGTTTCTCTGACGAAGAAGCGTGCCAACACCATTATAGGCCTCAGATAGGCCTGCAACCATTTGTAGGACCAAAAAATCATTCAAAATGGGCGCGCCAACATTGCGGAGTTGGTCCGCCAATTCCTTCAACCTTTTGTAATAAGCTGAAACGTTCGGGAAATCTTCCATGTTGACGTGAGAGAATTCCTGCTCAAAGGCAATAGCTCTAGAATTTCGATTATCTTGGAATATATCACGTATTCTATCCCAAGTAGCTTTCACCGTAGCATCATGCTCAATAATCGTTTGCAAGAGGTCGGTAGAAATAGTGGAGTAAATCCACTGAAGAACAGTAGCATCAAGAGTTGTCCATAACTTAGAATCATCCTCGGGTTTGGGCACCTCCGTATCCGTAGGAGCCGCAGAGATAATATGATGGAGGATTTGATGCGAGCGTGCGTGAACTTTGAACAGTTCGGCCCACGTCGTGTATTGGATGTTTTCTATTTCAAGAATGATCCTATGAGAATATATACAATTTACATTATCCCTTGATTATTTTCATTAATGAATGAGAATATATACAATTTACAAATCTCCACAATAGAAAACCTATTCCTATTCTAATCTCAAAACCCTATTCTAGTAGTACAAGACTCCTATAATTATGGTAAGTATACAAGACTAATTAATATAATATTTACCCTAAATATTTACCAAGCCTTACACGGCTAAATCGAGAATATACTTGATATACACTTATTTTGGTAAGTGTATATCATGTATATTTAACACACACCCGCAGTCATAGCGGGCCATCTTCGTACGCTGAGACTGTCCCTAAAATCTTCAAAAAGGACCGAGGGAAGACCCTTTGTAAAGATGTCTGCAATTTGATACTTGAAAGGGACATGACAGACTGTCCACAAGCTACCTTACACGGCTAAACCGAGAATACACGTGATATACACTTATTTTGGTAAGTGTATATCATGTATATTTAACAGTTATGTATACTCTTTCTATCTCAATTTACGTGACACTTTTTGTTTTTCTAAAGTCAAACAATAAAGTTTTTGTTTTTACTATCTCCTACGAATATAGATATCCTATAATTTTGTCCACAAAAAATTAAACAAATGAGAATAAATTATCTTAAGTTTTAATTTTGCTTTCAATGGTATTTGAAATTGAGATCTCATATTGTTTTCATGTTTGTTACTTACATCCACATTTTGTAATGCACAAGATTCTTGACCCGTTTCGCCGTAGATTTTGGCCTAAATTTGAAATCAGAGTTGACTCATTATTTCAACTTTAAATTTGAAATATACATAGAATTTGAAGTTTGAAAAATAGTGTTTTTGGAGTTTTAAAAGCTTTTCATGGAAACTTTAACTTTATTTTAATGTCCAAACACAATTTCAACTTTCAGATATCCATTTTCAAGTTCATGTTCAAATACTATATTTTTTTAATCAAATATCAACCAACTTATTGTGGATTACAACAATTGCGGGAAATGGAAAGTAAGTAAATATTACTGATTGTTAGAAAGGATAAACTAAGATTACAAAAAACTGGAATCAAGAACGATACAAACTCCTTGTGATTTGCTGAGTCGAGTGATGTCACTCTGTCTTTAAGACAAGATTGCCCCGTATATCTCCTTTTATGTTATCGGACAATAGTCTCCTAAGATACAACAACAACTTAACAAATGAACAAAGGAAACTCAAGTGCTACTCTTGAAGAACTTTGATATAGAAAACTTGCTAGAGAGGAAGAACACGATTACAAAAAAAATTTAAGTATTGAACAATTGAGCCAAAGGCCTCAATTTATAGTGTCAGGAGATGATCCCTCAACTAGCCAACTAATGGCCTTCAATAGCCATGTAATGACACTTATTGAGGGGTTACATTCAACCAAATAACAGTTGAATTCAAGTGCCAAGTAATGGAGATTCAATGCTCCAAAGGCAACCCAAGAGTCAGAACTTTTCATCTTCATGTCGCAGCATTCTGCCTCCGAAGAGCCGCGGCTTTGCGAATTAGCACCGCGGCTCTGCGAATTAGCGTCGCGGTACCTCGGATCCAGTAGCTGAAGCCACCAATTAGCACCACGGCGCTCCAGCGCCGCGGCTCTGACGGTGTTGCGCCGCGGCCCTTCGCGGCTCCGACGGTGTTGCGCCGCGGCCCTTCGCGGCTCCGACGGTGTTGCGCCGCGGCCCTTCGCGGCTCTGCGGTGAGTTCCGACTCGTTTCATCTTACACTTCTTCCTTCGTTTACCAACGTGGAATACTTGTCATTTGGCCAATACCCGTCCATCATTCTATGTCTCAAACGTATTACGTATGTACCAATATCTCTTTCACTAATGAAATTTATGATACTTGGCACTACGTGTACACGTGTGTGGAAACGACATTTCCGACGTGCGGTGACCCAATTGTTCGAGTCATAAATAATGAGATAAACTTAATTCCACATTAGTAAATTTCCAACAATCCCCTCTTAAAAGAGATTTTGGCGCACTCACATGGTGTATTTCCAGCAATCTTTCAGCGGACCGATGTTGTATCTGGAGAGGTAGCTTCAGCTTTGAACCTTTCATAGTTGAATACCATCGTACTTAGTTACTGCGCGGTGAACGTGATATCTTGAACCATCAG
Organism: Anisodus acutangulus; assembly: GCA_029783415.1. Lineage (NCBI taxonomy): Eukaryota > Viridiplantae > Streptophyta > Magnoliopsida > Solanales > Solanaceae > Anisodus > Anisodus acutangulus. The sequence continues at coordinate 46,321,163 of CM056506.1, read as the reverse complement.
TGTTTAGTGTAAGCCAAGTCAACAGTACCAACACAACAACTTCCCTTACTCTGTTCTTCGTAATGTTTTATCTGTTGTGGTCGTGGACACTTCTTGGATTCTTAAGTGCATTAATTTGAGGCAGTCTGTCCTCGCACTTAAATAGGTGTTCTCCTACAAGGTATCCTGCTATACCCCACTTTATAAGTGTTAAGAACTATTAAAAATTTCCCCAAACCTAACCTCAACCGTTGAGAATCATTAAAGATTTTGGAAACTTAACCTTTACCCACACTGTAGATAACACTTAACGTCTATCGCGGGAACGGCTTTGGATTGATGTTTCTTTATAGAAATCACTATCCGAAGTGCTCATGATTGCACCGAAGCGCTCAACTGAACCTATACAGCTTAGTTTTCCTATTTAACCTAATTCCTGGGATCTCTAGTCCGTAAGGTTGGGTTACCACCGTATTGGTCCTTATAGCTTGGGTTTTAAGCCCATTCCCCTAGACATGCAGAACATCTGATCTTTGGGTAAGCCATTTGTTAGTGGGTCCTCTATGTTATCCTTTGATTTTATGTAATCAATGGATATTATACCCACGGTGATCAGCTGCCTAACGGTCTTATGTCTCAATCGAATATGACGAGACTTATCGTTGTACATAGAACTCCGTGCCCTTCCTAGAGCCGACTGGCTATCGCAATGGATCATTACAGAATGTACGAGTTTGTCCTAATAAGGGACATGCTCTACGAAGTCGTGAAGCCACTCAGCTTCTTCTCCTGCTTTGTCTAAAGAGATAAACTCCGATTATATCGTGGATCGGGCGATGCAAGTTTACTTAGAGGATTGTCAAGACACAGCCCCACCACCAATTGTAAATATATACCCACTAGTGGAATCGGGTTCTCTATATCATATATTCAGTTTGCATCACTGTACCTCTCTAGTACAGCAGGATATCTCAAATAATGTAACCCGTAAGTTAGCGTGTATTTTAGGTAACGTAGTACCCGATTCAATGCATTCCAATGATCATCACTTTGATTACGGGTAAACCTAGCCAATTTGTTAACTGCATAAGTAGTATCAGGTCGGGTGCAGTTTGTTATGTACATTAAAGTCCCAATCACATGTGCATATTGCTCTTGGCATACAGGTGCACCATAATTTTTATCAATCTTTTGATTCCTATCCAGTGGTGACTTTATCGGCGAACTGTCGAACATCTCAAATTTTCTCAACACATCCTCGATGTAGTGAGACTGAGATAAGATCAGTCCATCAGATGTCTTAGAGATCTTTATCCCTAAGATGACATCTGCGATACCCATATCCTTCATGTCGAAACATTGTTTCAACATGTTCTTAGTCTGTAGGATCAAGCTTGGACTGCTACCTATGATCAACATGTCGTCTACGTACATGCATATCATGTCGAATGAGTCAGAGTTACTTTTCATGTACACACATTTGTCACACTCATTAATGGAGAAACCCTTCGATAGTAAAGTACTATCAAACTTTTCGTGCCATTGTTTCAGGGCTTGTTTCAGCCCGTACAAAGATTTAACAAGTCGATAGACTTTCTTCTCTTGCTCTGGAACCACATACCCCTCGGGTTGTTCCAAATAGATTTCTTCTTCCAAATCACCATTTAGGAAGGCTGTCTTGACATCCATTTGATGTATCTCAAGGTCACGCACCGCTGCGATCGCAATGAATACTCATATGGATGTCATTCTAGACACCGGGGAGTACGTGTCAAAATAGTCAAGGCCCTCTTTCTGTCGATAGCCCTTAACTACCAACATGTCCTTGTACTTATATATAGACCCATCTGCTTTATACTTCTTTTTGAGTATCTATTTACAACCTAACGGTTTGTTTCCCGGAGGAAGATCAACTAACTCCCAAGTATGGTTTTGCAGGATGAAGTCTATTTCACTCTCAATAGCTTCTTTCTAGAGCGGTGCCTCTGGAGTTCACAATGCTTCAGCAATTGTCCTTGGTTCGTCATCAACCATATTAGCTACAAAGTCAGGACCGAAGGTTTTATCCTTCTTAGCCCTTTTATTTCATCTTGGTTCCATCTCTGGAGCCTCCAAGTTATGAGAATCTGGAAAACTGGATTCCAGATATTCATCCACTTTGGAGTCCACTAGATCTGAACCACCTAGATCCAGACAGTCAACGACTCCTGATTCCTGAGAGCTTTGTTCATAACTTCGTTTACGAGAGGTTATGTCTCTTTCCTTTCTAGGAAAATTATTCTAAAATAATTGAGCATTCCTTGATTCCATGATTGTACCCTCATGGATATCTGGACTATCTGACTTATGCACTAAGAAGCGATAAGCACTACTGTTATTTGCATATCCGATGAAAATGCAATCTATAGTCTTAGACCCAATCTTGACTTGCTTTGTCTTAGGCACTTCGACCTTTGCCAGACAACCACATACCTTCAAGTATTTGTAGGTGGGTTTCTTTCCCTTCCATAGCTCGTATAGAGTTTTGTCCTAGCCCTTATGTGGGACTCTATTAAGAATCATATTAGCGGTAAGAACAACTTCTCTGCACATGTTTTGGACAAGATCGGAATTGATGAGCAAGACATTCATCATTTCCTTCAATGTGCGGTTCTTCCGTTCAACAACACCGTTTGACTGAGGTGTGGATCCATCGTTTAATGAACAATGCCTGATTGGGCACAATATTCCTCAAATGACGCTATGTATTCTTCCCCTCTATCACTACGAATTGACTTAATCCGCATGCTTAGTTGGTTTTCAACTTCTGTTTTGTAGCGCCTGAACGCTCCAAAGGCTTCATCTTTACTCTTCAATAAGTAAAGGCAACAATACCTTGTGCTATCATCAATGAATGTCACAAAGTACTTGTTCTCCCCTCTAGTTTGTGCAAACTTCAAATCACATATATCTGTGTGAATAAGTTTTAGAGGAGTGCTATTCCTTTCGACAGATCAAAAATGAATCTTTGTGAGTTTTGCCTCTACGCACATCTTACACTTATGTTGAGGGTTTACATCGATAGACGGAAACAACTCCAACTTCACCAACCTTTGGATGGACTTGTAGTTGACATGTCCTAATCTATGATGCCATAAATTAGAAGACTCAAGCAAGTAAGAAGAAGCTTCAATTTTATTTCTTGAACGCATTACAGACATGGCGTTAACTTTTAAGAGGTCTTCACAGACGAAGCCTCTTCCGACAAAAGTTCCATTCTTGGTGATTACAAATTTATTGGACTCAAATACTAGCCTAAAACCAGCATTGACCAATAAATGAACTGAAATTAAATTTCTCATAATCTCAGAGACATGCATCACCTCCTTCAAAGTGAGCTCCTTTCTAGAAGTCATCTTCAGGACCACATTTTCTACCCCCAGCATGTCAGAGGAAGCGTTGTTGCCCATGAACAACTTCTTGTTTGTAATTAATGTATATGTGGAGAAGGCATCTCTATTGGAAAAGATGTGTCTGGTAGCACCCGTGTTCATCCACCATTGCATGGGATTCTCAACAAGGTTTGCTTCAAGCACCACCGCAGATAACTCCTCAATCATGTCGTCAAGAAGCGTGTCTTTGACGACGTTAGCATGTGTCTTGCCTTTGGCCTTCTCTTTTTGCTCAGTATTGAGCTTGCGACAGTCCTTGATCATGTGACCAGGTTTCCTACAATGGTGGCAGTTCCCCTTGAACTTCTCCGTCGTCTGGGTCTTGCCATCTTTCTAGAACTTGCGCTTCTTGCTTGTGTTCCCTTTGGACTCAGCCAGATTTGCATTCACCTTAGCGGGTTGCTTCCCCTTAGGCAAGGCCTTCTTATTATCTTTCTGAATCTGGAGTTTGATAATAAGTTCTTCAAAGGTCATTTCCTTTGTCTTGAGTTTTAAGTAACTCATTCCACAAGGGAGGTAACTTTTCAATTAGTGATGCAACCAAAAACTGCTCATTTGGCTTCATACCTTCCAAATCCAGGTGATGTAGAATCATTTGGAATTCCCGGACTTGGGACATCACAGTTTTGCTATCCACCATCTGAAATTTCAGGAATTTCTCAACGATGAATTTCTTTGTACCTGCATCTTGTGCATTGTACTTCTTCTACAGTTTTTTCCATAACTCTTTGGCGGTGCCTACGGTGCAATACACCGTGTAGAGTGGGTCTGACAGACAGTTCAAAATATAGTTCTTACACATGAAGTCACTATGAGTCCAAGCATCAAGAACCATCTTTATGCCATTTACGACATGGATACCTTATCCCCCTCCAGCCGTTTCATTAGGCCGATGGTCCACTTCATCTCCAGCTTGTGGAGGATCTTCTGTTAGGAAACGAGCCATTCCCATAACAGTCATATAAAACAACATCTTATGTTGCCATCTCTTGAAGTTGGAGCCCATAAACTTCTCTAGGCGTTCATTGTGGAAACCGGAAGGTGGAGGAACAGTAGCGTTCCCTTGAGAAACCGGAAAGGCATTGGGTGTGCCTTAAGCAACATGAATGGCATTTGGGTTGTCTTGAGCAGTGGGGAAGACAGAGGGGTTGCCTTGAGTAGCAGCAACAGCAAAATCAGAAGCGAGTTATTCTCTTCCAGTCATCTTTCTAAGCACTTACAATATTCTTGTATTAAAATTGTGGGTTACAACAATTGCGGGAAACGAGAAGTAAGTAAATATTACAGATTGCTAGAAAGGATAAATTAAAGATTACAACAAACTGGAATCAAGAACGATACAAACTCCTTGTGATTTGCTGAGTCGAGTGATGACCCTCTATTTTTAAGACAAGATTGCCCCGTATATCTCTTTTTACGTTATCGGGCAATAGTCTCCTAAGATACAACAACAACTTAACAAATGAGCAAAAGAAACACAAGTGTTACTCTTGAAGAACTTTGAATATAGAAAACTTGCTAGAGAGGAAGAAAAAGATTTCAGAAAATTTTTAAGTGTTGAACAATTGAGCCAAATACCTCAATTTATAGTGTAAGGAGATGACCCCTCAAATAGCCAACTAATGACCTTTAATAGCCATGTAATAGCACTTATTAAGGGGTTACATTCAGCTAAATAATAGTTGAATTCAAGTGCCAAGTAATGGAGATTCAATGCTCCAATGGCAGCCTAAGAGTCAGAACTTTTCATCTTCCCGTCACAGCATTCTGCCTTTGAAGCGCCGCGGCTCTGCGAATTAGCGTCGCGGTGCCTCGGCTCCAATAGCTGAAGCCACCAATTAGCGCTGCGGCGCTGCCATGGGGGCGCCGCGGCTCTGATGGTTTTGCGCCGCAGCCCTTCGCGGCTCCTCGGTGATTTCCTACTCGTTTCATCTTACACTTCGTACACTTCTTCCTTCGTTTACCAACGTGGAATACTTGTCATTTGACCAATATCTGTCCATCATTCTATGTCTCAAACGTAATACGTATGTACCAATATCTCTTTCACTAATGAAATTTACGATACTTGGCACTACATGTACACGTGTGTGGAAACGAAGTTTCCGACGTGCGTGGCCCCAATTATTCGAGTCATAAATAATGAGATAAACTTAATTCCACATTAGTAAATTTCCAACACTTATGTCCTGAATTTTCTTTTATATATACTGCTCTAAAGCGTTTGTTCTTGTGCTGAGGGTCTAATGGAAACAACCTCTCTACCTTCTAAGGTAGGAATAAGGTCTGCATACATTCTACCCTCCCTAGACCCCACTATGTGGGATTTCACTGGGTATGTTGTTGATTGTTGAAATTTCAATCAACTCATGTCCAAACGCCGGATGAGTGGCTTTTTGTGGAAAAAAAATAATTGTTGGTTGAGCAAAATATTGATGAGGTCTATGCTAAGATTACTTTGACGCCTGGAGCACCAAATGTAAGAAGTCATGAAGAACCTCTTTTCTTTCTTGAAAAAGTTACGTTGTAGCTAAGTTACCCGGACTCTCCAAAAATGTTGTCGCGCTCGTGTCGGATCCTCAAAAAATGCACTACTTTTGAAAGATCCGACATATACCCGTCAATATTTTTGAAGAGTCGAGCAACATAGTCTTGTATTCACTAGCTTTTATACATTTTGGTGATTACCTTAGTTGTATTTTGTTCATCTAATTTAGCAAGCCAAGCTGACTAGTCAAGATCCAAGCCCTCTTGAGCCTCTGAGACCTAGAGTTCATTCCTTCTGCAAGGTTTTAACCGACTATGAAACGAGTATTCATTGTGAGCTTTCTCCTTTATGGAAACATGCTGAAGAATGTTTTCCTACCCTGGTAATATTAGCTTATCCTTTCGTGTCGGCTACAGCCTATACCCTGTTTAACAATTTGATGCATTAGTTATCTTGCTGTTATGCTTTGTTAGGATATGAACTAGCAGACTCCAACACAGGAATTTATCGCCTTCATGGATTTGAGTGGCAGTTTAAACATATAGTTAAAGGTAATTCTTCTGTTTCACTGTTGTCAAAGGCGCGTTTAAGCTTGAAGCGAGGCGAAAACAATATTGTGCACTTCGCCTCGCTTTATGGGCGCTTCAGTATCGTCATTAAAGCTCTAATGCATAATTTTTCTTGCCAATGAGCCTAATACTGAAGATGCGACACTAAACAATTAATTGACACTTTATTGTAATTTTTTTCAGTTTCTTTGTCCATAGATTTTTATTCATGCTTACGATTATTATTCTTGGACTAGATATACATATTTGTATTTAATTCTCCATTTGGGCTTAAAGTGCCAAAGTATCTTGGAGCACTTTTGCGCTTTTCACTTTTGATAACACTGTTTTGTTTGCAGAAGTAATACAAGATATGTGTTTCTTTTCTCTCTCTTTTTTTTGCAATTCGTTTCATCCTGCAATAAGAAAACAACAATGAAAGCTTTTTATCGTTTTTTATTATAAAGGTTAATAACTCACTCTCGGTTGCTTTAATTAACAGGCTAATGTCGGATGCATTTCCTTACTACAGGGTGGAGTACCTTTGTTTTTTCCAATAGATTAGTTGTCGGGGATTCCTTTGTATTCTTGAGGTATCTATCTCTGATCCTTGTTTCTTGTATGATTATTGAAAGAAATAATCCCCTTTCTTATTTTCATTAATTGAATAGGTATATATACAAGATACAAAATAGGAGAAGCATATTCCTATTCTATTCCTAAAACCTTATTCTACCATAATTCTAACTCTACAATTATGGTAGTGTATATTCCTAATTATAGTAATAAAATACACTACAATATACTACACATATATTTTCCAAATATACAATATTCTTAACTACCAAATCAGCCACAAAACCGAGCCCACTAATGGCCATAAATCGTGGCACTTATTATGGCAATATACACTTGTATATTGTGTGTATATTGCCATATTTAACACACCCCCGCAGTCATAGCGGGCGGTCTTCGAACGCTGAGACTGTCCCTAAAATCTTCAAAGAGTACCGAGGGAAGACCATTTGTAAAGATGTCTGCAACTTGATATTTTGATGGGACATGACATACGCGTACCTGCCCCCGAGCAACCTTTTCACGGACAAAGTGAATGTCCATTTTGATATGTTTTGTGCATTGGTGCTGAACCGGGTTACCTGAGAGGTAGATGACACTAACATTATCACAATATGCTAAGGTCGCCTTCTGAATGGGGCAATGAAGTTCTAACAACAAATTACATAACCAACACGATTCTGAGACCACATTAGCTACCCCTCGATATTCTGCCTCTGCACTTAAGCGGGATAGAGTCACCTGACGCTTTGCAGACCAGGAGACCAAGTTGTTACCAAGGAACATACAATATCCTGACGTAGACCGTCTGGTGTCCGGAAAAGCACCCCAATCTGCATCTGTGTATGAGACAAATGTGGATGTAGAAGAAGGATACAAGTGCAACCCATAGTCCAGTGTCCCCTGAATATACTGAATGATGCGTTTGATTGCATTCATGTGCTCAACTCTGGGATCATGCATGAATAAACACACCTGCTGAACAGCATATGTAATATCCGGTCTGGTAAATGTAAGATATTGGAGTGCTCCTGCAAGACTGCGATAGTGGGTCGGGTCCTCGTATGGTGCATCTGCCGCGGCACTAAGCTTGGGTTTTGCATCAACTGGAGTAGAAGTAGACTTACAGGATGACATCCCAGCCCTCTCGATGATCTCAGCAGCATACTTCTGTTGAGACAAAAACAAACCTCCTGAGTGACGTTTGACAGCAATCCCCAAAAAATAACTCAAGGGCCCTAAGTCTTTCATAGCGAACTCAGAACTGAGCATGACCATGATAGACTGGCGCAAGGCATCGGAAGAGGCAGTCAAGATGATATCATCCACATACAACAAAATGTAGTCCAATGACGAACCACGGCGGTAGATGAACAAGGAATTATCTAACCTGTTGTGAGTGAACCCAATAGTCGAAACAAAGTTAGCAAATCGTGTATACCAGGCCCGTGGAGACTGATTAAGCCCATATAATGACTTCTTCAACAAACAGACATGATGAGGGCGGTTGGAATCCCTGAAACCCAATGGCTGATGCATATAACTGTTTCCTTGAGATCACCATGTAGGAAAGCATTCTTGACATCCAACTGATGAATTGACCAAGTCTTTGAAAGAGCCAAGCTAAGCACAGTGCGAATGATAGCCGGTTTGACCACCGGACTAAACATCTCACCACAATCAATTCCAACCTGCTGAGTCTTACCATCACCCACAAGTCGCGCCTTATGTTGAGCAAATGACTCATCTGAATTCTCCTTATGAGCAAAAATACACATAGACCTGATAACATTAATACCATATGGACGGGGCACCAACTCCCACATCTTATTATCAATAAGAGCATTATATTCATCAGTCATAGCAATTTTTCAATTAGGGTCATTTAATGCGGACACAAGATTACAGGGCAAGGAGGATTTAGAGACATCAGAATGTAAATTAAAATGTCTTTTAGGTGTAAATATGCCCCGCTGACTACGAGTGACCGGTCTATGACTCGAGGAGGAAGTGATGGAATTTTGGGAATTTTCCGGAGACGGGCAGACGGCAGAGCAGTGGGCTTTCTTGGCCCAAATCAGAACTGGGGTGTCTTACGGATCAGTTCAGAATTGGGCGACATGCCCAATTGCTTGGACCGATCCGTAAACTGAACTCTAGCTGGCCGGAATCGTGGGACCAGGCGATGGGCCGCTGAAGGATTTTGGGTGCGGGATATGTCCAAAAAATTCGAAATAATATACGGGGATATTTGGTCATCCAAAATATTATACGACCTAGGCTCGGGAGTATGAACTTTGGTAAAAGGAAATTGGGTTTCATCAAAAATGACATGACGATTAATTATGATTTTCTTAGAGGATAAATCAAAACACTTATAACCACGATGATTCGACGGATAACCTAAAAATACACACGGGGTAGACCGAGCCTGAAGTTTGTTAATTGTGGTGGATGGGAATAACGGATAACACAAGCACCCAAAAATCCGAAGATGAGAATAAGAAGGGTTCTTACTATATAGGATTTTGAGGGGGGAAGAATATGTCAGACCTTTAGAAGAAATTACATTAAGAAGATATGTGGCCATTTGTAGAGCATGATGCCAAAAATATGGATGTATGGAGGCATGAATTAAGAGAGTTCGGACAATGTTATTTATGGAACGAATTTTACGTTCGGCTTTTCCATTTTGTGAAGATGTGTGAGGACACGAAAAATGAAAATTTATCCCATTATTAGCACAAAATTCCCGAAACTCCCTATTGTCATACTCTTTCCCATTATCACATTGAATATTTTTTATTTCTCTTTCGAATTGAGTACGAATGAACGCTCTAAATTTGATGAAGACGGAAAACACTTGTGATTTATTCGCAATGGGAAACGTCCACAAAAATCTAGAATAATCATCTAAAAAGAGAACATAATATCGATGACCCAATGAACTAAGAACAGGAGACGTCCATAAGTCGCTATGAATAATATCAAATGACATTGAAGTATGAGAATTGGAGTCTACAAATGGCAACTTAACAATTTTCCCTAATAAGCAAGATTGACAAAGTGGAGTACGACTGCACTTTACAGGAAATAAAGCTATTTTTATCTAAAACTGATAAAATAGAAGATCCCGGATGACTCAGACGAGCATGCCACATGGAAGGAGAGATGGCTGCAAAGGCTGATGTCAAGGCTTGACTCGATGGACTGAAACCAGACATGATAGGATACAGATCCCCCCTACTATCACACCTCATGAGATGGCTCCCCGTCTTGAAATCCTTCCCAGAGAAACCGAAAAGATCAAATTCAACTGAAACCAAATTGTCAGATGTGAACTTCCGGACAGACACTAAATTTTTAATCAATTTAGGAGCGTGTAAAATATTTTTCAAGAGAAGGGGTGGATTGGGGGGAGACAACGTTTTCTGACCATACCCTAGAATTGGAATAGAACTGCCATTACCAACAATTATCCCTCGAGGGGTGCTCAAATTGGAATAAGATGAGAGAGTACCTGATTCGGAAGTCATGTGAGTAGTTGCCCCGGTGTCCATATACCAATTTGGGTCCGGTTGAGTCAACCCCAATGTGTGCATCGCGACCTCGATATCAGTCTGAGTGGGGCCTGCTGCATTATGGGCTTGCGGAGGTCGGGGCCCAAGAACTCCTGTCCGTGATGGTGCTGAGTCGTAGCCGTGAGATTCTTCTTTGTTGGGCCACTAACCGGTGGCCGCCACCGCTGGGTGTTGGGCCTCGATGTTGGCGACCCATCGCCGGAATTCATCTGCGTGATTGTAAGGCTGGCCTGACCACGCCCACCGCCCACTGCCATGGGCCCCACTGCTTGGCCCAAGGGGGTGGTGGGCCACTGTTCACTATATGGAACCCACCGCCTGCTTGCTGACCACCGGAACCGCCACTAGAACCGCCGCGTTTGCCCTCGCGATTTTTGTTATTATTTTTGCGATTATTCTTGCCGCCACCATTATTATGGTTTTGGCCCGAATTATTCACAAAACCCGAAGAACTAGGAGAGGATGCCACCATGATGATGGGGCTTGCTCCGGTAGCCGCCTTTTTAGCCAAACCCGTTTTTTCCAAAGTAAGCATGGAGCGGGCTTGATAGAAGTCAGGAAGAGGGTTGCTTTGGCGAAGGAGAGTTCCAACCCCATTATAGGCCTTCGAAAGACCGACAACCAACTGTACAACTAGACGATTATTCGTTATTGGTGCGCCAGCATTACGGAGTTGATCCGCCAACTCCTTTAGTTTCTTGCAATATGTAGAAACGTTCCGAAATTCATCCATTTGAATGAGAGAGAATTCATGCTCGAGTGTGACGACACGTGAATGTTGGTTGTCTTGGAATATGTCACACAATCTATTCCATGCAGCCATAGCCGTGGTATCCGGCTCAATAATCGTCTGTAGAAGGTCCACCAAAATAGTGGCGTAGATCCACCGGAGAACGGTATCATCAAGTGTAATCCATAACTCAGGATCCTCCGCATGAAGGGGTCTAGCGGGAGGAATGATGTGATGAAGAACTTGATAAGATATAGCGTAAATTTTAAACAACTCCGCCCACGTCGCATATTGGACGTTTTCCATCTCAAGGACAATAGGAATACAGCTCTTGATATTGGAAACTGTGAGACCAGGGTTATAATTGTTCTTAGACATATTGAAAGAACAAAGAAGGAGGGGAAATTTAAGAGAGGTTTTTGAGAGCGGAAGACGAAATATGGGAGAGAAACCCCGAGGGGGGGGTTCTCGGCCGAGAAGGTCCAAAACATTTAGGGAGAGAATTTTTTTTGTAAAACCTAGTCTCTTGATACCATGAAAGAAATAATCTCCTTTCTTATTTTCATTAATTGAATAAGTATATATACAAGATACAAAATAGGAGAATCCTATTCCTATTCTATTCCTAAAACCTTATTCTACCATAATTCTAACTCTACAATTATGGTAGTGTATATTCCTAATTATGGTAACAAAATACATTACAATATACTACACATATATTTTCCAAATATACAATATTCTTAACTACCAAATCAGCCACAAAATCGAGCCCACTAATGGCCATAAATCGTGGCACTTATTATGGCAATATACACTTGTATATTGTGTGTATATTGCCATATTTAACAATTATGATAGTGTACATTTGTTTATTGGTTGGATTTAAAATAGGCAGAATACATAAACAAACACTTAAACTTGGCTCCAACTCTCAGTTTGACACTTAAACTTTCTTAGTAACCAAGTAGACACTTCCACTTAACACATTGGTGAAGAAGTTATCCACTACATTTTCTTATTTTGATAATGAGTTAGAATTGTGGGTTGTTGAATGACGTATCTGGCGTTGTCCTTGTTGGGGTGGTGTTGTAAGGGTGGTTAGAAGATTGTGGATGGTGGCGGAATGGAGATGAAAAAGTGGGGTCCACACGAAAAAGTAAAATAAAAACGTAATTTTATGGGCCTTCACGTGCCTAAAGTTGTGTGAAAATCAAAACTTTTTGGCATGTCAGGTAAGTTGCCCACGGGATACAAGTTGAAGTGTCTACTTGGTCACTAAGAAAGTGTAAGTGTCAAACTAACAGTTGGGCCAAGTTTAAGTATCTATCTATGTATCTGCCTTTAAAATATATGCACGTGAAGTGTAATGATTTATCTTACACTATCAGTGTCTTTTTACTTGTTATAGTAAGTGTCTATCTATGTTGAGAATATAATAAAATATTAAAAGTGTGTTATATCTAACAGCTTAAGTTTTTAGATCAGACGGTCACACACTTCAATATGGTATCAGAGCAGGCCAAAGGTCCTGGGATCGAACCTCACCGCCACCCATTCTCAAAAAAGAATTTCCACGTGCTTGGACCATGAAAAAAAATCAGGTCAGCACGTGAGGGGGGGGCGTGTTGAGAATATAATCAAATATTAAAAGTGTGTTCTATCTAACAGCTTAAGCTTTTAGATCAGATGGTCACACACTTCAATAAAACTAATAGTTGAGGCCAAATTTAAGTGTCTATCTATGTATCTGCCTTTAAAATATATGCACGTGAAGTGTAATGATTTATCTTACACTATCAGTGTCTTTTTACTTGTTATAGTACGTTAATTATCATTTTCACTTAGTTACTGCTAATGTTTATCGAAAAGATTTACTTGTAATAATGTAACTATCGAATAACAAGTGATCTGATTGTGTAATTATTTTTTCAACCATCACTCAACATAAAACACACTTATTAACTGTATTGTGTGGATATGTTGCTTGAAGGGGTGAGAATGGAGAACTACGTGTTTGGGTCAGGCGGGGTGCTCTCCCGCCAGTCCCAGTGCCATTATCACTGAAATCATGTGCAAACGAGCATCGAGGGATCCTACTTGCAGCATCTAATGCTGGTACAACCCAAGCTGTGTTTGTTGTTTACTACAAATTGTGGTTGAGGTTTGTCATTTACATCTGTTTCAATTACATCATGCCAGAGAAAGAACATATTAAATCATTCATATATTCTTCCAATTTTCAGCGTTGACAAAACCTTCAGAACCAATCAGTTCATCGTAGGCCTCAACAAATACTTAGAGGCTGTAAAACATAAATATTCGGTTGGCATGAATCGTTTAAATGCCTGTGTATATTCAAGGACGTTACTAGAGGATACGGACGATAGATAAATTGATCATGGCGTTTTTTGTTTAAATATTGACGTGCTTGGATATGTGGCTGTACGTCATTACTTTTCCAGTTTTAACGGGCAGTTTCTTTAAACAAAAGAAAGATTTTCATGTTGTTTTATGGAATTAATATTGCATTTCTTAAGAGCATTCTCTGGTACTTTACATTGTTTGAAAGTTTAGATTCGATTCCAACATAGTGGGAAACGATCTGGTTGAGGTTCCTAGATCATACTTGTTGTTTAGGTTTTAAACCCTACAGGCTACAACATGTTTGGAAAAAACTGTGCATGTGTACTTTCGTAGAGAAACTTGTTCGAAGTCTTTGTTCTTAAGATTATAGGAAATGTGTTCCCTCTGAATAGAAAATCAAAATAAGCATTTAAAAGCAAATTATATCTCACTTAGCGGGAGGTTGCTTACGAAAGCTATAGTGGTAGTATGGGGCTGTGTTGATAATGTGGACTGTGTTGTGTGTACTATGCAACAATGGAACTGAGAATGACAACGGTAAATAATGGATTTTGAGCCTAATTCAACCCAAAAGCTAGCTTGTAGGGTGAGGATTGTTCAAGTCTATATAAGGAGTCCATGTTCCCATTTCATATCCGATGTGGGACTCTTAACACTCCCCGCACGCCCAGACCTTGTTAACTGGAGCGTATATAATATAATTTGGGGGCCCAACATTAATAAATAAAGTATTGGAATGAGTCTAATTCTGATATCATGTAAATAATGGATCGTGGGTCTAACTCAACCCCAAAAGCTTTGAAGTTAAATTAGACCCAAGATCCTTTCTTTACAGAAACAAATCCAGAAGCAAGCTTTAAGTTGGCAGGATAAACTGAATTACTATCCTTAATGTGGATGATGTATCTGTTTCGTAGATAGTGCTGCAGTGATGTTTGTTTGTTAGATTTTTTTTTGGTTGTTTTACAAGGCTGGGAGCTGTCGATCTTGCCTTTTTTCCTATGTATTTTCTCACTTGGTAATAAGCAAAGTTAGTTAAAAAAATATATCACGTTTTGGTATACGCTGGTCAAAATATCATAATAATTGTTTACATTGCTGAAATCATGCAGTGTCTTAGATTATTTGCAGAAAACTTTTTACAAACTATTAGGAGAGGATTTGAAATTTTATGCCCATGAAGGCTAAAACACGGTTAAAAGTAGAAATTTATGTGACAACAATAACTCGTATCATTGGTTTGATATATACAATAGGCTTCTTGTGAATATTTTACCATAATTTGATGAAGGAATAATACGTAGATAGATACTTACACTTAACCTCTACTAACAATTAAACACTCCAACTTTGACAATGCACAACTAGACACTTCAACGTGTCCCCAGTGTATCAGTTGAACACTTCAACTTACAAAATGATCATTTAGACCTCCAAAGTTTACGTATCACGTCAGCTTTGGATGTGCACTAGACATAGTAGAAACGAGTTGAGATGTCTAGTTGTGCATTCTCAAAATTTGAGTGTTTAGTTGCCCATTGAGGTTTAGTTAAGGTATCTAATTATGTATTAGGTCTTTAATCAACTAGCATCTAGCACTATAATGCCATGGCCTTACGAATTAGGAGAGAATATTGAATTAAATGATTATGAACACGAATTGATTACCTAAAAATTATATGAATTACTTTTGGTCTTTCCGTTGAATAATACTTAAATGTTTATTCTTGGAAAGTTGTGTTCTTTTGCTCAAAAAGTCGATAAAAGGAAAAAAAATGGATTTTGACAAGTAAAATTTGGTGCTAAACTTTCCTATCAATATCTAATAAATTAGAATTGTTGGGCAAACTAATTACAGGGGTATATGCTACCAGGTAGTAGGGGTGCTTATCCGTCGGTTCGGTCCGGTTTATATGTTAATGATTCGGTTTATCGGTTATCGGTTTGTAAATATGTTAAATCAATAATCAAACCAATAAGATATTCGCTATCGATTTTCGGTTAATTGGTTCGCGGTTCTTAACAATTCGGTATTCGGTTTAACCGATAAGAAAATTATCTTCATTAATTCATTACATATGACATTGTCATGTATGTTAATGTGACATGAAATCTAGATGAATGATCAAACCATTGTATAAGGCAAAATTCGTAAGACAACTATACGAATTATAGTGTGGCATGTGCAACACGGTGCTGAGTCAAGTTTGTGTCAGTCTGAGGCACTACCGATTAGATAGAAGAGGTACCAAGTGCGCTATATGCATGCATGGTGTACGGTGACTTTCAAGTCAGGGAGAACATTTTGGATCTGCGGACGGCCAGATTCTTGAACCGTATTAGGTCTTCCAACAGAGCATTAATGGCATTTATTGATGCACTAATTTCCAATTATTACAACATTCATTCACATGTATTAATGAGAGCATATTTCGTGGGTTGTGTACCCGTGTAGCTCATGTATAAATATGATACATTATTCCATTGTAAATCATCATATTAAAGTTGTTACAACACACTTATTCATTTTTATCGATTATTATGCTTTCACACGCGTGTGGTGATTTAGCCCAGAAGCTAACACAAGACTCATGCTAATTATTAGTTTTCTTTGTCTTATTATTACTTGTTTTTAGTATATTTTATCTAGCATAATTGCCAAATCAGTCACTTGATATCCACGTGTCCTTGACCACGTATCAAAATTCAATTGTACCATTTTACGGGTAAATAATTTAGCGCCTACCGTGGAGCCTAGACAATTGTGGTGTCACAAGTGACCCATCTACTAATCTAATTTTTCTCTTTAAGTCTTATTTTTTGTCCAAAACAAACAGATGCCAGAAATAGGAGAACACAAAAGCAGTCGCAACATCAGGGGCAACACAAATAACATCCCACTCGAACCGGATGATTTGTTGATGGGAGCCACGAGGCCAGAAGACTCGATGTTTGCAGATGGAGTCACCTCAGGAGGTGGACAAACTCGGCATGAGGATGTTCCCACGGATGAAACACCCGAAGAAGCCATATAGAACTTGAGGGCACATAATGCTGCTATGAGTGAGCAATTGGAATGGCTGATGCGGTTTCAATCGGAGTATATGTCTAAGAATACTGGTAGTACTCCAACAGACGAGTTGACCCCTCTTCCAAATATTGATAGAGAAACCGGGAATGATCATGGTAGATCAAAAAATGACAGTTCAAAAAGCGAAGTCGTTCCTAAAAATGCGTTCTAGGAGCAGGTCTTGAAATTCATGAAAAAGATGACAAGCAAAGTTAACACCAACGCAAATAAGGCTGAAAAAATCATAAAGAAGTTCCGGCATCGGTTCTGTCAAATATCGGGGGGGCCCTTATGTGGTTGACAGTCCAGATGCAAGGAGATACATTCAGTTGACATATAAGCCTGAGGCTGCACCTGAACTGATCCCTAAAAGGTTCAAAATGCCTTTTGTAGCCAAATATGATGGGACTACTGATCCACATGAGCATATAACGGCCTATACTACAGCCGTAAAAGTAAACGATCTAAGGGAACACAAACTAGAATTGGTTATGATCAAAAAGTTTGCTGAAACTTGCTAAGGGAGCTTTGACATGGTATTCACTCCTCCATGAGCAATCAATCAGGTCGTTCGCCCAGCTCACTGACATGTTTATAAAAGCTAATGCGGGGGCTCGGAAGGTAAAAACACGCAAAGCGGATATCTTTCATATTGCGCAAGGAAAGACGGAACTCCTTAGGGAATTCGTTACAGGATTCCAAAGGAACAGATGTTGCTGCCTACAATCCCGGATGAATGGGTTGCGGAGTCTTTCACAAATGATTTGAATCCTTCAAGTTCAGACGCCTTCCGAAAGCTCAAGAATACCCTCTTGGAATTACAGGCTACAACTTGGGAGGATGTACACAACCGGTATGAGTCCAAGATTCGGATTAAAGATAATTTGTTGGGATCTAGGTCCGGGAGTATCTTTGCAAAGTCACATAAATGAGCTGAAGTCGATCGGAATTTCTCAAAGAATTGTTTCCAACCTTATCCTACCCCCAGAAAGTAGGGAGGTGGACATGATTTTTGTTCCTTTGAAAAGTCAAATAATAAAGGAGTTCACAGATGAAATAACCAAAGACTTGTGAATTTCAATAAAGGTAATTCGTCTAACTATGGTAAGGGTACCAGGTGCCCGAAATTATCTAAGTATAACTTCAACATTGATAAAGATCAAATAGTGGCGGTACTGAGAACTCACCCGGCGTCCTGATAACCGAAACCATTGTAATTTGATCCTAGTAAAAGAGATCAGTCCATCTGGTGTGATTTCCATAACACTCGCGAGCATAAAACTGCGGATTGTAGACATTTACGAGAGGCGGTGGCGGGAATGCTAAGCAGGGGACACCTCCGAGAATATTTGAGCGAGAAAGCTCGCAACAATTATGAGTGGGGGACCACCCATAGAAGATAAATCAAATCCGGTTGCACTTCCCTATGTTATAAACATGATCTATGGTGGGTCAATGATTTCCGCTACATCTTTCACCACGGCCAAAAAGACGAAAATCTCGGTGACCTGAGAGAAGAGATTCCGGGAGATACTTGATGAACATACTATTACATTGTTGGTGTAATCTTTCCTTACAATGATGCACTGGTAGTCACGGTACCTATTGACTTCTTCCAGGTGAAGAAAATTCCGATCAATCCGAGGAGCTCGGTGAATATAATCTGTCTGAAGGTGGTAGAGGAAATAAATATGACAGACAAGATAGTTCCAGCTGCCAGAACCCTCTCAGTTTCAATATGTCAAGCGAGACTACAAAGAGGGAAATGGATCTACCGGTGAACGCGATGGGAGTTATTAAGATAACAAAATTCTATGTCATCGATGGTGATCTGAGATACAATGCAATATTTGGAAAGCTGTGGATACATGATATGAAGGCGGTCCCGTCGACATTACATCTATTAGTAAAAGTTTCTACACCAGAAGGGATTCAACAAATCCAAGATGAACAACCCACTGCCAGGGAAATGTTCTTCATATAGGAACTAGATGAGGTAACAGATCTTAAATAGTAATTACAGGAAGGGAGTCGGTACCGATAGATGTTCACCAGATTCTGCCTATCCAAAATAGGAGTTTTTAGACAGGTATCAAGTGTCCAGATACTTTCAGGTAGCAGATGAGTCAGATGTCACCAAATCTACTATAGAGGAACTTGAGCAGATTGCGCTACACCCGAAAACTCTCGACATGAAGGTATACCTAGGCACCGGGTTAACCCAGGGCTTAGGAATTTAATTCTTGAATATCTTATATCTAACACTGATTGCTTTGCATGGTCTCATGCAGATATGACATGCATCCCGATCATCAGAAAAATGTTACCGGTTCTTTTCACTTTTAAAGAAGAAAAATGATTTTGTTTGGACGCCTGAATGCCAGCAGGCCCTATGGGACCTAAAAGATTACCTATCCAGCCCTCCGTTCATATCAAATCCAAAATATGGAGAGAAATTACTCATATATTTGGCAGGCTCAGAGGTAGCGATAGGTGCAGTGTTGGTACGAGAGGAAAAAAGTATGCAATTTCCTATCTATTACGTAAGTAGAGTAATGTCAGGGGCCGAGACTCGGTACCCGTTACTCAAAAGACTGGATTTTGCCTTAGTGATGTCGTCGTGAAAACTTCAACCATATTTTCAATGCCACCCAATTGGCATAGTAACCACATTCCCTCTTAAGAATGTATTCCATAAGGCTGAACTTTCCAGACACTTGGTTAAATGGATGGTAGAATTTAGGAAATGTCTTATTGAATATAGATCTTGGACTGCGATAAAGTCGTAAGTATTTACAGATTTTGTGGACAATTTCAGTCTGGGAGTAACCCCACAGACAGAAAAAAGTCTATATTGGTCTCGGGGACTGCCCTCGGGATTTGGACACTCTATACAGATAGTGCCTCCAACGTCATGGGGACCAGTCTGGGAATAGTATTGTGAACTCCCACCGGTGAAATTTTAAGAGAAAAAATACATAGCACTCCACTGACTAACAATGAAGTCGAGTATGAGCCTTGGGTTGCAGGTTTGAAACTAGCTCGAGGTTTAGGTTCTCAAATTATTGAAGTCAAGTGTGACTCGCTGCTGGTAGTAAACCAAATCCATGGAGTATTTGAGGTCAAAGAAGAGTGCATGTCAAGATACCTCGAGAAAGCTCTGAAGTTGTTGTCTCATTTTCAAGAATGGACGGTGGTGTATATACCCCAGGAATAAAACACAAAGACAGATACACTCGCAAA
Organism: Anisodus acutangulus; assembly: GCA_029783415.1. Lineage (NCBI taxonomy): Eukaryota > Viridiplantae > Streptophyta > Magnoliopsida > Solanales > Solanaceae > Anisodus > Anisodus acutangulus. The sequence continues at coordinate 46,301,150 of CM056506.1, read as the reverse complement.
CTTAGGTTCCAGTATGAAAGCTTAGGGTTTTAAAATCGAGTCGGTTGTTCAGTTATTGCATTTGGCACTGGATACCTTGGGCACAACGAGGTAAATTCAACCAGCCTCACTTAAGACTGGATGAATGAGTTTTTAGACTATCTCATGAACGAAAATCTCACAGAGGACCCAAAAGCATCCAGAGCTCTAGACCAGAGCTGCTCGGTACTATGTCATAGATGAAAAAATTTATCGAATGTATTTTTATGGTCCCCTAGCTCGGTGCATAGGCCCCGATGAAGCTGATTACGTAATGAGAAAAGTCCACAAAGATATATTTGGAAATCATTCAGGAGCAGAATCCTTAATGAGGAAGCTTATGAGGGCCTATTACTATTGGAACTGATCGAAGAAGATACCAAAATATTTGTAAAACAATATGATAAGTGTCAACACCATGCGCAGCTGTTACACCGACTGGGAGAGGAATTTCACCAGGTAGTCTTCCCATGGTCGTTCATGAAGTAGGAGATGGACATAGTCGGACCCTTGCCAGCAGCACCAGAACAGGTACGTCAAATTATATTTATGACTGACTATTTCTCTAAATGTGTTGAAGCTGCAACTTATACAAAGATTCTGGAGAAAGAGGTGAATGACTTCATTTGGTAACACATCATTTGTCATTTTGGCATCCCGAATGAGATAACTTGTGACAATGGCTGGAATGATATTGGGGCCAAAGTCACAAAGTTCCTAGATGACTTGAACATCAAGTGTATCACCTCTACTACTTATCATCCCAGTGCGAATGGCCAAGAGGAGTCAACAAACAAGACTATAATTCAGAACTTGAAGAAGAAACTAGAAGCTGCAAAAGAAAACTGGCAGTCTATGCTACTGAAATATTATGGGCATATAGGACCACGACAAACCAGTGATGAAGAAACTCTTTTCTCCCCGATCTACGGTGCAGAGGCCTTGATATTAATTGAAGTGGGAACTCCAGTTAGAGGTATCTCCGGGCTGAGGACAAGTCAAATGCAGAGTTAATATCCGTGCACTTGGATTTGCTCGAAGAGCATCGAGACCTAGCATACGCCCGGATGGTAATCCAAAAATAAAAAATGTAGCGTTACTACAACAGACGCACAAATCTCCGTTACTTCAAACTCTGGGACTTGGTCCTCCGGATGGTAACTCAGAGTACCCGAGAGCATAATGCAGGGGAATTAGGCACAAATTGGGAAGGGCCATATACGGTCACCAACATTGCCTGTAAAGAAGCTTATTAGATGATAGACCAACAAGGAAACAAACTTTCTAGTAATTGGAATGTAAGCCATTTGAAAAAGTATTATGTGTAGTGAAATGGAACATGCACTGCACTCTTTTTTCCTTCGTTCGGTTTTTGTCCTAATTGAGTTTTTCCGACAAAGTTTTTAATGAGGCAGCATCACAAAATAAGCATGTTAATTTTCTTACTACTGAGGAGAGCTATCCAGTGTCCGAGTCTTCATTGGATGAACTCCGAGACACTGGGGCCTTATACACCCGGAGTGGAGTGAAGAAATTTTTATAAATTTTTAGCTCTTTAAGGAAAAACACCCGATATTGAGGACTCCCCAGAGGATGGGGACTGCTCGAGTGTTCAGACTATATGTAATCGGATTGATCACACTAGATGGCAGTCGGGTTATTCTTCCAATTGTCTTCACATTTGTAAGTCAAAAGAATTAAAAAAAATCTTTTTATGATTAATAAATCTTTGCCATCACGAGCATTAAAACATATGTTATCTTAAACATATAAAAAAATTCGTGCCATAAAATGAATAGGAGATTTCCTCTTCTACAACACCATTAAAAATAAAGACCCTTTCTTATTAAGTTTTGTTCGGAACTAACTATAAAGGCCATAAAGAGTCTCGATCTAAGATGAAAAGAAAAATACATCTTTTGGAGTAAAAATAAGTTTAACAGGAATGTTGACAAACTCCCAAGGCTTAGCATTTACTAGTAGTAAAGTGAGCCTCGAATTAAGGTTTCAATTCACGAAGCAAAGTAATTAAAAGCCTACAAATGAAATTGTAATTAATACTTGTTTTGAAAATAGATAAAGGATGAAAACCTTACACGAAATTGTGAAGAGAAAAGTTCTTTCATTCATATTTTTTGGACCAAAATTGATCCGGTAACAAATGATACTAATAGAGCCCAAAAGTGACCCTATAACAAAACAAAAGACTAAAATTGAAACTCGCGCGAAAGTTTACGGCCTGTCCGCATGAGGTGTTTCCAAAGTCAAAGTAACCAAAAATAACAAGTTCTAAGAAGTAGGAGCTGAAAGAGGCAGTTAAAAGGCTGACACTCCGGGAGCATTGTCCGAGGCGGAAGGCATATTCTTTGAGAAGGAGAAACTTCAGTTCCCAGGAGGACTTCATCATATCCATCCCCTCTAGATGAAGCATTATCTTCTTCGATTGAGAAGTAGCCATCGGGACTATCTACAGATGCTAATTCCAACTGTCGGGCCTTAATGATATTCTCATCAATATCGACAAGCCCGACCTTTGCTGCTTCCAAGGCTTTTCGGATCACCATATAGTCATTCCTGACCATGGACAGAGTATAGCCGTCGATGGTGGCCTGGATTTCTTCTTCTGTAGCTTGAACGACCAGATTGAGCTCGGTGTTGGTAGTATGGAGGATGTCATTGGCTTAGGTCAACTCAGCAATCTCTTCCCGTTGTCTCTCATTTTGAGCAGCCGTAGTAGAAGGACGGGACCTCAAAGACTTATTATCTCTCTTTAAGGTTTCTATCTATGTTTCCTTGATTTTAAGGTGCTCGATAAAGTTGACTACATCAATCTCGTCTGGATATACGCATCATCCGACATGGTCTCCGATGCCTCATTCCATTTCCTCTGTGAATCCACGGCCCGGTCCTCGTGCAATGTGGCATGTTGCCTATAAGCCTCTTTCTCCTCTTCTAGTTGCTTGAGTTTGACATGCAATTCATCAACCTTGGCAAGCTTCAACTCTGCAACTGATAGACAATGAACTAAGTTGCCCCTTTTGGTTGTCAATGTGGCCTTCTCTTCAATCATCCACTGAAGCCTCTTATTCCACAGAAAGTTAGCCTGGATGGTAATGATAATTGTCATATGGGGACATGCTGAAGTAATAAAACACAACAAGTTATGAAAAAGACAATACCTTAGCTGCAGCATGCATCACCTCATTTATAATGCACTCTGCGGACACTTGGTGAGCCTTCCTCCTGTCCTTTTCTGAAGCCACATGCTTTATGTAGTTAGTCACTCCAACGGGTTTGAAACAAAGGTGTAGTGGAAAGGTTACGGTCCAGAATTCTACAGGTTGAGCTACTAGGGTCGTGTATTCGTTTACAAATTCATCTCTGCGTGAAGAAGAAACCCTGTCTGGGGAAGACAGAATGTCATGATCTTCTTCCTGGGCAATTGTCGACATGATCGGATACCCAGGGTCATCAACAACCGGTGGAGAAATGGCAGTAATATGTGCGTGCAAAAGTTGATGTATAATAGTGCTTACCAGATCAAAAGAGAGGTTGGTATGGTTTGGCTCCGAGACTAGCAATTTCCATCTCCTCAAAGAACATAGGGGCTTCATTCCTCCTCATCTCCAGATGTTCTTCTTCCTCGGGACCTTCATCTTTCAGGTCGACAACGGGGAAAGACCCAATTGCTAAAACGGTATTACCAGGGGTGTTGGGAGGAATTCAGTTAGTATGGTCCGGGATTTTATTCTTAAGACACTTCAGTCCCGTCTGGGGGCTGGTAGAGGATTCATTATGGAGTCTTTTCCATTCACGGGCATGTTGAATAATAAGGGCGACCACGTCAGAATCTTTCATTTCCTCCTCAGAAGGAGCGTTGGCAGTGGCTTTGGAAAGGCCTAACAAAAAGGAGAAGAATAATTTTATATTAGTAATTCGTGGAAGATGCAAAAATTAGTGAATGAAAGCATCAATAAATATACCATGGTTGGTGGATACCCAATTTTGGTTATCAACAAGTTTTTTCCACATACAGAGTTTCGGGTGGATACATCGAGGATTTCTTGAACCCAATCTTTGAGGTTGTTGATTTTTGCAGGCTCCCACATGGTGGCTAAAGAAAGAGAGAAATTCAGTCAAAATGTGGAATAACCCGCCTAAAAAGGGGCGTTAAATTAAATATAGTATAAAAAAGGCTTGAACTTACGGTGGAAGTTCCATCGCTCCAAGATAGTGCGGCTACCTGGGGGAAGGAGATCGACTGTAGGAATGATAACATATCTTTCCGTCCAACCTCGGTCACCGTCATCATCGAGGTTGGCCAGGATGGTTTTTCTACCTCGGCAGTGCAGATTGATGACTCCGTCACGAAAGGTGCGAGGAGAGTAGAGACGAATAAGGTGGTCCCAAGGTAAAGGAAACTTTGGCTTCACGAGCGAAGTGCCAGAGGCATGCGACTTCCCTCCAAACTTGGGGTCCCACTTGAGCTATGCAAACTTTGTTGCGATGATAGAATTCTAAAATGACGTCATCAATAACTTTACAGAGTTTCATTGAGAAGGGGTAACTATAAACAAATGAATACCCTTGCTTGTAAGAAGTAATCATTTCATCGTTGTTAGGAATTAAAACTTAAGATCGATTCCCAACCACAGTCGGCATTTACTGTTGGTAAAATACTTGCAGTGATTCGGGTTTTGTAATAACTAGTGGGGGAATATCTGTCGCCGGGTAAAACCCTTGAAACTGTTTTTTTTCGGAGGTCATGAGCAAATTGCCATGACTTCGGCATGAAGGAAGAGGCCAAAGGGTTTCGGCTTGGAGGAGCCCCTTCTTGAGCATTGGGGTTCTTCTTGTTTGAAGGAACATTGCTACTGGTTGAACGATTAGTCATGTTTGTTTTGAAAAAAAAAGAATAACAATCAGAGATTTGACGAAAAAATGTCTTTGCAAAATAGGAGTTGGATGGCCAAATCTTCCATGTGAGGGGGTATTTATAAGGGTTGGAAGGATGACACCGCTTGGAGGAAGTAATGTGACGAATGTCAATCGGCGACAACACATACGCGTCAGAACAAAAGTGATTAGATGGTACTTCTCATCAATACTCTGCAATCTTTCATAAATTGAGGGAAGTCGGAAAGTTGTGGTCATTTCAAGAAGGTGACGATTGGAATAGCAAAATAAGTGGATGGTGTTCTTCGAAGTCTCCCACCAAAATACAGAGTTTCGATTGGTCATCAATTCAAATCCACTTTCCGGGCGAGCGAGATTTGCGCCCAAAAGTGCGGGGACTATTTGTGTAAGGCAAAATTCGTACAAGACAGTTGTACGAATTATAGTATGGCACATGAAACACAGTGTCGAGTCAAGTCCGTGTCATCCTGAGGCACTACCGATTAGATACGAGCCATACCGGGAGCGCTATATGCATGGCTGGTACCGGTGACTCAGAAGGACATGAGAACCGTTTGGATCGCAATGGACGACCGTTACTGAACCGGTTGTACGTCTTTCAACAGAGCATTAATGACATTTATTGAGGTACTAATTGTTCAATTATTACAACATTCATTCTCCTGTATTAATGAGAGCATATTTCGTGGGTTGTGTACCCGTGTAGCTTATATATAAATAGGACACATTGTTCTATTGTAAATCATTAGATTCAAGTTATTACAATACACTTATTCATTTTCTATCGATTATTATGCTTTCATACGAGTGCAATGATTTTACTCAGAAGCTAACACAAGGCTAAGGCAGAAGCAATGCCCTTTCAAGCATAAAAGTCTAGGTAGAAGCAAATTCAATAATGTTGCAACTTGCAAAAGGCCCTGTTCTAAAAGTAGACTTTGGAAAATAGTAGAAAACTAGGAATATGATTTCTATTTAAAGGCACTTTTATATAATCATAGATAAAAAGGTAATTTAATATGAGTTCATTAGATTATCAGTTTAAACATCAACTAAAATTTAAAAATCGAAAACCGAATCGTTAGTCCAATAAAAAATTTACATAACTGTTTAAAAACTGTTAACCCATTAACCCGGTATCGATGAATAATATTTTTTTCGGTTCAATTTATTAATTAAACCGATTTTTGCACACCCCTATTATTAGGTGTATCGGATAACCCTATTCATTGGGTTTGGATAGATGATAGGAAATGATTTAGTTTTGTGTGACTTTATAATTCTCAACTCACTAAGCAACATTCTTGGCCCGAACTGCCATTTGAAATTTCAAGCATCTTAAAACTGGATTGATAAAAGGTATTAACGGCGAAGTGATAAAATTAATCCATTTACGATAACTCGTCTAAATTTAAATAAATTTAATTATTATCCATTTTTTGGTCAATATTCAAAATGACTCATCAAACTATCTTTAGCCCAAACGGGTCAAAATAGTGTAATTCGCAAGTAAAAGTTTAACCCAAACTCAAATATGATCAAATTTGGAGACGGGTTGGACCTAATTTTGACCCACCTCTCATTGGACCTAAACAATGAGGAAAGTGAGGAAACAGGTTGCCTACAAAATTAGGGCACACCATTTTCATATCCACTGAAGAAGATGAAGAGAATTTCTCTGTGTTGCCCTCCCAGAGGTATCTCTTCCTTTGCTACTTCCAGTTCTGCTTTGGCAAATACAATTGTTAGAGTTTATTCTTCGTGTCAGAGTAGTAAACTTGGGTTAAACATCAATTTTGAAAAGGTCAAGTGTTTAGATGATGCGTGGACTCTCTTCCATCAAATGGTTAGAATGCAGCCTATTCCTTCTGTTGTCAGCTTCTCTAAATTATTTAAGACTATGATAAATATGAAATATTACTCTGCTGTTGTTTCTCTTTTTCGAGAAATGCAGAAATTGGGTATTCCAATTAACGGATTCATCTTGAGTAACGTGATTAACAGTTATTGTCTGATGCATCGTGCTGATTGTGCATTTTCGGTGTTACCCATTTACTTGAAGAATGGCATTCCATTAAATGTTATCACCTTTACCGCCCTAATAAGGGGATTCTTTGCTGAAAATAAGGTCAAATATGCAGTTGAGTTGTTCAAAAAATTGGTGAGAGAGAAGATTTGTGAGCCCGATGAAGTCATGTATGCAACCGTCATGAATGGGCTCAGCAAAAGGGGCCATACGCAAAAAGTTTTAAGTTTGCTCCGGTTAATGGAACAAGGGAGCACTAAGCCCAACATATACATCTACAATATTGTTATAGACGACTTTTGCAAAGATGGAAACTTAGATGCTGCTACCAACCTTTTGAACGAGATGAAGCAGAAAAGCATTCCTCCAGACATAGTCACATTTAATTCATTAATTGATGGTTTGTGTAAGTTTGGTCAGTGGGATAAGGTTAGGACTTTGTTCTCCGAGATGGTGAACCTTAATATTTATCCAGATGTGCTCACCTTCAACATCGTGATAGATGGACTATGCAAAGAAGGAAAAGTCAAAGACGCTGAGGAAGTAATGAAACACATGGTCGGAAAAGGTGTAGAGCCTAATATAATCACCTACAATGCGATAATGGATGGATATTGTTTGTGTGGTCAACTGGATAGAGCGAGGAGAGTTTTTGATTTCATGACAGATAAGAACATTGAACCTAACATTTTTAGCTATAACATACTAATAAATGGATACTGTAAGGAAAAGAAAGTGGCCGTGGCCATGCAATTGTTTCATGAAATTTCTCAAAAGGGACTAAAACCTAATATTCTTATGTACACTACTATCTTGCAAGGTCTGTTTAAAGTTGGAAGAATTAGCGATGCAGAAAATATTTATGCCGAGATTCTATCTGCGAGACTCGTACCTGATTTATACACTCTTTGCACTTTGCTCGATGGTTATTTTAAGCACGGACTTGTTGAAGAAGCTATGTCACTCTTTAATAAGTTGGAAAGAAAGAGAGAAGATATTGGCATTGCATTGTACAGCGTTGTCATTAATGGATTGTGCAAAAATGGTAAGCTCGCTAAAGCTCGTGCTATTTTCGAGAAGCTTTCTTTTGTTGAATTGCGTCCAGATGTGAGAACATACACTGTGATGATAAATGGATTTTGTCTTGAAGGATTGTTAGATGAAGCTAAAGATATGCTTAGAAAAATGGAGGATAACGGTTGTATGCCAAACAATGTTACTTACAATATTATTGTGCGAGCATTTCTCAGGTGCAGCAGAATTAATGAAATGGCAATTCTCATTAAGGAAATGGCTGGAAGGGGCTTCTCAGTTGATGCAAGTACAACTGAGTTATTGATAAACGTGATAAGTGAAAATCCTTCTGTCCTTGACATGATACCAGAGCTTCACTTGGAAAATAAGAAGTGAATATTGCAGTTAGAGTGTTTCTTGAGCTTTCTACTAAGGCTTATTGGGAAGGTACTCCCTTTTGATATTTTGATTGTTTTTCTACTCTTTTATTTTATTTGAATTCAGATAATGATGTTCTCTTAATATGAGAAATAATGTGAGTTCCTTTAGAGGTACTTGTTAGAAGCTTAGGGATATCGTTTTTATTGCTACTTAATTATCTTTAGGTATTATCATTTTCTATCATTTTGGGAATCAATAACAACTGCTTGTTACTTAAAATGTTATGGAAACAATCTTTCTGACAAGTTCGACCTATCCTTCCGTCAATGAACCATATTGTATGAATATTTGTGATGTTCCTGATTATTGATGTTCAACACAATATTCAAATTATTTTAGAATTTAGAGGTTTATATATGGTCCAAGTAGGGATGGCAACGGTGCGGTTCGGGTTCGATCATATGCGGGGGCAGTGAGGGTTGAAACAGTCTTTTTTAATTTATGAATTGACTATATTTTGCTGCGTAACATTGCAAACTCATCCTAAACCAATTACTTTTAATTTGTCGCTGTCCAACATTATAAAGAACTCTTAACCCATTTACTTTTATTGAAGCTTTTTGTTCCAACCTTTCTTCTATTATTTCAGTAAACAGAAATTCATTTATTTTCTTGTTTATACCCAAATCAAGCAATGAAAATAAGACAGTTTATTGTTGGTGTTTGTCTCAGTATATTAATCATATTGCTAATAGAATAATAAGAAGTGCATCTGTTCTAAAGCCCAGTAATGTTAAACAAAATAGAATATGAACGATGTATAACTAAATTTGGCATAACAATTTGTCATGCATTTGGTATGTAATGAACTTTCATATACTTATTTCTCATCTTGGAACCATTCGATTACTACATAAGTAGCTGTTGATAAATTGTGGGCAGAATTGGAGGAGTTCAGTGAGAACAGCAGTGCAGTTAGCCTGGTATTCAAACTGAAGCTGACCCCTAAGAAATTAATTTCAAGTCATTATCTATTAAATTAATACTACATACAGGAAAATGAAAAAGAATTTTATGAATTTCATTTTAGTATCAAACTCAGTTAAAAAAAGAAAACAATTATGTGGGGCGGGGCGGGTTGAAAAGTTTTTGCTATGCGGGGTGGGGCGGGTTGGAGTCTTCGCCCGTTTGCCCCTCAACCGCACCTCTCCGCACCTCTCCGCACCGTTTGCCATCCCTTGGTCCAAGAGTACTGGATGCTTTAGGGTATTTACATTTTCAAAGAACAATAAAATTGTCAAATATAAGTTCATTTGTCCTTTGACTAATTGTCACCAGAATTCAGAACGGGTTGTCTCCATAACGTTGAAGATGGAGGGAAGGGATTTCTTTTGAAGACCTAGAAATCTATTTGCAATTCCCTACTGTAATTATTTATTTTATGTTTTAAATTATCGATTTTAATTTTGTAATGTAATCTCTGCATGTTATTTCAAGATTTTGCGGAAAACCAGTTGAGTGTCTTATTTTATACTATGGCTGGCCAGTGGGCCGGGTCGGCCCGCCCCGGTCCCGCCCCAACACCGCCCCGAACCCGACTTTAAAAAAAATTGCGGTATCAGGACTCGAACCGGAACGGGACGTGGTCTCGTCCTGACCCGTCCCGGCCCGCCCCAATCCCGCCAGGCCCAACCCGATCCCTCCCCAATCTATTTGCAATTCCCTACTGTAATTTTTTCAATTGCAATTTTACTATGTAATTTGCAACTTTTGAACAACACCACAAAGTTGCAATTTTGACAATTGTATTTGTCTTACAAAAAAAATAATGTCTGTTAAATAATATAAGAGACACAAAAACAGCATTGGGATGTTTTTATTACACTATCTTGTTTAATTATTGAGTTTTTTATATATATGTTATTTTTTAAATTAAGTGCAAAAAAAAAGAAAAAAAAACAAAAAACAAAAAAAAAACGCCCCGGATCCCAATCCCGTCCTGATCCGATTACGACGGGATCGGGATCGGGACGGGACGGGACTTCAGCAAATCCCGCTTCACCCGATCCCGCCCCTTCCCCATCCCGCCCGACCCTATCCCGCCAAACCCGACCCGACCGTCCCGAGCCCGGCCCACAGGCCACCTATATTTTATACTTCAACACTGTGTTATATTAGGATTTTGTTAGTACTTTCCTTTTGTTTATTTTCTACAGGAAGAAGAGTCGGTCTTCTATTTCAAAGCCCTACATTTTTAGTATTTGTCTAAAGAAGTGCATTACTTGTTACCAAATGGCGTAAAACTACCATTACTTGATTGTGCAACCATTAAATTAAATCATTATATAATCATATTGTTGGCTGCGTCGTCTTCATTTTTTCGTTACATTTTTGTTCTTTTTTCCATCTTTAGTCTGACTAGTCTAATGTATTGTGAATACTTCACTCTTCTTATGACTTGCTACATTTCTTCTTCAAGGCGGTTTATGGATTCACAAGTACAAAAACTCTCAAAATGTAGAAGATAGTAACAAGGATGATATCTGCAAACAGCAGAAATCCTTCGAGGATGGGATCAGATATCCACCAGCTGCTGCAGGATCTGCTCCCTCTTTGCCTCTTATGAAACTACTTCAGCTCAGCTGTATGCCTTGTCTTTCCTGTTCGTCGTTACATCCATAAGATTGAATCTTTCTCATTCTTAGAATAACGTTTAACGCTTTCCTGAATTACTGGCTGATTTCTATTAATAAATTACTAGAACCAGGTCTTTGCTATATGAGAAAATGACTCAATTACACTGACATGAATTGGATGAATGAAAATATCTAGCTACACTTATGTATTCAAGTTAAGTTTAATGCTATCACTAACTACCAACTACAGCTGTCATTAGCTAACAAACTCCAGACACTAACACTAACTGCCACTGTAAAACCAATACATAGCCAAGTACATGTGCAACTCTTACTCTGCATCAACTAATTCTGGGCACATCCACACACTTAGACAGCTCCTTTACACATTTTTATCCGTCGGGTCACACTAATTTTGACTCAATTGTTTGATGGGTCGTTCTGTTTGGGGAACTTGGTATATCCCAAGGAGGTACACTAATTTTTTATCCTAACTTTTCAGACTTTAAATTTTGACTTTCCTGTCATGGAATGAACTAGATATAACCCAAAGAGTGTGTGATTAGGAGCTTTTCTCAAGGACTGGCTTTTGGTTAATTTGTGTTGTACAAAGGAGGAATGCATTGAAGCATTAGGATGGCAAAATGAGAAAAGGAAAAAAGAAAAAAAAACAGAAACAGCTATATTTTGTCTCTGATTTCATTCTTATTGTCCTTTTGATGTTATGACTAATTGCCAGACAGATGAATGTGAGGATAATCCTTGTGATGGAATATGCAATAACTTTCCTGGAGGCTACAACTGCACTTGTCCACATGGTCAGATTGGTGATGGCATAAGAAATGGCCGCGGCTGCATCCCTCAGAACAAGTCACCCATCCTTCAACACTCACTAGGTAGGTCTACTTCATCAGATTTTGATTAATTTTTTTATGATCGAGTAATCCGATCTTTGGGCCACCAACAACCTTCTACCCTTCTTCACTTAAATATCATAGTTAATTTCTTTGGCGTGCGCTCGAACCTGTGATCCAAGACACAAGTCCCTCAACCTTTGCCAATTGAGCTAACCCCTGGGGACGGATTTTGATTAATTAATTTAGTTTTCATGTCATAAATCCTTCCAAGAAGTTAGGTTAGTTTTGTTCAATGTTATGGACTTTTTGCTTCCAAATTCTCATCATCTTTTTACTCCTCTGTTTCATTTCATTTTAGTAGTCTTTCCTTTTTAGGCTGTTTAAAAAAAATGGATTTCTACATATGTGAACTCTTTACAGAGGCGGATCCATGATTTAAATTCTACGGGTTCAACCTTTTAAGATTCTTAGTTTGAACCCGGTGTATTCTAAAAGTTATGGGTTCATGTCAACAACTATATTTTGTCTCTGTTTTCATTCTTTTTCTTTCTTATTGTCCTTTTGATGTATGAAATTGCCAGACAGATGAATGTGAGGATAATCCTTGTGATGGAATATGCAAAAACTTTCCTGGAGGCTACAACTGCATTTGTCCACATGGTCAGATTGGTGATGGCATAAGAAATGGTCGCGGCTGCATCCCTCAGAACAAGTCACCCATCCTTCAACTCTTACTAGGTAGGTCTACTTCATCAGATTTTGATTAATTTTTTTATGATCGATTAATCCGATCTTTGGGCCACCAACAACCTTCTACCCTTCTTCACTTAAATATCATAGTTAATTTCTTTGGCGGGCGCTCGAACCTGTGATCCAAGACACAAGTCCCTCAACCTTTGCCAATTGAGCCCTTGGGGACGGATTTTGATTAACTTAATTTAGTTTTCATGTCATAAATCCTTCCAAGAAGTTAGGTTAGTTTTGTTCAATGTTATGGACTTTTTGCTTCCAAATTCTCATCATCTTTTTACTCCTCTGTTTCATTTCATTTTAGTAGTCTTTCCTTTTTAGGCTGTTTAAAAAAATGGATTTCTACATATGTGTTCTCTTTACAAAGGCGGATCCATGATTTAAATTCTACGGGTTCAACCTTTTAAGATTCTTAGTTTGAACCCGTTGTATTCTAAAAGTTATGGATTCATGTCTACTATTTATTGCGATTTTAATAATGTTTTACACATAAACTTATGCTCCGCGTCGAAAGTTAGGGGTTTGAACCCCTACCTATCATACTACATCCGCCACTAGGGATGGCAATTGGGCGGGGCGGGTGCGGGTACCCCCTCCACCGCACCCGTACCCTCCAGAAAATTTTATACATCCATATCCGCCTAGGCGGGTTTATTCCTAAATCCACACCCGCTGCACCACCCAAGTGGATATCCGCCATCCGTCAACCGTATTTTGTAATCAATTCATTTGTCATTTTATCCACCTGTCAATACATGAGAATTATCTACTACAACTACTACTATATTGTATCTACTACTACTATACCAATTTAGCAAATTGGCAACAAAGCCAACATACTTCTCAATTAGTGATCAAACCCAAAACAAAATAGTCTTATAAATTAAATTAGTACATTATATAAACACGACAAACTACATAAAAAATACTAATATCTCCATAAATACTTAAAGCAATACAAAAATCTCAATCGATACACACAACATTTACTCCCGTATCCATTCTTGTTAAGATCACATTTTTCCATCTCCTTGACATCATCACCACCTGCATAATGTATACTCAAAGTAATTAGAGTCTAACTTCAATTTAATACAACATAAATAATTTAATCAAATTAATGTTACCTTTAATATCCGCCCAAATCCAGTTTTGAGCACACATCAATGCCAGGCACAGTTTTCGAAAGAAGTCGACTACGATAAGGATCAAGTACACGTCCACTAGTGCTAAATGCGGATTCTGATGGGACGGTAGAAACTGGAATGCTCAATATATCCCTTGCTATTTGTTGGAGAACGGGATAATTATTTTCATTTGTTTACACCAATTAAGAATATCGAAATCATCCACAAGTGGTACAGTTTCAGCTTCCAAGTACTTCTCCAAATCAGATTTTAGTCCAACTTTACTATTGTCTTATGACACAAATTGTGCAAACTCTTGCATGTACCGCCATTACCATACTACTTATAACATCATTTGAAGTCATGTGGCTACTACTAGCTGGATTATTACCATTTTTGTACCCATACTCATCCACCAATTCTTTTAGAAAACCATAAATCCTTTTTACCTCAACATCAACATCAACATCACTTGCATCATAAATTTTAGCAAAGTAAAACCGAATGAGAGCCATCTTGAACCTAGGATCAAGTATAGTTTCCACGCCCGTAAGACCATTAACATCTAACCAATACTTATTGTATTTCTCTAGCATTACCTCGACCATTTTTTCTATATAAATGGTAGGTGAGGACAACCAGTTGGTTAATAAGATTCTTATCTCACAAATTCTACAAAAATAAATATTGGTAGTAGGATACTTTGAGGCAAAAAATTGATATGTAATATCATTAAACACTTTCAATAGTTCATATATTTTCACAACCTTATCCCAATCTTCACTAATTGGTGGATATTTGTACAAATTATCTCGAGCACTTAAAACAACAAACACCTCCCTAAACTTCATAGCAACTAGAACCATGTCATACGTTGAATTTCATCGAGTTTTACAATCAAGTATTAGCGATTTTGAACAATCAGGAACAACTTGCTTAGCTACTTTTTCAAATTTTTGAGCTCTCTTATGTGATGAAGTCCAAAAGGCAACACTTTCCCTAATTCTTTCAATACCCTCTTTGAACACAGCACATAAGCCATCTTGAACAATCAAATTAAGTATGTGTGCACTACAACGCATATGAAGAAAACACCCATGCAACATCAGTGAACCATAAGGAAACTCCTCACGCAATAAATCCATCATCGCATCATTTGTAGTGCAATTATCAACCGTTATAGAAGACAATCTAAGATCAAGATTCCAAGATTGAATGCATTTTTTAAAGACTCAGCAAGCACCTCAGTTGTATGAGGTGCCGGGACATACAAGAACCTATTAGATTGATATCAACACACAAAACCCATCATGAAACAGAAGACTATAATACTACTATTAAGAAATTCGAAATAAAAAACTTGCATAATCACATAATCACATAATCACAGAAGACCAGACCTATCAAAACTTGCATACTCACACAAGAAAGAGAAATATTAAGCATAAAAAATATGGAGCAAAAGTATACCTGATAATTCGGCTTTGGAGTTTCCATGAATTATCACATTAAAACTTGCATAATCACACAAGAAAGAGAAATATTAAGCATAAAAAATATGGAGCAAAAGTATACCTAATGATTCGGCTTTGGAGTTTCCATGAATTATCAACGAAGTGTGCGGTGACAGCCATGTATCCTTTTTTTTTGATAGTTTGCAGTCCACATGTCGATAGTCAATGCAACCCTTCTTTTGACTTTCCTTAACAAAGCACTTATACTCTATTTTTCGACATTGTATTGTTGGAGAATGTCTTTTTTTGTTATGTTGCGGCAGGGAACCTTGAAACCTGGTTGAAGAGTCTTAGAGTACTTTATAAAGCCATAATGCACAACGGCCGAGGATATAATCCTCATTGTAGTTGTCGGTGGCTTTTTCGAGTTCTGCTGCTATAGTGATTTTAGCTGCATCCTCCATGCCACCCTCATTTGATCTGAGTTTCTATGTCAGCAACAAACCGCCATTTTTCCGAGAGCGGGAACAAGTCACTTGAAAGAGCATACAAGTAAATGTCCAAAAAAGAAATGCATGGATCTCCGACAAACAAAGATGTTTGGTACACTTGCTAGCCCTTGTGATACGAATGAGACACTGACATTGTCCCGTATGGGTTCCGCCAAGATAATGGGAGACAAGACTTAGCGGAGAAAATGTCCAAAAAAGAAATGCATGGATCTCCGACAAACAAAGATGTTTGGTGCAGTTGCTAGCCCTTGTGATACGAATGAGACGCTGAGATTGTCCCCGTATGAGTTCCGTTAAGTCTCCCATTATCTTGGCGGAACTCATACGGGGACAATGTCAGCGTCTCATTCGTATCACAAGGGCTAGCAAGTGTACCAAACATCTTTGTTTGTCGGAGATCTATGCATTTCTTTTTTGGACATTTACTTGTATGCTCTTTCAAGTGTCTCCCATTATCTTGGCGGAACTCATACGGGGAAAATGTCAGCGTCTCATTCGTATCACAAGGGCTAGCAAGTGTACCAAACATCTTTGTTTGTCGGAGATCCATGCATTTCTTTTTTGGACATTTACTTGTATGCTCTTTCAAGTGACTTGTTCCCACTCTCGGAAAAATGACGGTTTGTTGCTGACACAGAAACTCAGATCAAATGAGGGTGGCATGGAATATGCAGCTAAAATCACTACAGCAGCAGAACTCGAAAAAGCCACCGACAACTACAATGAGGATTATATCCTCGGCCGTGGTGGTTATGGTACAATTTAGAAAGGCGTCCTTCCGGACAAACGTGTGGTTGCGATTAAAAAGTTGAGAATAATGGAATTGTTCATTAATGAAGTGATCATTCTTTCACAAGTCAATCATCGACATGTGGTGAAACTCTTGGGATGTTGTTTGGAGACTGAAGTCCCTCTACGAATTCATCTCCAAGGGTACCCTTTATTACCATATCCACGATGCGGAGAAACGTGTTGGTTTTCTTGTGAAAATCAATTGAGGGTAGCGTGCTGGTGTCTCGCGTATCTTCATTCTGCAACTTCGACCCCTGTAATTCATAGAGATGTGAAGTCTTTGGATATACTACTCAGTGAGAATTACACAGCGAAAATATCAGAACTCGGGGATTCTAGATTAGTGTCGCTGGATCAAACTCAAGTGACTACGTTGGTTCAAGGAACTTTAGGTTACTTGGATCCTGAATACTTCCACACAAGCCAATTGACAGAAAAGAGCGACGTTTATAGCTTTGGAGTAGTTCTAGCAGAGCTCTTAACAGGGCGAATGCCCCTAGATACTGCAGCATAAGAAAACGAGAGAAGCATAGCTGCATTTTCGTCAGGTCTATATAGGAAAACTGATTGTTTCAAATATTCGGAAGGCAAGTTCTACGAGAAGGAAGTTTCAATAAATGCCAAGGTGTTGCTGAGCTTGCGAAGAGATGCCTCAGGTTAGTGACGTAGCCGCATAGACTGATGGGAGTTCAGTTGGACACCCTTCATCAAAAAATTATATTGCATCTTATAGAAAATTATACTGTAGGTCAAGAATTACTTTTCAAACATACATATTAAACCTTGAACGCTCTTAGTAAAATTTCTGACTTCACCACTGTCTCAGGTTAACGAGTGAAGAAAGGCCTACAATGAAAAAAGTGGCCATGGAGCTAGAAGGATTAAGGTGGTTCACCAAACATCCATGGTCTCAGGAAAGTCAAGATGAAGAGACTCTTGGATTAATAACAGAACAAACATCGGACCTTTCCGCGATCAATATAACAAATAACTTCATCACTAGCGGAGAATTCTTTGGACAATTGAGCTTGGATAGTGGTATGATGCTTGGAATTCACAGCCCCCGGAGATCGAGTAGTATAAAGCCTGCATTTTAGTGTCCTAACTTGCATGTTGCAGAATGTAGTTCTCCTTTGTACTCTTGTCAATTATATTTAACTAGTACTATAGATTTGTGTATAATTCCACATTTCCAGAATTTTGAGCATTTGGTATAATAGACCGAGTTTGTTAAAATATTTGACAGAAAGAAAAAGTGCTATTTTTTACAAAAAGGATCAAAATTGTTCAGAATTATATTTAAAACGACTACTTCAAACCTAACCCAAACATAAGTGACCAACTTTGTCATTTTCTCAATAGAAGATCAATTTCTTGACTTGAGGAGTTGCGAGAAAACACACTTTCCTGGGAATCACATTCAATTATACCTGGCGATCAAAATGTTGAAACAATCAAACGACAACATCACACCAACCTATAATTGGACCTTATTGGGTTATCGATTTAACCGTTAATAACCAAACCGATAGTCCAATAAAAAAAAGAAAAAAAAAGATCAAATATACTCCTCTACTTTGTTTTATAGGCTAATTTTATCTTCCATTAGCGATTGTGAACAAATATACCCCTCCCGTATACAAAGTTTACACATGTATCCTTAATTGGATAGCAAATCTCAAATCTCACAAAATTACCCAATTTAAAGAAAATACCTAATCCTTCTAGGCCTTAGCTGACCCGCCCCGACCCAATTTAAATAACTAAATTCAGCATCAAATATATTATAATATCAATATTACTCAAGTTCTCAAATTTAAGATTCAAATAATCGACATGATCTGTGTTGAATCATTTTGAATGTCATCGTTTGAAGCGCACCATTCTTGGAAGTGAATGGCTTCCTCCATCAAGCAATACCCCTCCCCCCTTCATCGCTTAAAGTGTGAATCATGAATTTTAATAACATTGTTATGAAATGAGCTCTAATTAAATAGATGGTAAAAAAAAAAATTCATGTATTTATATAGCCACGATATTTGAAAGAAGCAAATCACAATTTATAGTTATAATAGTAACAATAACAACAACATACCCGTTGTAATCTCATAAGTTGGGGTTTGGAAAGGGTGGGGTTGTAACGCCCCGAACCATGGCCTGGCGAAACACGACACTCGGTGCCTGACTGCATATGACAGAGCGAACCACATGACTTGCTAGATCAACATGGGCATCAAAACATGCAATAATAATGATTTAAAACATGTAAAACTAATTAATGTAAACATAGTCTGAAAATATGATTCAGAATAATCTGAAAAATATGATAAATTTGAATAACTGACATGACATGCTAAACTAGTCTATGAAACCTCTGAACATGAGTCTGACTGCAAAACTGTTTTATCAGGACAAGGCCCTGACATACCTTTACTGTAAAGCATGACATAAAAATAACTAAACTGACACCCCGAATGAAATGGGGCTCACTAATAGCTGATACTGATGAAATCCTAGCAAACTGATCCGTTGTCCTGAAACACGGCACCTGCACCGTGAAGTGTAGGCCCTGGGCAAAAGGAAGTAAGTACATTTAAATTATACTGTATGTAAAGCTACTGAAGAAATAAGCGGGCACATGAAATAATAGGAACTGAAACTGAAATTATAACATGAGCATGAGAATGTGTAATATCTGACATGAATATAATAAAACATGATAACTTGTTATAAATGGGAGAGTGTTAGTATAACTGACATGTAACCACCACGTGGTAACGTGGCGTCTGATCTCTGTCTGATTAGCTAAGCTACCTCGTACCTTGTCGGGGTACGAGACATGAATGGATCCAATAACCCGCAATGGGTAGCATGAAGGAGTCGTCCTAACTGGGCGGAGCGATCCTTATCCTACGTTGGCATACATAGTTTCAGATATTAAATCTTCTTGTTAATGTGCAACTCCCAAAACATGAACATGAATATAAATGGCTTAACGGCCTATGGTTTTCATAATCTTAACTTGTAAACATGATTTATAAATATAGTATTAACATGTATAGTGGTAATATAACTTGCAAGAGACCCGAAAACATGTAAAGTTCATATAATGAAATGATATTGGTTCAAGGCATGCATTTAAGAACCTATGGAATTCAAGTTATGGGCATTCATGGATCACGGACGGATTCATGATAATCCAAATGAAATATCAAGAATACAATTCATGAATTCGTAATATAGACATGACATATAATAATACGTGTAATTAGGGTTATCTTGATCTTAGAATAAAATTCTAAGCTTGTGGAAATTCGTGTTTCATGGATGAATGTGGCGTGGGGAAGAATAATGATGTTCCCACACGTGTATAGAAGATCTACATACCTTATTCGCTTTTAATCTTGTAATAGAAATTTGAACTTGATGAAGAGTTCCTAAAATCCTGAACTTAATTATTGAGATGAGTTTTCTTGAAAACCTTAGGTTAAGAATCAATGCGCTTAGAATTCATGAGGATGATGATAGAATCACTTGGAATTGCATGAAATAGGCTTACCTTGATGTAGGAGAATGATGGGAGGAGAGGAACTTTGTGCTAGGACTTGGAAAAATAAAGAGTTAAAAAAAAGATCGAAAAACGTGGATTATATAGGTCCAACTGCCGGACCACTTTTACTGTCCGTATAATTATTTAAGGTGAGAGATACATGTCATATAACTTGTACGGTCCGTATAAAAATTATCGTAATCCAGTAGTCACTTTCCAGTGAGCATCAAAACTTGGGGGTCATCCTATGGTACAAAAGGACGGTCTATATAATTTTTATACGGTCCGTATATGCCATCGTATTTCTTTGGTTTTTGACGGTCATTGTACGGTGTAGTTCTACGACCCGTAAAACATTCTATAGTCCGTAGAATCCTTGCATAAAACATGGATTGCTGAACTGAAACGAATTTTAACTTCATAGTCTTCGTCTCGATTTTTCTGAACTCCTGAATTATGTATAACATTTAGTTTGAAGGTACGATGTGTTATAATATCTCCCCCTTGAGATCATTCGTCCTCGAATGAACTGGGCATGGCATGGGTACGTAAATGTGAGGAAACATGACATAGAACATGGGGATTTAAATAACATGACTACATGAAAACATGAACATGGGGGCATGAGACATGAGTAGTGAATACATAAACGTGAATCATGAGACATTTGTCCTCGAATGATGGTCCTGGCTAGAAGTAGGACTAATTTATGGAATTATACAGAAATTTCAACAGAGTTTCCTTTGTAGATAGGACTATCCCAACATTTCTCAAACACTTGTCAGCTAACCAGGGCACTGCACAATCCTCACAGGGCATCATAATACGTGTGACATGACATAACAGTGTAACTAAAGCATGAACATGACTAACATGAATGTCGAATTGGCTTGAATACGCGAATACCAACTATCATGAATATCGGTATGATATGACCACATGAATATTGAACTGAATGAATACATGAATACTATACATGAGATTCGGAAAATAATTTGTAGGCACTAATGACATGAGTATTGTAACATAAGTATGAACATGACATGATTACATAGACGTAAGGAGCATGACATGGGACATGAAGACTGGCTGAGATGAATACCGTTGACTTTGCTTACACTAAACATTGACGGTTCAAGACATCACGTTCACCGCGCAGTAAGTAAGTCCGATGGTATTCAACTATGGAAGGTTCAAAGTGTATGCTACCTATCCAGATGCAACATTGGTCCGCTGAAAGATTGCTAGAAAAGGCACCATGTATGTGCGCCAAAATCTCTTTCAAGAGGGGATTGTTGGAAATTTACTAAATGTGGAAATAAGTATATCCCATTAATTTATGACTCGAACTATTGGGCCCGCACGTCGGAAATGTCGTTTCCACACATGTGCACACATAGTGCCAAGTATCGCAAATTTCATTAGTGAAAGAGATATTGATACGTATGTAATACATTTGAGACATAGAATTATTGATGGTTATTGGCCAAATGACAAAGTATTCCACGTTGGTAAATGAAGGAAGAAGTGTACAAAGTGTAAAATAAAACGAGTAGGAAATCGCCATGAGCCGTGAAGGGTCAGCGCGCCACACCGTTGAGTCGCGCGGCGCAAAATGGCCGGTCACTATCGGAGTTGCGCGCCGATTCACGCGCCATGAGCTTCGGAGGCGAAATCGCGACGGGAAGTTGGAAAAATCTGACGTTTGGGCTGGTTTTGGAGCATTGATTCTCCATTTCTTGCCATATGAATTCAGCCATTATTTAGCTGAATGTAACCCCTCAATCAAGTGCAACTACATGGCTATTGAAGGCCATTAGTTGGCTAGTTGAGGGGTCTTTTACTTACACTATAAATCGAGGCATTTGGCTCAATTGAAAGGCACTACACTCAACACTTAGAAAATTCTCCAGATTTTCTGATTTCATATTCTTCCTCTCTAAGAAAGTCACTATACTCAAAGTTCTTCAAGAGTAACACTTGAGTTTCATTTGCTCACTTGTTAAAGTTGTTGTATCTTGGGAAACTATTGCTCAATACCGTAAAAGGAGATATACGGGGCAATCTTGTCTTAAAGAAATAGTGTTATCACTCGACTCAGCGAATCACACAAGCAATCGGTTAAGTTCTTGATTTCCAATTTATTATAATAGTTAGTTTATCATTTCTATTATTATAATAGTTACTTACTTTCTGTTCCCTACAACAATTGTATCCTAACAGGAAGTACTCCTTGTTTACTGGGGAAAGCAGTTGATTGCAACTATATCCACGGGCCTATGTATTTGGAAGTAAAGACTCACATCTCCCTCCTCTTGAATATGGTTACATAGGCGCAAAATTTGACATAGTGCCAGGCAATTATGTGTTGGAATTGATTTCTGTTACTTATGTTTTGTAGGTTGATATTAATATTGGTTCTTCAATAGTGTAAGATGATATTAATCTCCCTTGAGGAGTCTTTCATTAATATCAAGGTATATATAGAGTACAATATTCATCCCTTATACAATAGGAATCCTAAGCCTATACAAAAGAGGAATCATAGTCTTACCATAATTATATTTACACAATATATGGAAATATTCTAATTATGGGTAGGGAATATATTGTTTTCTATATTTACACGTTTACACACCCCCTCAGTCGGAGCGGGAGGAGGCCGGACGCTGAGACTGGCTCTGAAGTCAAGAAATAACTGTCTGGGAAGTCCTTTGGTAAATATGTCTGCATACTGATAGGATGATGGAACATGTAACACTCTGACATGGCCTAACGCAACTTTCTCACGAACAAAATGTAGGTCTATCTCAATATGCTTGGTTCGCTGATGTTGAATCGGATTATGAGAAAGATAGATGGCAGAAATGTTATCACAATACACAATAGATGCCTGACGCAAAGGACACTGAAGTTCTAACAGTAAATTTCTGAGCCAACAAATCTCAGCTACTACATTTGCAAAGCCTCTGTACTCAGCCTCGGCACTGGAGTGAGATAGGGTAGCCTGTCGCTTGGCAGACCAAGAAATCAGATTATCCCCTAACAAAATACAAAAGTCGGAGGTGGAGCGTCGCGTGTCCGGACATCCTGCCCAATCTGCATCTGTATATGAAAGCAACCTGTCTAGTGCAGAGGGGTATAAGTGCAAACCATAATCAAGAGTGCCCTTAATGTATCGAATGATACGCTTAAGAGCAGTGAAATGAGACTCCCTAGGGGCATGCATGAATAAGCACACCTGCTGAACAACATAAGCTATGTCTGGCCTGGTGAATGTGAGATACTGAAGTGCACCTGCAAGGCTCCTATACAAAGTAGGATCAGAGACTGGAGCACCATCCATAACACTGAGCTTAGATTTGGAATCAACTGGAGTAGGCATCTCTTTGCAGTTCGCCATCTTAGCCCTGTACACAATCTCTTCTGCATACTTACGCTGACACAAGAACATATGATTAGCAGACCTGGTCACTGATATCCCCAAAAAGTAACTCAGCTTCCCCAAATTAGTGATTGCAAATTCGGACTTGAGCAAGGCAATAATCTCATTTTTCAATCCGTCGGAGGAGGTAGTAAGAACAATATCATCCACGTAAAGTAATAAGTAAGCAGTGCTACTACCTCAATGAAAAATGAAAAGTGATGTATCACTCTTGCTGCATACAAACCCAATCTGCAAGATATACCTGGCAAAGCGATCATACCACACACGGGGGGCCTGCTTCAGGCCATATAGTGACTTATGGAGATGGCACACATAGTGAGGAACTGCTGGATGGGTGAACCCTGGTGGCTGATGCATGTAGACTGTCTCTCTCAGATACCCATGTAAGAATGCATTCTTCATATCAAGCTGATGGATCGGACAGTGTTTGCCCATGGCTATGCTCAAAACTGTGCGAATGGTAGCCGGTTTGACAACCGGGCTGAAGGTCTCATCAAAATCAATGCCCTCCTGCTGATTTGTGCCATTAGCCACAAGACGGGCCTTATACCTCTCAAGATCCCCATTGTCTCTGAACTTGTGACGAAATAGCCACATACAACGAATGATATTCACCCCCTCAGGTCTAGGTACTAGATCCCACGTGTGCTGTTTAGTTAAAGCATTGAATTCCTCATACATAGCCGCATTCCAATTAGGGTCTTGTTTGGCCAATTTTGGATTCTTTGGAAGTGGAGAGATGGTTTGGGCAGACAAGTTGAAATGGACTTTGGGTTTGAAGATTCCATGCTTTGAACGAGTTTTCATTGGATGGGTAGGGACAGTGGGTGGCGGAGTGGTGTCTGAGACGGGGGGTAAAGTCGGGTAAGGAGAGGGTGGGGGCGAAGCCATCGGAGGCGCCGTGGCTCCTGGATCGAGAGTCGCGGCGCTAGAAGGTTGACAGGCTTCTCTGAAGTTTGGGTACCGCGGCGCTGACGACGGAACAAGGATGTGAGTTGTTCGATTATGAGGGGAGAGATGGCAGACTCGTCAAGAAATGAGTAGTCCTGTTTTTGAAATTTTGGAAGATTCGAAAATGGGAATGTGGTCTCGTCGAATGTGACGTGATGAGATATGTGGATCTGACAAGTCGACAAGTCATAGCATAGATAGCCCCTATGGTTCGGCGGGAATCCTAGAAAGACACATGGAGTGGACTTAGGATCGAGCTTGTGAAGGGCGGTGGAGCTAAGGTTGGGATAGCACAGACAACCAAAAATTCGTAGATGATCATAAGAGGGGATTCTATGGTAGAGGATTTCGGTAGGGGTCATATTGTGAAGAGTGCTAGTAGGGAGAATATTTAGAGTGTATTCTGACATTTTTGCAGCATAGACCCAGAAGGGTGGAGGGAGGGAGGCATGAATCAATAGGGTGCGAATCATATTGTTAATGGTGCGGATGATTCTTTCAGCTTTACTATTTTGTGGTAAGGTGTGAGGGTAGGAGAAGCGAAAGACCATGCCATTATTGGTACAAAAGCGGTGAAACATAGAGTTATTGAATTCACGACCATTATCGCACTGAAGTGATTTTATGCCTTTTCCAAATTGTGTTTGAATGAAATTACGAAACTCAAGAAATTTGACAAACACTTCCAATTTAAATTTAAGAGGGTATAACCAAACGTAGTGTGAAAAATCATCAAGCAACACAAGATAGTATTTATGACCGAAAGAACTAGGGATATGAGATGTCCATAAATCGGCATGTATGATATCAAAAGGAGCAAATGTAACACTAGTAGATGATTTAAACGGAAGACGAATATGTTTGCCTAAAGAGCAAGAAACATAATTTTGGGCAAGTTTTCCATTACAAGCAATGAAATTGTTGCCTCTAAGAAAATTAAAAACTGGTACTCCTGGATGACCAAGCCTATTATGCCAGGTTGAAGAAGAAACAGCCGCTAGAGTGATGGGAGAGCAAGATCTGGCAGCGGAGGTGAAAGTGAATGGATAGAGATCCCCCGTGCTATTGCATCTCGTAAGAGGTGTCCCCATATGAAGATCCTTTACAGTAAAACCAAAAGGGTCAAAATCCACAGCGACAGAATTATTACGAGTAAATTGGCGGACAAATATGAGGTTCTTAATCATGTGTGGAGCATATAGGGTGTTTTTGAGGGAGAAGGGTGGATGAGGAGGTTGTGTGTATGAGGTACTATAACCCTTAACTGGAATGCGTTGTCCACTACCAACTGTAACATATTGAAGATGCTTTAAACAAAATAGTTTAGGAACAGTACCTGCAGACTGGGTGACGTGAGATGTGGCGCCTGAGTCCATGTACCAAGTATTGTCAGGCTGTTGCATAGATAGGGTGCTGAAAGCCTGACCCAACTCTGTGGGTGTCATGCCAGAGGAGGGCTGCGGGACCTGACCTTGCATGAAGTGGGCCTGCTGTGGGGCTGGAGCGGGGCCTAACAAATCAGGGTAAGAATACGGATTGTATGGCTGCTGGTACTGGAATGGACTTGGCGCGGCTGACTAGGCGCCGCGACTTTATCAGAGGCGCCTTGGCGAAACAGCTGGCGAGCCGCGGCCCAGTTGTTCTGCGATCTCTGTTGTTGTTGCTGCTGTTGGTTCTATTGACCGCGACCCTTGCCACGACCATGGCCTCCTCTACCGCCGCAGCCTTTTCCACCCTTGCCGTCGCGGCCCTGCCGCTGTTGGGAGTTGTCCGGTGGCGTCTGATCTTGGGGTTGCGTGTCGACAGCTAACACCTGCTGGGCGTGCTCATCCTGCTTAGCACGACGGGTTTCTTCGAGCAACAATTGTGAGCGAGCTTTGTTAAAACTCGGTAGCGGATCTGCATGTTGAATAATGGTGGCCAACGTATCATATTCGCCATTAGTAAGGCCATAAATCATTTGTAGCACTATTTTATCGCCGATGTGAGCGTCTTGCGATGTTGGAGAGTTGATCCGCTAGAAGTTTAAGTTGTTTGCGGTACTTTCGAGACATTGGAGAAGTTTTCAAGACGTGTTTTGTTGAACTGTTCTTCCAAATACACGGCACGAGTGTGCTTGTTGTCCTGAAAAATTTCCTCCAAATGATTCCACAAGTCAAGGGCTGTGGAGTCAGATTTCATGATAGTAAGGAGCAAATCCTGAGAGATACTACCATATATCCATTGTTTGACGCCGGCGTCGAGACGATGCCAGATAGAATCATCAACCTCCATAGGGCGCGGAATAGTGTCATCAATATGGTCAAGCACGTTATAGAGACATGCATGATTGCGAAAAAGTTCAACCCAGGGAGAATACTGGTTGTTTTCTTGATCAAGAATAATGGGAATATGGTTCTTGATGTTGGAAACAGTAAGGGCGGGATGAAACGGTGGTGATGACTTTGTGGTGGGATTTGTGGAGGTAGAGGCATCAGAAAGTGTGGAAGAATCAGGGATAGCCATTTAGAGAAGAGAAGAAAGGAAGAACAAAACCCGAAAAACAAGAAGAAAATCCGGGAGGGCCGCACAGAAGAGAGGGCAACCAAGGCTGTGGAAGAGAAAGATATTTAGGGTTTTGTTTATTTGGCTCTTGATACCATGTAAGATGATATTAATCTCCCTTGAGGAGTCTTTCATTAATATCAAGATATATATAGAGTACAATATTCATCCCTTATACAATAGGAATCCTAAGCCTATACAAAAGAGGAATCCTAGTCTTACCATAATTATATTTACACAATATATGAAAATATTCTAATTATGAGTAGAGAATTTATTGTTTCCTATATTTACACATTTCCCTACCCATAATTAGAATATTTTCATATATTGTGTAAATATAATTACACGTTTACAAATAGTAGCAAATGGCGTTCTCGGGCATGTGATTGGTGTAATTACGACACTAGTAGTTGATATGGCTTTTCTTGTACAGGTGAGTGAGTAGTCACCTATGAGATTTCATTAAATTCATGAAGACTAATTGGAGGTACATTTGGATCCAGCTGTCTCAGATTATTCCTAATTTTTTTGAGTTAAACTAAAAGTACAAAGGGAATGACTAAAATGGTGAGATCGTCATATGAATCTGACATCGAGCTGTGATTTAGTACAGATTGTACTTTAGGTATATTGGACTGCTAGTCTTTTAAATTTAAGAAGAATTCCGTACTCCTAGTAATTAGTAAATATAATCAACATAACTGTTTTCAATTCCGTACTCCCTAGAACTATTATTCAAAAATCAAGATTTATCAGAAACATATTGGCTTAATCATATTATCTATATTATCTTTCGGATAAATTGAGAAGTAATTTATGTGTGCGTGTTGTGTGTGTGGTCTCTTGAAAACAACCGTTCTATCTACCAAGGTAGAGGTAAGGTCTGCGTATTATCTTTCGGATAAATTGAGAAGTAATTTGTGTGTGCGTGTTGTGTGTGTGGTCTCTTGGAAACAACCGTTCTATCTATCAATGTAGAGGTAAGATCTGCGTACATTCTACCCTCGCCAGACTCCACGTTGTGAGATTTCACTAGGTATATTGTTGTTATTGTGTTGTGTGTGGGGGGTGGGGGTGGGGGCAGTGTGGTAGGAACGAGGCGGAGGGGTCAAGCTATGTAAACGGGGTTAAGCCGGTAGAGTGGTAAGAGAAGGGTGAAGGACGAGGATTTGGGTTGGGTAACTTCTATCTTAAACTTGGTACACAAAGATGTTGGATCTAATCTTTGTAAGACTAGCATTAAACTGACATGTAGTTATGGAAATTATTGAGAATATAATTAAGTAAATAAAGTGTGCTTTTTCTAACAATTTAAGCTTTTAGATGAAATGTCTTGGGATCGAATCTCACCGCTACCTATTATCAAAAAAAACATTCACATGCTTGATCCATGAAAAATAGAATCAGGCCCGTGTGTGAGGGTGTGTTGAGAATATAATTAAGTAAATAAAGTATGCTTTGTCTGACAGCTTAAGCTTTTAGATGAGATAGTCACATACTTCAACAAAAACTATACATTATGATTGGATTAACTTCGTACGAAAAACATGATTGGACTACTTCTAACAATTTCCTCCATTGATATGAACTTGGATGAGCTAACTGATCCTAAGACTTGAAACTCTAACACTTCTCATTTTATGATTAGAGGGACAAGCAAAGGATTTAGACAGGAAGGACGGTTAACTGCGGTGACCTTAGTTTTTTTTTCTTCATATGATGGAGCTTTGGCAGTTTCTTTTCTTACAGTTAAAACTGTTAGAATATATGAAAATATATTTGGTAAATATTGTTAGTGATCTTTAAATATTATTAGTGATCATTTGTATTAGTTATGGGTATATTTCATATTCGTACCTCATGTATATAAGTTAATTAAGCTAATGAAATCATCAATGAATTATTCTCTTTCATGGTATCAGTTAGCCTAGGGCGAATCTTCCTCTCTTCTCCTCCCTCTTCTCTTTCGCCGTCCCCTAGCTCTCTTTCTCTCCTCCTCCGCCCAAACTCGCTTCATGTCAGCCATGTCTGACACAAAGACTACCTTTCATCCTGCTTTTGCAGTCTCACACATCAAGAACCACAATCCCATCTTCCTTGAAATGGAGAACGTCCAATATGCGACATGGACGGAACTTTTTAAAATTCACGCAAGGTCTCATAAAGTCCTCCATCACATCGTCAAACCAGAAAAAAGACAAGGAGAAGGTTCCATCAACCGATAATGAAAAGGAGTTATGGGAAACCCTTGATGCTCATCAATCGATAATGATCTCATTTTTCAACAACTCAGATGAGGCAGTAAGCACAATATCATGCACATACAATAATATATATGCAATGTTACTACCTCTATGAAAAATAAATAGAGAATTATCACAATTGCTGCATACAAACCCAATCTGCATGATGTACTGTGCAAAACGATCATACCACGCTCGAGGGGACTGTTTCAAACCATAAAGTGACTTACGGAGACGGCAGACATACTGAGGGGCTGCTGGATGGACAAAACCGGGCGACTGGTGCATGTAAACAGTTTCTTTTAAATCCCCACGTAAAAAGGCATTTTTTCACATCAAGTTGATGGATCGGCCAATGTTTACCCATAGCAATGCTCAGGACTGTACGAATGGTAGCCGGTTTAACAACCGGACTAAATGTCTCACCACAATCAATACCCTCCTGCTGATTAGTACCATTAGCCACAAACCTTGCCTTATATCGTTCTAGGTCACCACTGTCCTTGTATTTGTGACAAAAAAGACACATGCATTAGATCACATTCACCCCCTCCGGTCGAGGAACCAAATCCAAAGTGTGTTGTTTCGTTAAAGCATTAAACTTCTCACACATGGCCGCATTCCTATTTGGATCTAGTTTGGCTAGTTTGGAGCTTTTTGGAATTGGGGAAATGGTTTGTGTGGAGAGGTTAAATTGGACTTTGGGTTTGAAAATCCCATGTTGGGCACGGGTTTCTATACGGTGCAAGGTGGGTGGCTGAGTGTGGTATAACATCCTGTACTTTCGAGTTACGGTTTAAATCGCTGAGCGTTTATAAAATTGCGAGGCATGTGTAAATAGGTCCGAGCATTGGAAAAATTTATGTTATATTTATTTATGCTAATAAAGAGATTAGTATATAAAATGAATAAACCCCGAAATAATTTTGGACGTAACAAGTATGACCGGAATAAATTTGGTGTGTTCACAAAGGAGTTGTGGACTAGTGTCATATTACAAATTATGACATTGAGTATATGAAGGTCCTATAAGTTGTCAAGATTTAAGTGAATTGGGATCACATAATTAATTATTTGTGTGATTGATAAATTTTGCGAAGGCAGGTCACTTAATTAAATTAAGTGACCGTGCATGTGAGGCAATGTGGCATCAATTGAGGCTCCCCACCGCCAAGAATTGGCTGGTGGGAAACCGAATCATGACAGCCATTTAAGGCTAATGAAAGATGCCATCAAAAGCATTTTTTTAGGGGAATTAGGAAGCATCTCGTTTTGCTGTAGGTTAGGAAATAGGGGAGTCATTTCATTTTGCTTTGTGTTGGACGAAATTGAAAGGAAAAGAAAAAAACGTAAGCTGCAAACTACAATTCAATTTTGGGTTTCATTTGGAAAGTGAGCAGAAGCAGCAACATACCTCCTCCCTAATAGCAACGTTATTTCTTTCTTTTTGGCAATAATTTCACTTCAAGTTAATAAGTGGAATCAAGGTATGTTAAGGAAAATTATTTCTTTCTTTTGGCATGTTCCATGTAATAAAATAAAACTGTGATATTGCTCCATAATTTATTCTACTCCTAGTAGTTAAGAATATTCATGTTATTGATTCCTATGCTAAAAGCATGTCTAAATATGGTTCAAAGTCCTTATTGAGGCATACGGAAAATGTGTTGATATTCACAGTGTTAGCCTAAGGTGTAAGGATATTATGTCACTCGGGGTATTTTATTGTCATTCATGAATTTTCACTTGCATTGCATTCATATATTACCCTGGACCGCCGGTGCTATGCACACTACTAAATGGTAAATATTATATATACATAGGGGATATGGGAAAAAGGGAAATGCGTTATATACGCACACCACCTGCAGCTGATACAGACTATCACAAAAGAGCCCGAAGAGGCCAAAATGATGTGATGATGTGATGTGATACCTATATGGCTTATTGGGATGGGTTACACGATCCGCAACACTAACATATATTGGGACGGGTTGCACGATCCGCAACACTGACATATATATATATATATATATATATCGCACTTGCATCATGCATACGTTAATTAACCATTACATGGTATGATGCCCACAAAGGCTGTCATGGTAAGGAAATTACCCGATGAGGCCAATGAATATGGACACTGCATTGTACATAACATGTAGGCAAGTGTATTAGGGCCCTCAAAGGCAGTTCTTGTTGGTCAGTTGTTTATATTTCAGTTATCGGTATATTCCTGTTATGCTGTTATTTATGCCTGACATACTCAGTACATCAGTCGTACTAATGTCCCTTTTGTCGGGAGACGCTGTGTTTCATGCCCGTAGGTTCGCATAGGCGAGGCGACGGCCCATGTGAATAGATTGCAGTTTTCAACGGATTTTGGAAGCACTCCTCTCTTTACGGGGTGTCGGTCTGATTTTGGTATGATATAGTTTTGCGTGTCTACATGGGTATGGTGGGGCCTTGTCCCGACCTTTGATGTTGCTACTCTTAGTGGCTTGTAGACAGGTGTCCTGTGAGTAGTAGACTTGTACGGCCTTATCGGCCTTGGTACATGTATATATATAAGTTGGTTATCTGGTTGATCATAATTTTCTTTCGGCTTAGTCCGTAATTAATTATGATTAGATGTTTATGGTAAGAATGGCGGTACCCGGCGGGTGGAATCCAGGTATCCGTCGTGGCCCTCCGGTTTGGATAGTGACATGTGGTCAAGGATCGTCGAGTCGGGTTTACTGGGTGTTGGTTGATTTGGGTTCTGGTTTTGGTGGTCGTGCTGGTGACGGGTTTCAGAGGCGGGTGAGATCGAGTGACCGATCTGGGTGGGTTATAACTGGGCACAGTGTCGGTGGTTGGGTGGGACTGGTGTGGTGGTGTAGCGAATAGGGGTTGACCGAGACTGGTGGTGGTCGACGAGGTTGGGTAATGGGTCGGTGGAGGGGTGGAACTAGTTGGTTTGGATAGTCGTGTGGTGGTGTCGGTACGGCTAAGGATTTCGGTGGGTGGTGTGGATCTTGTGGGGTTGGGGTTGCGGGGTTGCTACATCGGCGGGGTTTGTGGCTAGTGACGGTACTGACAAAGACCAGGCAGGGAATGGGAAGGTGATGGAGATGTAAAGGTGCAATTTTCGGTGGTGTCAGACCCGAAAGGACGATGAGGGGAAACCGTGACTGGACTATCGGCGGTGGCAGTTGGTGCGTCTATTGTCGCCGAAATAGTGGCCACATGACGTAATGCTTGTTGGACAAGCGGTGATGGGTCCGAATCCTCAAGAAATTGGTAATCAGTGACTCTGAATTTTTTAATGTTGTCAAACGGGAAAACATACTCTAAAAAGGTGACGTGGCGAGAAATTATGATTTTGTCGGTGGAGAGCTCATAGCACAGGTACCCCCTATGGTTTGACGGGAAATCTAGGAAGGCGCATGGAGTAGATCTGGGTGCCAATTTGTGGGGGGGCGTGGATGTCAGATTATGGTAACACAGACAACCGAAAATTCTAAGATGGTCATAGGTAAGGATCCGACGGTAGAGAATTTCGGTGGGTGTCCTATTTTGAATCGCACGGGTGGGTAAAATGTTGAGAATGTGTTCTACCATTTTTAGTGCATATACCCAAAAAGTATGGGGGAGACGCTTGAAAAAAGAGGGTATGAATCATATTATTAATGGTGCAGAGAATTCTTTCGGCTTTTCCATTTTGAGGGGAGGTGTGGGGGCACGAGAAACGAAAGATCATGTCATTAGCTGCACAAAATTTATGAAATAGAGAATTATTAAACTCACGACCATTATCACATTGAAACAATTTTATATCTTTTTCAAATTGCGTTTTAACCAGTATACGAAACTCTACAAATTTGGAGAACACTTGATATTTGAGTTTGAGTGGATAGACCAAAATAAAGTGAGAGAAATCATCCAAAAATACCAGATAATATTTGTGGCCTAAGTTGCTAGTTATGAGAGATGTCCATAAATCAACGTGAATAATATCAAAGGGAGAGAAAGTAGTACTCATAGACGTCATAAATGGTATTCTAACGTGTTTCCCTAACTGACAAGAGGAGCAACTATGAGAAAGGTTCCCTTTGTTACATTGTATTAAATTTCGGTTTTTAAAAAAATCAAAAAACATGAGAACCCGAATGACCAAGTCTACTATGTCACGTAGAGGAAGATATGGTAGTTAAAATGGTGGGAGGAGTGACACTAACAACTGATGTGGGTAGGAAACGATATAAGTCCCCCTCACTATTTCATCTCGTAAGGAGTTTCCCGGTACGGAGGTCTGTTACAGAAAATCCAAAGGGGTCAAAATTAATTGAGACAGAATTATCGGTGGCAAACTTTCTAACATAAATTAGATTTTTGATGATGTTTTGGGCATAAAAGACGTTTTTAATAGAGAAGTGGGGATGCAGTGGTGGGGTAGCGATATGGCCAAATCCTTGAATTGAAATGTGATGGTCATTACTGACCATAATAGACTGCAGAGTGTTTAAATTTCGTATTTGAGTAAGATTACCAGAATTGTTTGTGAGATGAGACGTGGCGCCCGTATCCATATACCACGCATTATCGGGCTTCCGAGGAGTTAATGTGCTGAAAGCCTTGACCAAATTGGATTGGAAAATTCTCGAAGTGGACTATTAGGACCCAGAATATTGGGCCAGATATAGGTGCCCTGTCTGCAGATTTTCCAGATTGTTGGGCTGATTTTGAGCAACAGGGAAGTGGGCCGTGTAACTGTGGCCCATCGAGTTGTATGGTGTGGACGACCTGTCTGTATTAAACTGGGTCGCAGCTGCTGGGATATGTCTAGAGGCCGCAAATGGCCGGGAAAATGCCGAGTCCTGGCAGTCAGTCGGCCCCATCTGCCATTCCTCGCTGACCGTTATCATGTTGCTTCCGGTGATGTTTCAGGCCATGAAAGCTGCCGGAGAGTGGGAAAAAAATTAGGGGAGGGGTTCGAGACGTAGGCGCAGTGTATATGGGCAGAAACAATCGTATATGAGGTGTATAACGGCTTAGGGAGGCTGTATACATGTGGTATACAATAGTAGTGAGGGTATATCAGTCGTATACAGTGTATATCGACGTGTATAGGCTATATACGAGGGGTATATAGCCTGATTAAGAGATAGGGAAAGAAAGGAGGTTGTATATCAGTAGTATTCCTGCAGTATACAGTGATTTTAGTAGAATTTGAGGACTGAGAAACTATATATCGGTGTATATCGGAGGTATACCGGTGGTATACGATCGATTCGACGCCGGACAAGGACAGAGGTAGGCGGCCGAAACTAGGTTTTAGGTTGGGAAGGATTTTTGGCTTCTAATACCATGTAGAATTGTATTAATCTCCCTTGGAGAGCCTTTCTCATTAATACAAATATATATAGGGTGTACAATCTGAAATCCTCGTACAATAGGGATCCTATATCTACCATAATTACACAAGACTAAATATGGCTAAATAAATATATTACAATTGTACACGTGCTAATAGTTGGGAAAGCTGGTAATTCTATTGCTTTTTGTAATGGTGGTGGTGATGGAGTTGATGTTGTAGTAGATATTTCAACGAGTTGAAGCAGAGAATAGTGATGATGATTGGTGACGAAGATCACTTGATGTCTTTAATTCCATCTCTATATATCTACGTGTGAATATGAATGTTGAAAGTTTTGTCTTTTTCGACATAACTTGTGTGGATGTGATAATACATATGTCGAAGCTAAACACTAACTATGATGAGCGAAATCTAAACATTTTTTTTCCAGATTATGTTGAAAGTTTTTGTCTTGTCTGACATAACTTGTGAGATGTTATGATACATATGCCGAAATAAATACTAATCATGCCGATCGAAATTTAATTTATACAGCTCCAAAAATGTTAAAAGACAAAACTTAACGACCACAAATTTGAGTAGCAAAAATTATAGACAACCCCAAAATAGGAAATTTGTGCGAATGACCCAAATTGTAATCCATATGGACATGTTAGAGAACGAATGCAAAAATACCATTTCCTCTATATTCTTCTCATGCAAAAATACCATTTCCTCTATATTCTTCTCAGGTGGGACCATATTTTCATCCATATATATAATATGGAGTCTAAATTTTATACACGGTAAATTGGATAATTTTTGCACTATTTGATCAACCAAAAGAATACATATTATATATATATATATATATATATATATATGTATACACTATTAGTGCATATAAGCAAAATCCATATTTATGCCTAAATTATAATCTTTCTTCATTAAATGTTTGTTCTATTTGTGTGTCAATCTCAATTAATGACAAAATTTTACTAAGGGTAAAATGAGAAAGAAGTAATCAATTGTGTCTTGAATTTTTAAAACGATAAATAATTTGAGACAATTATTTTTAGTAACCGAGCATCATAGTTGATCATTTTGCTTTACCATATTTCTATGCTCTTTATTATATATTGAAAGGTACTGCTCACGAAGAAGTACAACAAAATAAACAATGTATTTAAACAAAAAAATGTGTAACTTATTTGCTTGGTTAATTCAATCAAATTAATTTAAGTAGAATTAGCAATATCTTCCTTTACCGTATCCGTCTATTCTTGATTTTTCATCAATCTTTTCGTTGATGATTGTTTTGGATAATATCAAACTCTTCATTGTGTTTTGGGTCTCTTTTTTTTCATTTTCCACAATATTCATTCCCAAAGATATTCCACAATTGTTAGCCAATAATTAGAAGTAGTGCATATCCAATAAAACAGCAGCGAGTTACATTAACAAGTATAATACAAATAGATCTTATAAATAGTTAATTTGTTTCAAATGAATATCATAAAATGGCATCCAATGGGCAGAACCCTAGAAACAATTACAAATAAGACTAATAGGGATGTGAGCAATTTTGTGCCAGTCTTCTCCTAATTCCCCTCTCACATCGCTTTTCCAGTTCTGGACACTCAATAACTTGTAAACTTGTGAGGGTTGTTAGGTGCTTCAGTCCCTCAGGTAAAGATTTTAGCGTCTTTAAACGAGCTTCGCGAAACAGGAGGCTCTTGGAGCTGCAACTCTCTTCCAAATTGTTCTCCATGGTCGGTCCTTTTGAATGCCACTCACTTTCCCCAAAAAATTCTATAAAATACTTTACTTGCTGTCTTTCTAAAACTTCCAGTACTCTTGGATCACATATAAACTTCCAAAAAGTATATTCTTGAATAATTTGAATATGATGTTCACCGTCCTTGTACCAATTTCAGGTGAAGCAAAATAATTCATACTATATGGTTTAGGATAATGTAACTACGACTTTAAAAACCACCAAAAAGATTGTTCTGGTAGCAATTTATAAGTTAAAGGCAGTTGTTATCGATTCTAAACAAAATATAAAATGATAATACCTAAAGATAACAATAAAAGAAAACCTGCAGATAACTAAATAGCACTAAAAATGATATTACTGGACTTATAATGTGTACAGATAAGGAAACTCGCCATTATTACTTTTTTTCTAAAAGATCGGTATAGTCACCATTTTTACTCATATTAAGAGTGCAATAACATTTGATTTCTCAGAAAAATAAGACTGGAAAAAACTCAAAATATCAATTGATGTACCTCCTCAATAGTCCGGCCTAAAAAGCTCAAGCAACGTTCTAATTGTCATCAGCTTCTGCAATTGCCTTGGATGCTTCTTTTGCAGGGATAAAAATGAAAGAGAATAATCATTTGATTATCTTCATTAATGAAGAGGTATATATATAAATATATAATAACTTAATATGGAAAATTAAATCTACTTTTTTCTACTATAATTCTAATAGTTTTTTCTAATACAAGACTTATACCATAATTACACTTGTACAAGAATTCTACAACTATGGTAAGTTAATATACAAAATCCGGTCCTTTGATATACACGGTTTGTCTGTGTATTTTCCGGCTTCTATCACACCCGCACCGCAATCATAGCATGCGGTTATCGTACGCTGAGACTGTCTCTAAAATCTTCAAACAGAACCAAGGGAAGACCCTTAGTAAAGATGTCAACAATTTGGTACCTTGAAGGGACATGCAAGATACGTACTTGTCCACGAGCTAACTTTTCGCGAACAAAGTAAATATCCATCTCGATATGTTTAGTGCGCTGATGTTGGACCGGATTCCCAGAAAGATAGACAACACTAACATTATCAAAATATCAATTGATGTACCTCCTCAATAGTCCTGCCTAAAAAGCTCAAGCAACGTTCTAATTGCCATCAGCTTCTGCCATTGCCTTGGATGCTTCTTTTGCTGGGATAAAAAGGAAATTGCATGTATCACATCGATACCGTAGCCGAACAAACCAAGCGAAAAAAACATTCACTTTTTATTTTTCAAGTGAAGCTCTGGTATCATGTCAAGGACAGAAGGATTC
The DNA here is from genome assembly GCA_029783415.1 of Anisodus acutangulus. Lineage (NCBI taxonomy): Eukaryota > Viridiplantae > Streptophyta > Magnoliopsida > Solanales > Solanaceae > Anisodus > Anisodus acutangulus. The sequence goes on along the minus strand of CM056506.1, from coordinate 46,263,492 downwards.
TCTCTGACAACATTTACCAAAACCCAGTTGTAGTTGCATCAAATGAGAAGCCCCTTCTGCCCATTTCCTTCATGAAAGTTGTCATTTCACTAATTTTGTTCCATTAACCGGAGCGGAGCAAACTTAAAACTTTTTGCGTATGGACCATTTTGCTGAGCCCATTCATGATAGTTGCATACGTGACTTCATTAGGCTCACAAATTTTCTCTCTCACCAACTTTTTCAACAAGTCAACTGCATCTTTGACCTTATTTTCAGCAAAAAGTCCCCTTATTAGGGTGTTAAATGTGACAACATCAAATGGAATGTCATTCTTCAAGTAAATGGGTAGCACCGAAAATGCACAATCAGAACGTCTCATCAGGCAATAATTGTTAATCACGATATTCAAGATGAATACATTAAGTGGGATGCCTAATTTCAGCATTTTTTTTTTTTTGATAATCCAGGTTTCCAGGCTTGCGCCTGACTACTTCACTGGTATTACCCAGACGTCCTGGAGGTAATAGCACCGGTCCTTCAACACTATTACCAGGTAAATCGCGGGATGTGCCCCGGTGGCCAGTTTTCTGGGAGCGTACAACTGATCAATGAGACAAGGTCAAATTCCCCAACATGCAGAGTTTCTCCGTGTTTGCGGGAAATCGAACTCACGCTGTCACATGCCAGAGCGCCTTATAGCGCCCAGGCTTTGCCACTGGACTATGCCCCGGAGGACCCTAATTTCAGCATTTCTCGAAAGAGAGAAATGACATAAGTATAATGCTTCATATGTAGGATAGTCTTAAATAATTTACAGAAGACGAGAACAGAAGGAAGAAGCTTCATTGTAACCATTTGATGAAAGAGAGTAACACCATTAACTAAACACTTAATATTCTCAAAATTGATGTTTACCCCAAGTTTACCCTTTACTGAAATAGATTTATTACTATGGCAAGAAGAATAAACTCTGATTGAACAATAATGGGGAGTATTAAAGAAAGAGAAGAAGGGAATAATACCATTGGGAGGGCAACACAGAGAAATTCTCCTCATCTCCGATGGCTAAAAAATTGAACTTCCCACAATGGCGTGCCCTACTTTTGTACGGAAAGAGTTATTAGAAAGTAGTAAAGTGGAGCACTGATAAATAGTCTCAGGTCGTTTGGTATGTGGAATGGGTTGATATATTCAAGGAATTATCTTTATTTGTAGGTCAATATTTATATATTTCACACATATTTTATAACACGTTATCAATATGAATTGTTCATTTTTTCATCAAAAACAGTGATAGGTACTTTTGATGCTCAGTTAACTCTATCTTTCTTCACATATAATAGTAAGAATATTATATGCATATTGACTAATCCATATCATTGATAATGAAGGTTGTTTCAGTATTTAAAATATACAACCAAGTTGCTGAAGTTAACGTTACACTTGTGTTCATAAGCTTAATTTTTTTAACAAAGTAAAATTCAATACTATTCTATATTATATTAAATATTTTTCTCATGAGATTGTAGCTAGAATGTAGTAATTTGTTAGTATAATTTACATGCTTCTCTTATATTCTAACCTCACAAAAAAGACAACGAAATTATTTTATATCCAATCAAGTTGTAAACATTATCTGGCGGAATAATCTTTGTTTAAAAATAGAGAATTTGATATAGGTGAAAAAATTCTTCATATTGATTACTTTAGATCAATGAGAGCACCATGACAAAACTATTATTATTTATCCAAGTGTTCCTTGTTAATGGATGAGAATAATTGGTGTTCTTTATTAATTGAATTAGAAAATTGTTAATGTCACAATAAGGTGTTATATATAAAAGATATTAAAAATAGAAGGCATACTAGTAATACTAGAGAAATATTTTTTATATGCCTTTATTTTATTTAAATCTTTTGTTAGACCCAAGCAGTGAATTTTAATAATGACACTACTAATTCAAATTTGTTTGTAGGTCCTTTTGAGCCCATCAGAATAGAGTCAAAGCCCAAGTTCGAAGTGATGAAGTAAGGCTCACTCAAGTCCTGCAACATTAGAAGAATTGACCCATCAGAGTGCACCAGAATCTGATAGGATTAAGGAAAGGTCCAAGCAAGTACCGCTCAAATTCAAAAGGAAAAATAGCACAAATTTTCATCAAGCTTACAAGAAAGAAAATACAAGATTACAGCGGAAAAGGAGATCAACACAAGTCATCATCAAGCCTACAAGAAAGAAAATACAATAGCGCGGCCAAGTACCAGCAAGCCTTGAAGAAGGAAACAATATTGCAGTCAAGTACCACTAGTCATCAACAAGCCTCAAATAAGGAAAACCTAGATTGAAATATCATCACGCAAGGCAAGATCAATCAAAGATTCAATCACATCCACCAGAAATCGCAATCAAGGATTACATCAGTCTTTGATGGGGACAAACTCCCTTGGTTTACCTTAGATCAAGCCTCTATGAAGATCAATCAAATGAATGATTGATTTCCTCTGATCTCATCACAATCTACCAAAGGCGGAAGACTGCAGACAACCTCTACTATAAATAGAAGACCTCCAAGACTCTGAGACCTGTACAATTTTACTTTAGCAAAATTTCATTCACTCTTTCATCTTACGAAAAGCATTGTAATCAATAGTACTTCAATGTTAGGAAAAAGAAAAAGAAGTGATAGACATACAGATATACATGTCAAGGTTGAAACCAAGAAAATCTGGGATCTGTCCAGATAAAGCTGAAGGTTCACTATGAATCAATTCTGTAACGAAAACCATTCAAGTCTCTAAGGAAATTCTTGTAACCTAAGGGGATTGGAATAGGCACCACACCAGCGATCCAGATCAGTATAAATCACTTGTGTCATTTATCATTCGGCATTTATTTTTAATTTGCTTATTTGCTAACCTATCATACAGACTTGCAGGAAAGTCGACTAGGTAAATCATCGAGTCAACTTATTAATTTAAAAAGAGTAACTTTATAATTCACCCCCCCCCCTTCTTGTATTTCAATTGATATTAGAGAAGGTCTCACATCAAGTCTCCTAACAGGACATGAGAAAAGATCAAATGGATGGATATTGAATTTTCGGAGCAATCTTGCAAAATGGACACTTGACAACTCGACCTTCCTACTTCAATAGACAACAATACAGTCACTGGAAGGAAAGATTCAGAATCTTTGTTCAATCAACTTACTTCCAAGCATGGAAAGTAATTAAGAAAGGACCAAAGCCCATTCCAAACGTTGAAGGCAAAGATCCCAAAAGCAAAATTTACCTCGAATCATTCGATGTCACCAAAGAACAACAAGAGGTAATTCAAACTAACACTAGAGCTATAAGTTTGCTATATTATGTAATTAGTGGAGAAGAATATGGGAAAATGTCAACGTGTGAAACTACAAAAGAGATGTGGTACAAACTGGAGGTCACATACGAAAGAACCTCCAAAGTCAGGGAAACAAAAATTGATGATCTTACCTATGAATATGAACTATTCGTGATGGCGGAAGATGAAAACATAGAATCAATGTTTACCCGATTCTGTAAGATAGTGAGCGGACTCAAATTGCTAGGCATGGTCTATACAAATGGTCAACATGTCAGGAAACTCATCCAGAGTCTACCTAAGGCATAAGAGACAAAAGAGATTGTCTTGCAAAGATCTAGACAATCTCACATACGATGAACTTCGAGGATGTTTAATGGCGTTCGAAAAGACCCATTTAAATAGGTACCAAAAGGAATAAAAGAAAAGGATTGTTGCCTTCAAATCAACTACTCAAGACAGTGAGGAGGATGATGAGAAAAGAAATGAGGAACTAGCAATGATTAATCAATGAATTAAGAGCATATTGAGAAATATAACACAAAAGCCTCGACAAGGTTACAGAAATAACAATGATCAAAAGAATGATGATAAATGCTATCAATATGGAAAACTAGGACACATCAAGGCGGATTGCCCTGAATTACAAAGGAGGAACTACCAAAAGCAAAATACTGCCAGATCATATGGAGCATGGAGTGACGAAGATAAGTCAGATTCAGAACCTGCAGATATGGAAAACATGTGCTTCATGGCTATGGGAGAAACAAGCTAGGCACATTCTTCAAATTGCAATAAATGTAATGAACTTAAAACAACACTTGATTTGGTCACTGACGACCTTCATAAAATGATTGATAAATATAATAAATTAGCTAGAGAAAAGAAGGATTGACAAATTTTTCTTGAGGCAAGTCAACTTGAAGTCGACTTACTTCAAGAGGAACTTAATGAAGTTAAAATGTTGTTAAATGGCTTCAAGAAATCCCCAAGCTTTAGTTCTATCATAACAAACCATTTTAACTCATCTAGAGGAAGAACTGTCAGAAGTCAATCGATTATCGACAGACATTCCACTGAATTCCACACTGCCAATAATGACTTCTATTTTCCTAACCTCATATGCTACTTCTGTGGTAAACCTGATCATAAAGCTTTTCAATATCAATAGAAGTAATCCAATTCTGGAAAATGGGTTTGGAAACTGAAAGGTACCAACCCAGATAAAAATGAAACTAATTGACAAGGATCCAAGAACACTTGGATACCTAAAAGAACTGATTTATTTGTTTTGCATGAACAATCCAGGAAAACCTTCAAGAAAGATATGTGGGTACTCGATAGTGTGTGTTCCAGACACATGACTGAAAAAAGGAATAACTTCAAAAATGTTAAGAAGATTGATGGAAGACAAATCAAATTTGGTGATAACGCAAAAGGAGACGTCATTGGAATAGGAACCATTACTCTAAGTCCAACATATGATCTTGTTGAAGTATATCTGGTGAATGGACTCAAGTATAATTTGTTAAGCATCAGTCAATTATGTGATGCCGGCTTCAAATATCATTTGATGATGTGAAATGCAAACTCAAGCATAAAACAAGACATCTGCTTATCTTTGGAGAAAGGGTAGAAAATATATATGTATTCAGTAATGTTGATCTATATACTCTCACATGTCTTGCATGCACATTATTGAAAAATTGTCCAGATTAGATCTTGTCTTAGGACTACCAAAACTAAAATTTTCAAAAGATCATGTGTGTGATGCATGTCAGTTAGGAAAGCAAATTTGTTCCTCTTTCAAGCCTAAAGACATTGTTAGCACTACCAAGCCCCTTCAATTAATGCATATTGACTTATTTGGACCTACTAGAACTGCTAGTCTAGGTGGAAAAATATGTTTTTGTTATTGTATATGATTATTCTTATTTTACTTGGGTTATGTTTCTAACTCATAAAAGTGAATCTTTCACCCAATTTGAGATTTTTTGTAGAAAGATACAAAGGGAAAGAGGATACTACATTTTCACTATTCACATTGATCATGGAAAGGAATTTAAAAACAAGTTATTTGAAGATTTATGTGCTAATTAAGGATACAACCAAACCTTCTCATCACCATGATCTCCACAACAAACGGTGTTGCAGAAACAAAGAATCGATCTCTTCAAGATACTTCCCAAATAATGCTTCTAAAATAGGGAATGCCTGATAAATTTTGGGCTGAAGCCGTAAGCACTAATTTCCATATTCTAAATAGATGTCTGGTAAGGCCAACCTTGAAAAAAACTCTTTATGAGCTCTGAAAAGGTAAACGTCCTAATATCAGCTACTTTTATCCCTTCGGATGCAAATGTTTCATCCACAATAATGGTAAGGATAATCTTGGAAAATTTGATGCTTGTAGCGATGAAGGTATCTTCGTAGGCTATGCACTTGTAAGAAGATCTCATAGAGTCTATAACAAAAGAACTAGGACTAAAGAAAAGTCAGTCCATATTGTATTTATTGATACTAATCCTAGTGTCTAAGACACAAGTATTGTACCAAATGTTGCAGGTGAAGAAATAAATGTAACAGAATAAACTCCGCGTCAAGAAACAGAAGAATTGCCCACTCAACAAAATGGCAAGTCGACTAATGAAGATACCCCTCCAAACGAATCACCTCAATCAACTCAGAAGCCAAATGAAGAGGTGAAAACTGCAGAGACCCGGCAGCTAAATGTTCCAAGAGAATCGAGAAGTGGAGCTAGCTTTTCAAATGACTTTATCATCAGAAATCCATCTGCTGAAATGCAAACTAGAGCATCTCTCATATAGTAGTCATCTGTAGCACTCATATCTCAACTTGAACCTAAAAAGGTAGAAGAATCACTACATGATGACTTATGGATTAATGCACTGCAAGAGGAACTAGACCATTTTGAAAGAATCAGGTGTGAAAACTTGTTCCAAGACCAAAAAATGTCTCAGTCATAGGAACCAAATGGGTATTCAGAAATAAACTAGATGAATCTGGACGAGTGATCAGAAGAAAAAAAAAGAACAAGGTTAGTGGCTCAAGGCTACTCACAACAAAAAGGTATTGACTACGATGAAACCTTTGTTCCCATAGCCATGTTAGAATCTATACGTATTCTCCTTGCATATGCATCCTTTAAACATTTTAAACAATTTCAATTGGATATCAAAAGTGTATTTTTAAATAGTTTTATTAAAGAAAAGGTCTTTGTCAAACAACCCCCAGGCTTCGAAAACTCGTCATGTCCAGATCATGTTTTTAAACTATCAAATGTCTTGTATGGGTTAAAACAGGGCCCAACGGCCTGATATGAAAGACTTAGCTCATTTTTATCAGAAAATAATTTCAAGTGTGGGAAAATTGATACTACACTATTTATTCAAAAGTCTTCCCCAAATTGCATTCTAATTGTTCAAATTTATGTTGATGATATTATTTTTGAAAGTTCTAACCCCATTTTATGCAAGAATTTTGCTGATCTCATGAAAGGAGAGTTTGAAATGAGTATGATGGGAGAACAAACATTTTTCCTAGGACTGCAAATAAGGCAGTCGACTACCGGTACATTCATTAGTCAAACCAAGTATACAAATGAGGTAATTAAAAAAATTGATATGGAGAAAGCCAAAGCTTTTGGAACACCTATGAGTCCATCAACTTGCCTTGAAACTGATACACCTAGGAAGGATGTGGATGAAAAGATCTATCAAGGAATGATTGGATCTCTGCTATATCTAACAGCTAGTCAACCAGACATTATGTTTAGTGTTTGCAAATACGCTAGATTCCAACCGACTCCTAAAAAATTTCACCTCACATCAGTGAAAAGAATCATTTGATATCTCATTGGAACTCAAGATTTTGGCCTCTAGTACCCCCACTCAACTAATTTTGATTTAATTGTATACTCATATGTTGATTTTGCAGGTAATAAAATAGATAGGAAAAGTACAAGTGGCACATGTCAGATACTGGGATAATCCCTTATATCTTGGCACATTAAAAAGCAAACATCGGTTGCTCCATCAACAACTGAGGCTGAATACTTAGCCTTGGAAAGTTATGGCACTCAACTCTTATGGATGATGCATCAGTTAATTGATTATGATTTATCTTATGATTTTGTGCTCATTATCTGTGATAATACTAGTGCAATTAGCCTATCCAAATATATTGTGCATCAATTTAGGGCAAAGCATATAGATATTAGGCATCATTTCATTCATGATCATATTGAAAATGGTGATTTTGCTTTAGAATTTATTGATTTCGAAAATCAATTAGCCAATATTTTTACTAAACCTTTGTTAAAAGAAAGATTTTGCTCTCTTATAAATAGTTTAGGAATTATTCATTTTGAAAATTAGTGACTTTAGCATTAATTTTCCTTATATTATCTCCTAAGTACGAGTAATTTTCGTCTGCTACTATGTATGTATTGTACTTAGGGATGGCAACAGACCGGATCCTACTAGATCCAGATCCAGATCCATTTTTCATACCTAAATCCAGATCCATCGGGTCCATAAAAATCAGATCCAAATCCGGATCCACCGGGTCCACGGATCGGATCTGGATCCACATGTAAAAAAAATTGTCTTGCTAAGAATTTTTTTTGAACTGACAAATGATTTTTACTTAGCTAACAGTTTACTGTGTTTTAATTTTGAAATGTTCATATGAGATATTTTGTTCGTTGTCTCATTTTGATTCTTTCTTTTCTTGCTTCTGTCGTGAAGTTTGACTTCTCGCAGAAAGCGGTACGGAGTGATTTTCAGTTCGCCCTCACAGCACCAATCTCTGTTGATTCTGGTCCAACCTTGCCTCGGCAAACAGGCTGATCGAACGAGTCAACTTGCTCTCAAGGGACAACGCCACATCAAATGACAATCTGGTAGTCGCAGTCCAAAACTCCTACTCTACACTTTCCAGAAACATTGAGAAATCCTACCACTTCTTTTCCAACAGAATCATCAACACCCTTAAATACTTCTTGGGAAAGCGTTAGACATGTTTTATGTGTTGCTAAGTGATGTTAATACAATGTTTTTGCAGGGCTATATGTGTGTTGTTGTATTTTTCCTTTTTGATAATGTCAAAGGGGAGAAATCAAGGCAATAACTCAGAGGGGGCACATAGGTTTGCACAAAAGATGCACCAAAATAGGGGGAGTAACACATAAGGGCTTTTATAAATCAGGGAAGTTGACTCTCAAACGAATGTCATTTCTATTGTCGCCATTATCAAAAAGGGGGAGATTATTAGCCCTAAGAAATGAATTTTAATAATGACACTACTAATTCAAGTTTGTTTGCAGGTCCTTTTGAGCCCATCAGAATAGATCCAAAGTCCAAGATCGAAGTGATGTAGTAAGACTCACTCAAGTTCAGCAACATTAGAAGAATTAGGATCTGCTAGGATTAAGGAAAGGCCCAAACAAGTACCGTTGAAATTCAAAGGAAAAACAACACAAGTTTTTATCAAGCTTACCTACAAGAAATGAAATATAATATTGCGGCCAAGTACCAGCAAGCCTTGAAGAAGGAAACAATATTGTAGCCAAGTACCACTAGTCATCAACGAGCCTTGAAAAAGGAAAACCTAGATTGAAATATCATCACGCAAGAAAAGATCAATCAAATATTCAATCACATCCACCGGAGATCGCAATCAAGGATTACATCAATCCTTGATGGGGATAAACTCTCTTGGGTTACATTAGAGCAAGCTTCCAGGAAGATCAATCAAATGAACGATTAATTTCCATTGATCTCATCATAATCTACCAAAGGCGGAGACTGTAGACAACCTCTACTATAATAGAAGACCTCCAAGACTATGAGACCTGTACAACTTTACTTGAGCAAAATTTCATTCACTCTTTCATCTTACAAAAAACACTCTAATCATAGTACTTCAGTTTTAGGAATGAAAAAGTGATAGACATATAGCTATACAGGTAAAGGTTGTAACGAAGGAAATTTGGGATCTATCCAGATAAAGCTGAAGGTTCACTAAGAACCAATTCTGTAACGACAACCATTCAAGGCTCTATGAAAATCCTTGTAGCCCAAGGGGATTAGAATAGGCACCACATCAGTGATCCGAACCAGTATAAATCAGAGTAACTTTATAATACACCCCCCCCCTTGTATTTCATCTTTAAACCATACTTGTAATTCATATTTTGGCTAAATTCGTTTATGATCACTCAAAAATCTTGTTTGAATGTTTGTTATGGTTAATAGTGAAATACCGAAGAGAAATAGTTTATATATTTCATGTTTAGATTTATGATCTCCTTGAACTCTATTAGAGATTACAAAAGAAAAATTATTCCACCTCATGACCGGTTATATTTCTTGTCTTCTTAAAATTTAATTCATTTACACATATAATCATAAAGTGGTAATATTTTTAAAGGCTCTTGGGTGAGTTTTATTGCACTTTGGCCTATTATGACATTGGTTGAGGGTAAGACGGTGGATTCAAGCCTCTTCACATTAAAAGGATAAGACATCGGGTGAAAGTTCCGGTCACCGTGATGATAAGATATTGGGTTGGCTCCCAATGTATTATGGCCTAACACGCCTTATACGGGTAGGACATTGGAGTCGCGACCCGATACACCATCAATTAATGATGATTAAGGCATGAAAAATTATGAAGCATGTTCCATTGGATCTGCTCCATTTCATGAAGTGAATGTGGGAGCGATAGATCAAAAGTTTGAAAGAAGACTAAATAATTTCAGGGTCGTATGGATGAATGTGGGCATGGAAAATGATAAAATAATAATCGTCATCATGGTAGTAATATAAATAAGAGAACATTAAGAGTTCTCAAGAATACTCCTTTAAAAGGTGGTGGTGATGTTGGACATCGATGTGGTATGAAAGGGCATGGGTATATGACTGTCGTTAGTCCTAACATTTTGTCAAGCTTTATCAATCAAAATAAAGGAAAACAAAGTGACGTTCCAGACTTTACCTTTCATGGTGATGTTGAGGCGGCGCTATATATGAATAATTATGATAAATATTGGGGTAAAATAATAAGCTCATATTAAAAAAATTATGAAGCACATACAAATGGCAATACTCAATTCCTTGAAGAGAATGTGACTTGTGATAAGCATCATGAATGCTCGACCATTCTTGAAGGTGAATGTGTCAAGAGGTGATAAAAATCATGGATAAGGATGTGCTCATGTATGGTTGAATAAATACCACAACTCACCTCTACAAAGGTTTGAGAGAAATAAAGAAATATCAGTTGGCATGACCGGTTGGCCATCCCAGTTCAATGTGATGCGGAAATAATTAAGAATTCACGTGATTATATGTTGAACAAATAAAAGACTCTTCAAGAATTCTCTTGTGCTGCTTGTCCTCGTGATAAATTGATTATTGTACCAGCTAAGGTTGAGATTGTATTTCCTAATTTTTGGAATGTATAGAAGGTGATATGCCATATGGATCGTTTACTATTATCTGATCTTAATTAGACGTGTCCATCGGGTCGGCGACCTACCTGGCCCGACCCGACCCAAAAAAAGCAGGGTCATGGTCAGCTTATATCTTACTCGTGAGCCATCTGATCCGAAAAAGTGGGGACCCGATCAGTGACCCGTAGGGTCCCCAAAAGGTCACCGACCTGTCCCCAGCCCACGTGTTTTTAATATAATTTATATTATTTTTTATTTTATGAATATTTATTTTTTACTTATATAGGTGAAGGGACAAGCGAAGAAGAATCCAGTGATGACGATGACGATGATGATTCTTATGATGATGTTGATGAATTATCGTGGTGTTGGTTTGTACTTGCCTCTTGTTTGTTTATAGATTTACAGCGAAAAGTGTGGAATCTGCTTCAGTTCTTTTTGGTGTAATTTTTAATGATTTCATTCTTTTGTTTGATGTAATTTTTAATTGGTGACAAATTATATCGAATAACGAATTGGGTAGAATTGCAGTATTTGCTTACTATTTTTTTTGTATAGCAGGTCAGGACCGACCCGTGACCCGTAGGGTCCCCAAAAGGTCAGGCCAGGGTCTGAAAATTTAAAAAAATAGAGTCAGGATCGGACAAGCATAAAAAAAAAGGCACTTGACCCGGCCCGACCCAAGCTTTGGACAGGTCTAATCTTAATAGATGCATCTATGGTCTAGTTATATATGCATTTGGTATCAACTTTCATTAGTTTATACAAAGTTGTTTGCTCAAATTATTAAATTTAGAGCACCGTTCCAAACTATATTTTAAATGTTGGTACATATTCAAGTTGGTTTAGCAGAAATTGTATGACTCCAATTATAGCTAAATCATTGATTATGAGAATAAAACTCCCAAATGAAAATTTGGTATGAGATGTGTTATTTAATATGTAGCAGAACTTGTACGCATCAACCCAACAAGCTTCCCCTATATGATTGATTCAAGGTCAGGAATCAAATAATTTTCATCTAGATATTTAAATGTACGGTATATGATTCAATTGCTCCATTACTACGCACAAAGATGGGTCCCCAAAAAAGCTTTGGGGTAAATGTTAGATTTTCTAACATTAGGGGGAGAGATGATAAGCGGATGAAAAATGAGCTGCAAATGCTCCTATTAGAATTAAAGTCCTTGAAGAACAGAGTTTATGGTTATAGACCAATCGGTTCCAAAGGTAAAACTCCTCGAAGAAAGAAAGGAGCAAAGGTAAACTCCTAGCGTTATTATATGGAGATGTTCTCTTATGGTGGATGCAATGAATTTTCTTTTAGTCTAGCAATACATGAAAAACTTGAATGCATATGATGAATTGCTATCATGTCTAGCCATACAATGAAGCTTATATGAAAATTCTTGAAGGACTTAAAAGGTTTTAAAGCGGCTTCATTGAGTACCCCCAATGGCTGTGAGATCACTTAATATAAATAAAGATTCATTCTGACACCTCAAGAAAATGATAAAGAGCTCATTGGTGATGAAACTCCATATCTCAGTGCAATTGGGGCACAAACGTATCTTTACCTACCAGATATATATTTCGCAGTGAGTCTATTAGCAAGATTCATCTCCCCCCCTAAACAGAAAGACGTTGAAATTGTATTAAGCATATATTCAGATATCTTCATGGAACAACAGATATGAGATTATTTTAATGAATCCAAGTCAAAGACGATCGGTTATACGGATGCAGGATATTTATCTGATCCACATAAAGCTTGGTCTCAAACAGACTACCTATTTACTTGTGGGGATACATAAATATCACGGAGTTCAACGAAACAAACTCTATCAGTCACATCTTCAAATCATGCTGAGATAATGGTCATTTATGAAGCCGATCGAGAGTGTATATGGTTGAGATCAATGGCTCAACAATTTTTACAATTATGTGGTCTTTCATTGCAAACGAAGATTTCAACACTATTGTATGAAGATAATGATGCATGCATAGTTCAACTGAAGGGAAGATACATCAAATGAAACAGAACAAAGCACATTTCACCAAAACTATTTTTCACACATGATATTCAGCAGAATGGTGAGATAAATGTTCAACAGATCCGTTCGAGTGATAATCTTGCAGATATGTTTACTAAAGCATTACCAGCATCAACCTTTGATAAATTGATATATAAGATTGGAATACGGCGTCTCTGAGATATCAAGTGAAGTTTTCATCAAGGGGAGACAAATACGTGTTGTACTCTTTTTTCTTTAACCAAGATTTTGTCCTAGTTGAATTTTCCTGATAAGGTTTTTAACGAGGCATCACTCAATGCGTATTACAAGATGTGTGTACTCTTTTTCCTTCACTAAGAATTTTTCCAACTAGGTTTTTTCTAGTAATGTTTTAACGAGATACGTTATCTATGGACATCTAAGGGGGTGTTATAATTCATTTTATTCATTAATTGAAGTGGATGTCATTTAGATATACATGTATGTTATTAATTGTTATCTAACTTATCTTATCAATACTCTCATAAAGATGTGTAACATTCGGTGATTTCATACCCTATTAAAGAGATGTTCCTCATCCTTTTATTAACACAGAAGAAATAAATAATAAAGACATTCACTCCCATATTTCTTATTCAGTATTTGTATATTTCACTCTTATTTTACAACATAGATAAAATTATTCTGGAACTAAATAATAGATTATTTATTATAAAATGCAGGATAAATTAATCCCAAGAAATATTTCGAGATTATTATTCTTATTCCACGTTAAGCGTTTCCCCTATTATAGTAAATCCAAATTTCACCCAAAAATTATAATTTATCTATAGTAATATTATAAAGTACAAATATAATGTTACTCGACTTATGCTAAATTATTTCTTCAAAAGACAAAAAAAGGGTTATTTGCACTTTTTCCTGGTATACGTTTATATTTTCACATCATAATATCCCACAAGTTATGCCCCGTGCCTTTAAAGAGCTTATGTCCCGCTAGTCATAAACTCAATTTTTGAAGGCCAAAAATTAAAAATCTACCCATTTGAAGGGAAATTGTGCAAGTTCTTCGAATTATTTTATGGACCCAAAAGCTTTTGTAAAACTTTCGGGAACAAGGTTGTTTTGACACCATCATTTAATATGTAATGCCCGAAGTAGGGCTGTAAATAGGTCGGTTGGTTCAAATTTCTTAATTACCAAATCAAATTTATTGTATCGGATTTTTAAATCTATCAATTAAACAAAACCAACAAAATTCGGAGTTTTCAATCTAAATATTTTCTAATTTTTTAATTTTTTCCATTAAGTCTTCTTAGCAAAAACTATATAATTTGTGCTTCAAATATTTTATCAGTCATAATAGGACATAATTTTATAAGGAGTTTTTCAAGAAAATAACACAAACTATTGTAAGATGAGTCATGGGATTGTACGCAAATATTCTCATATAAAATAAATATTGTTAATTAATAAGCCATAATAAACATGTACATAATCTAAAAGCACTAAGTCATGCTAAAATAAGTATAGGTACTATCATTTACATGATTCAATGAAGAAAAAATAAAACTAAGTTATAAATTTTCATTGTCTAAACTAATTTAAAATTAAAAAATAGATATTAGACAATATTGTCATTTATAGTGTTGAATTGGATTTATTTTTGTGAGCATTGGTTTTCATTTGTTTTTTACTTGAGCTTTATTTGAGTTACTAACATTATTGAGCATTAAACTTATTAGACCAAATCTAATTCCAAGCTTGAAATAATACGTTAAAAAACAAAAATTATTATAAATTATATTACAATAAATATTTTGTTATACATGTAATGTCGAGTTGCTTGGCTCCCAATTTGACTTCTTATAATTAAAATCAAACCAAAGTTCCAAACTAATTAACTTTTTTAATACCAAACCAAATCAAGTCGAATCATAATCAGCCTTTTTCTTTTATTTGATTTGGATTATCTATTTGGTGCGATTTATCAGTGTTTTTGTACACCCCTAGTCTGAAGTATTTGAAGTAAGGCTTGACAAACTAATTCAGACACAATGCTTGAAATTACATATGACTAAAGTTCAATCTTTTTTATCTGACTTCAGCAATTTTGTCCAAAATTTATGCACATACGATTGAAGTTCAAGCAAAAATGATGGAAATTAGACAAAAATGACTGAACTTCAGTCATATGAAACTTCATATATTGTGTCTGAAGTTAGACTTTATCAACATTAACTTCAGTCGCCATATATTTGAAGTTGTCCGAAGCGGTTGCATGTGCAAAAAAAAATTAAGAAGCGTGCACAAATTAAATGGTGGCGTCAAAATCTAGTATCCGTACACTTAGCCCATGGCTTTTGACAGGTTGATTTATGCAAATGTCCCTTTCTTATGTCCGTTTATATTTTGTTCTTATTTTAAAAGTTCTGCAAATATGACCTTGCAAAATTTTCATTTTTGGCAACTTTAAGCTCATGCTTAATGTTTATTCATGTATTGCTTGACCTTATAAACAAAACATTAGATTGGATCCTAATATTTATCATAATTTATAAAATTTAGACCATGATTTAAATAAGATTTCCAGCTAGCTCAAAAAAGTTTCTAGACCATTACTTAGAAGGTCCATAAATAGCGAGAGAAATAAAAATGATCATTCACAACATAACTATCCCCAGAAGAAACAACCGATAGATAATTTCTGCTTTTGCCTGAAATTCCCTTTCCCTTAAAAGCTAACTCCTAAAATACTTGTACATCTGATTGCCCCTAAGCCTGGCAGAAGGGACACGTGGAGGGCCAGCAACATAAATAATTTATTTTATAATAGGTAATTATTTTCCATCTTCCTGACATTGGTGGCACAGTTAGCCGATATATATACTGGCGGAAGGTAGTAAGTACCCGATAAATAGCCGAGGTGTGCATAAGCTGATTCAATCACCACCGACATTAATAAGAATGCAGACACACTAGCACTCACAGAGAGTGAAGAATTTCATGACGAGATGAAAGAAAGTCATGCCAAGATTTTATCAAACAACTAATACATTATTTGTAGCTTTTGGACAACCATTTATCACTTCACCTCCAAGAAGACCAAGGATTGATGCATCACATCACTCGTGGAGAAAAATAATGTACATACAACTTAAGGGAATCATGTTTCATGTGTGGTGAAACTCCACAAGGGCTAATGCAAGATATTGAGATCAAGGATTTCTAAGTGCAGCCAATCTCTTCTCCAGTTCATCAATCCCCGAACTGCTAGCACAAAGACATAACATCAAACGTACGATGAGAGCGTTAATGAGATCACATCAAGTAAGCTTTAAATAACAGAGCATGAAAAATGCACTTCATACTAATACGATACGATTATTTACAGGAATAGAAGAAAAATGAAAAACTAAAAACGCAACGTACAAATCTGTCAGCGAGCAGTGCACTCAAGATGTCTAATAATTTGCTCGAGGATAAAGTAGTACTTGACACGAAGAAACAAAGTGCGCTTAGATTTCTTTACGAGTTAATAATATCCATGTTTACCAGATTTTTCTAGTTTTGGATTATTTTTTATATCTTTTCCTTTTTAAATCAAGTTACTTTCTAATTGGGATGGGTTCCATCATCTTCAATATGTACTACTATTACAACGCTAAATATTTATCCTCCATTTAATTATTTGCCCGTCACAAATGAAAATGTGCATTAGATGCCATGTACCACTGCACTATGGCTCAAGGATGACTGTTGTATAAGCTGTGGAAATGTGCATCTTCATCCTATATCCTTGGATAATACGAGCTACAATTTTTCAGGTTTTAATTGTGGGATTTCACTGGGTATGTTGTTGTTGTTGTTAATTGTTTCACCAAATTGGTATGTTTAAACTGCCAAGAGCTTGTGAAAAAATACACTCGATATTTTGAGCTCAGTTAAGATTAAGCTGATAGCGCAGAGCTTGATTGTGTATTCGCCCGGTCATGGTCAATCTCAAAGTGAAGACTAGCACAACGTTAACTAGGTTCGCAATCTCTAGTGAAGGACGCATATTAGTGAAACCTGGCTCAGTAGGTTTTTTTTTTGGTGGACATTGAGCCCCTTCCCTTTATCGTTCTCCATACTAGAATTAGTTCACCAATATAATTTGAACTCATGATGCGCGCCTACCACACATCCTTCTGTGTAACCTGTACTATTAAACCAAAGCCCTAGCTTTCCTTTTTGTTCGTTTTGGCTCCATAGGTTTATCTCTGGAAAAAGCATGCGAGTAAACAATAAAGTAACAAGTTGACTATATCAAAAGAAAATGAGAATGAACCTGCTTGATTCCTCGGTCCTTTTTCCAGCAATTTTGCCCTTGGGAGCCGCTGACAACTGTAAAGATTAAAACATGGGATCTTCAATTTAACACGGTATTTGCACGTAGCTCCAATTCATCTCGTAAGGAAGAAACTACTCCTAGTTGTTTCACTGTGAACAATAACTAAAAACTAACCTGTGAGGCAACATCGACTCCAATTTCATCAAGGACCTGCAAAAGTAAGATCGAAAATTAACTTGCATGAAAACGATAAGTAGGTGAGACCATGTGTTTCAGATAGTTTACGCGTAGATATACATTTAAATGCACTTCAATAATTGTTGATCCGTAAAAAGAAAAATTCGACGTTCAATCTTAATTCCATTTTCAATAAAGATCGATATACAATATATGGTGCAAAACTTCATCACCATTTGATCTGAGATCCTGGGGTCCAAAATGGAGCCTACTGAAGAAAGCTCATTTTACAATTGAAAATGTTCAAATATACCCCTAAACAATCAAAATGATTCAAACATAGCCCGACATGGCTTCTACCGTTAGTACGAGGGACATATTTGGACCTTTTTAATTTCAAGCGTATATTTGAGACAGAAGATAATGTTGGGGGATTCTGGGAGCTGATAGGTTAACGAATGACATTTATAAGACAAATCACAAACATTAGGGGCACTTTTTGCCCTTTTTCGTAAAAGAAATCCAGATTAAGAGTGTGTTAGGAATGAAGAAAAATATTTTTCCTGGAAAATGTTTTTCAAGAATATAAGTGGATCTCTTACTTATTTTCTTGTGTTATGTACATGAGCAAAAATATTATCCTAAATTTAGTTAAATATAATCTAAGACAAATACTATAGGAGGTGGGTGGAGGGTTGGGGTGGTGGGGATGGGAGCTACGGGGTTGGGGGTGAAGATGAGGTGTGTTGGAGGGTGGGGAGGACACAATTAATGAGGAATGCCACTTGTGGAACTTCTTTTCCCTACTTATTCAAGGGAAGTCATTTTCCTCATTTTAGAGAAACTTGTTTTCTTAAAGAAAAGGTTTTCCAAAACATTTGACCAACCGAACATGGGAAGATTGGAAAACATTTTCTGGCAAATGTTTTCCTCCATACCGAACACACCCTGCTACATTCTATTAAGAAGACAATGATCCTGAAGACACCCAGAATGCCATATGAGCAGTCAAATATTAATAGGTATTTTTCGATTAAATCAACTACTAAGATAGCATAACACGCACTTGCTAGGTGCACGCCCACTAACTATTTTCAGTCATTATTTGAAGGAGCTTTAAAAAGCATACCTGATTTGTCAAATCTTCAGTTTCCTCTTCCGCTTCATCATTATCTATAGCATCATCGATGGAGTCTGACATCATTTCAGTCTACAATACGAGCACCATTTATTGAGTTGACTTCTAATAATCTGACTCGACATGAGGACATGATTTTATTTAAGATTATTTAGCAATCAGTCTTACCGTCATATCCAACTGAGCTGATTGCCTCTGGAAATCTTGCATCACCTTCGCTTGCTTTGCAGGGTCCATTTGCTGCATTGAGTCAACTAATAATTATGAGAAGGGAGGAAAGCGACTTCGCATACAACACAAATGTCATGTTTCAGTGAGTATAAAGATCAACGAACAGTACAGCACTTTCGGTCTCTAAGTTATTGTAAATTCTGATTTTGGTCCTTGTGATATATTACTCAACATATTTAACTTAATTAAAATGTGTGTTTTTGGTCCTTTCAGGAGAAAATATGTGATATGTGAGTATTTATAAAACTATATTACCGTCAAATATGAAGTAACAATACAAATTTAACGTAATACATGAGTAATTAAGTGGTGAAATGGTTAGTAATAATGATAAATTTCTGAATGTTCACAAAGCGATTAAAAATGTACAACTCAATTAATTGATAGTTTAATATGCTTAGTCAAATAACATAGGGACTAAAAGAAGAATTAACCAATAATTCAGGGACCAAAAGTGCTATTCATATCCATGTGTATGAGGATGAGTCCTCTTTATATTTCATTATCTCATGCAAACAATGGAAAAAGTAAAAATTAGATGTCGCAATCTTTGGCCATCGAACCTTATTCATAGCAGTCATAGCCTTGGTGGCTCCTTTCATGCCTGCAGCAACCGAAGATTGGGCAGATATTGCCTGCAAAAGGCAAAAAGCTTTTCAAATGCATCGCAGAAAGGGGAAAGAAGAACTGAAATCAGTAAGCATGTAACATGACTTGGCAGAGTACCTGTGTGTGAGTCGCTATACCTCTCATTTGAGCCCGACTACCTTGCAAGTTGGCTATTTGCTGTCTAAGCCTGATTAACTGACGTGCTAGAACTTTTGTTGCCGTCTGAAAATGCAGAGGAAAACAGATGACAAATGAGTTCAAAAGCAGATAGGCTAATCTATGACAGCTGATTAATAGCCTGTTTGGCAAGCCTCTGAGAAGCCAAAAGTTTTTTTCAAAAAGTGCAAATATTAGAAAACTGAGGTGTTTGGCCAGGACTTTAGAGAATAATTAAGTGTTTTTGAGAGTAGCCGAAGCTGTCTTTCAAAAACTTAAAAAAGAAGTTTTTCCCCAAAAGCACTTTTGGAACCTTTGCCAAGCACAAATTACTGCAAACTATTGACAAAAGTGTTTTTCAAATTGGTAAGCCAAACACAAACTACTACTCTGCAAAAGTAGTTTTTCGAAAAACACTTCTGACAAAAAGCACTTTTCAAAATAAGCAGATTTTGGAAGCTTGACCAAACAAACTATAAGCCTCCAAAGTTGACACCCAAGACCTACCTCATTTCCAGTTTTAGCAGTCCTTTTTATCTCAGCAACAAGTTTCTTTTCCTGTCTCACCAAGAAATACATCAAAATGTTTCTTATAGATGTGATATCGCATACAGAATAAAGGAAGTGTAATATAAGGGGAAAAAGCTATATAAGCTATTAAACAGCATAAATTTCTGTATCTCATGAACACGCTCAAGCACTTTCAAGAATAGCATCAGAAAGAAGCTCTACACATACCTCTGATTGCAAAGCAGAAATTTCCTTCTCAATACCTACATCACAATTTTACAACTAAAAGGAATTACTCACCATTACTTAAAAGAAGCCCTTTCACAAAGTGAGAACTAAAATTGTGGATATCAATGCGATAGTCTTCTTATCAGCCCTCTATATTGACAGAGATTGTGTGTCTTTTGATTAGCAAGAAATTACAAGTTAATAATGACTTATTATCATATGAATTCCCTATTTTACAGAACATGGTTTAGCCTACTTTACCTACAACTGAATATCATCTTATCCAGTTCCCTAACTTGTAATAGCTAACATAAAGTTGTACAGCTCATAAACTTGCCAAGTAGAATGGATGGCATATGTACATTCAATTCAAAGAAAATGGGTAACAAAAGAAATTTGTCCATAATTACAAAAATGTGAATATTACGCTCCAAAGGCTCCTCCAAAGAATTGCAAGTGGCAGTACACGTGAATTTTTTTGAGTATCACCGTTTTTGCGAGTTTCATACATAAACTATTGGCTATTGCTAAGGAGACTGGTCGTAGGCTTGCAATGGGAACAAACATGTACCCATCAGATCTTTACTTTGTCTAGACAAGGATTCATCCATCACTTCACTTACTGTAGAAGAGTTGATTGACAAGGCAAATGGATTTGCCGGAGTATTTACAGCTACCAAACCTTAATCTAGATGATGAAAAGAGAGTGACCATTTTCTTTTCTTGTTGCACAGTGCACAAATATGACATGCTACGTGAACGTTACGCTCCAAAGGCTCCTCCAAAGTAATCCAAGTGGCAGTTAGAACCCTAAACTATCACCGTTTTACGAGTTTCATACACAAACTATTGGGTGTTCACAGAACCCTCCTTAATCCATGAACTCATTGTGCCAGGTGGATCTTTTCCAAGACTTTTTCCATCTCCCACACCCCTCTCAGCAAGTCGTTGCTAAAGCAAAAAGCCAAAGCTTTCCTGTTGATTTCGCAGGCAACCGATTTTTCATGCTTTGGTCTGATTATCTCACCTAGCAAGAACACCTTGCCACAGAGAGCTAGGACTAGGTGCAAGTCAACATATTAGAATATCAGACTGATGTGGCATTCCCGACTTGAAAAGGGTTGGTAGACTTCAAGCTGGTTCAGCTAGACCTAAGTAAGTAGGCATCGAAGAGGATTGTAGTAAGGCGTTTTGCGATTTGACTACTTTTTAGTTGAAGAACCTAGTGAGCCAATTCCTACTCGTTCGGAGTCTTCTGTGATCCAAAACATTTTACCACATATTCAATCGAAGGTGCTTTAATCTAAAGGGAATTATAGTCAAGGGGGTAACAGGAACACCCAATCAGGTATGAAACTCGCAAGGGGGAGTTTAACCTATTCACTCCAAGTTTATATGTCAAATCCACCTATGAGCTCAATGTATCTTGTGCCTGGGGAAGGGGGAACAAAAGTGTAAAATTGTTTACCTCTGGCAGCATGGGTCAGTTCTCTTCTACTCTCCCGAAGCGCCTCTGTTAGAAAAATCATAACTTCAGCACTAAGTAAATTAAAATCACAGCTCAATATTATGAATGATCAGACACCCCGAAGAACTAATGTGAATTCAATGAAGAATCATAAAGACTCAAACTTTAGCACTAAGTAAATAAAATAACAGCTCAATTATACGAACTAATGTGAATTTCATGAAGAATCATAAGAACTCAACCTTTAGCACTACAACAACAACAACATACCCAGTGAAATCCCACAAATCCCACAAGTGGAGTCTGGGGAGGGTAGAGTGTACGTAGACCTTACCTCTGCCTCGAGAGGTAGAGAGGTTGTTTCTGATAGACCCTCAGCTCAAAATAAAGCAATAACAGAGCAGGTTAAATAGGAAAGAGGAGCGAAGAATCAACCTTTAGCACTAAGTAAATAAAATAACAACTCAATATTATGAATGATCAAACACCCAGAAGAACTAATGTGAATTCAATGAAGAATCATAAAAACTCAAACTTCTGCACTAAGTAAATAAAATAACAGCTCAATTTTTATGAATGATCAAAAACCCATAATATCTAATCTGAATACCAAGAAGAATCATAAAAACTCAAACTTTAGCACTGAGTAAAAAAAATCAAAGCTCAAAATTATGAATGATCAAACACCCAAAAGAACTAATGTGAAATTCCATGAAGAATCATAAAAACT
>CM056506.1:46200489-46240944 GCA_029783415.1 Anisodus acutangulus | reverse complement strand
CAAAAGTCAAGCAAAATCAAGTAGAGCACTAAGTTCAATTATTTTATTTGTGTTTGTAGCAAAAAAGTAATTACTTTATCGGAAAACTTTAGCACTAACCAGTATAATCCCACGGATGGGGTC
Organism: Anisodus acutangulus; assembly: GCA_029783415.1. Classification (NCBI taxonomy): domain Eukaryota; kingdom Viridiplantae; phylum Streptophyta; class Magnoliopsida; order Solanales; family Solanaceae; genus Anisodus; species Anisodus acutangulus. The sequence continues at coordinate 46,240,821 of CM056506.1, read as the reverse complement.
TGGGGAGGGTAGAGGGTAGCCTTTTGTGACGGATAGAGAGTATGTTTCCAATAAACTAACTAAATACAATCACAGCTCAATTTTATGAATGATCAAACACCCAGAAGAACTAATATAAATTCCATGAAGAATCATAAAAACTCAAGTTTTATTAGAGTTACCAACAATCAATTAATCAATCAACTACCCCTCAATACCAAATCAATCAGTTCTCAATATATGAATCATATATATGTATTTTAAGGTACCCATTACATGAACAAACAAAAGGGGTTCTTCAAAAAATTGTTTTGATGAAATCAAGAAGTTAAAAAACGAACCTTTGGCATTGGGTTTCTTGGAGAAGATGTTCATGTTGATGAAGATTAGACAAATTGGGATTCTGGATATATATATATATATATATATATATATATATATATATATATGTTTGTGTAAAGTGTATGGGTGGAGAGAAGAATGGAAGCTACCTGGGAATTTGTACCTTCGATAAACTTTACCAGTCAACGTAGAGAGATCAACGTAGAGAGATGAGACTTCTATATTTCTCTCAGTCCCAAAAGCTTTGGAGTTTTGGTTATTACTCTTGCAAAATATTCTCGTCGTTACTAAAAATAATTATGTCAAAATACTTATTTCTATTTAATCAACATATTACTCCATCCGGATAAAAAAGAGAGTTTACTTAATCATTTGAACATTCTTTAAGAAAATATTAATTTTTAAATAAAAATAGATATTTTAACTAAAATAAAATTAATTAAATAGTTATTGAAATTTGGTTATCAAATACTTAATAAAGATAAATTTTAAAAATTAAGATTAATTTTTTTTTAATTTAATAAGTGGACACTATTTTTTAAACCAAAAAATAAAGACTAATTGAACGATCTTTGATCTTAAGGGAGTAAAAAAATAAATTAAGAGAATAATTTAGAGTATAAATAAAAATGGTGATAAGTATTTTGAGATGATGGGAGTACATTAGTAGCCACTAGACACAAAGTTCATAGTTGCACTGTTTCCCTACTTAGGGCCCTTTGGTTTGGGTTAGAGAAAATTTAATTGCCGAATAAAATTCAACATAATTTATTGTTTTTTGTTAGGGTACAAGAAAATTTAATCTCCACGTAAAAGACTGCATACTCAATTGTTACGTTCCAATAGTGTGGTAATTATATCACAATTACAATTATTATCTAAGGCTGAGATTAGGCTATGATTTAGTCATTAGTTTACTAAGTTATCTACCTATATTATCTTATAATCAATTACAATTAATACTCTATCAATTACAATTATTATCATATCACAATTATTATTCTATCACACCCGCAATCGAAGCGGGAGATCGGCGTATGCTGAGATTGTCCCGAAATCTTCAAATAGAACCAGCTGAAGACCTTTTGTAAAGATATATGCAATATGATAGCATGACGGGACATGTAAGACACACATTTGTCCATGAGCAACCTTTTCGCGAAGAAAGTGAATATACAACTCAATATGCTTAGTGCGTTGGTGGTTAACCGGGTTCCCAGAGAGATAAATAGCACTAACATTATCACAATACACCAATGATGCCTTCGGAACCGGACGGTGGAGCTTTAAAAGAAGGTCTCGGAGCCTATAAGATTCAGACACCACATTGGCAACACCTGGGTATTCTGCTTCGGCATTGGATCTGGACAACGTCGCTTGTCGTTTGGAGGACCAAGATATCAAGTTATCACTAAGGAATATACCATAACCAGACGCTCCACGTCTGGTGGCCGGACATCCACCCCAATCGGCATTTGTGTAGGAAACAAGGGTGGACGTCGATGACGGATATAAATGCAAGTCATAATCTAGAGTGCCCTGAATACAACGCACAATGCGTTTGAGAGCATGCATGTGATTCTCCATCAGGTTATGCATGAATAGACAGACATGTTGTACAGCATAAGAAATGTCTGGCCTCGTGAAGGTGAGATATTGCAGGGCCCCTGCAAGGCTGCGATAATTTGACGGGTCGGCATATGGCTTACCAGAGGAGGCGCTCAACTTAAGTGTATCAACAGGAGTTGCAGACGGCTTACATGATGACATGACATCTCGTTCAACAATCTCTGTTGCATACTTCTTTTGGGATAAAAATAAACCACCTGCAAGATGTGTCATTCCTATCCCTAAGAAGTAACTCAGTGACCCTAGATCTTTCATAGCAAACTCATAGCCAAGCAGTGACATGATAGACTTGCGAAGGGTATCAGATGAGGCAGTTAATATAATATCATCCACATATAAAAGAAGGAAAGCAATATCATTACCCTGACGGTAGATGAACAAAGAATTATCAGACCGACTGTTAGAAAACCCAATTTGTGAAACATAATCCGCAAACCTCTTGTACCATGCCTGAGGAGCCTGCTTGAACCCATATAATGATTTCTTCAGCAGGCACACGTGATTTGGATAAGTGGAGTCTCGGTATCCAGTGGTTGGTACATGTATACGTTTTCATTGAGGTCTCCATGTAGAAAGGCACTTTTGACATCTAGCTGATGAAGTAGCCATGCTTTCGAAAGAGCCAGATTAAAGATTGTTCTTATAGTTGCTGGATTAACCACCGGACTAAATGTCTCACCGCAATCCACACCAACCTGTTGTGTCTTCCCATCACCTACAAGACGGGCTTTGTGCCTCTCAAAAGTACAATCAGATTTTTCTTTGTGACTGAAAATCTACATAGACCGGATCACATTAGCATTAGGGGGCGAGGAACCAACTCTCATGTTCTATTTTTAATAAAAGCATAAAATTCATCATCCATAGTCATTTTCCAATTCTGATCATTAAGGGCAGACACAGAATTACGAGGAAATGGTGATTTTGTAACACGGGTGTGAAGACTATATTTTGTGTTGGGTTTGAAAATTATATGTTGGCTACTAGTGACTGGCCGTTGGGCCAGAAGAGGAATTGGGCCAGTGGGTCGAATGGGACTGTCTGGCAGTGACCAAGGACTTGGGTAGTGACCCAAGATGTCGAGTGCTGGCCCATGACCCAAGCTACTGCCAGGCAGTGGGCTGCTTGGCAAAGGGCTGCCAGGTAGAGGCCCATTGGTCCCGGTAGTAACTAGGTTGTCAGGCAGAGGCCTAGAACGTTGGGCAGTGGTAGGCTGTGTCTGGGCCACTGTTTGTCACAGCCCAAACTGGAGGGCCGCGACGGGTACCCGGACCGTACTCGTTGGGTACCACCCATCGTACATCCAACACCTATTCATGATTAAATAAGGACTAAGCCGAAAGACATGTATAAGAAATCCTTATCCAGAAAACCAATTTATATATATTTACATACCCATACCACCAGGGCCGACAAGGCCACACATGACAACTAACCACAGGACACCTGTCTACAAGCCTCTAAAGAATACACGACATCACAAGGACGGGACAGGACCCCGCCATACCCATATGTGTATGCAAAAAATATTGTACCATGACCAGACTACAACTCTGATACAAATAGAGTGCTCCAACATCAGCTGAATCAGCAACCTACTAGCGTGAATAGTCATCCTTTTTAACTGAACCTGAGGGCATGAAATGTTGCGTCCCTCGACAAAAGGGACGTCAGTATGATTGATGTATTGAGTATGTCAGGCATGAACAATAGTATAACATGGATATAACAACAACTGAAACAAAAATAGCTAAACAACAGTAAATGCATGTGAGGGCCCTAATACATATGCCTAAATGTTATGCCCAATGCAGTATACATATCCATCGGCATCATCGGGCATCTCTCTTACCATAACAACATATGTGGGCACCATACCATGTAATAATTAATGAGTGTATGCAGGATGCAAATGCGGTATATATGTATATATATGTTAGTGTTGCGGATCGTGCAACCCGTCCCAATATATGTTAGTGTTGCGGATCCTGCAACTCGTCCTAATAAGACACACAGGCATCATATCACATCATCACATCATATTGGCCTCTTCGGGCTCTTTTGTGATAGTATGTACCAGCTGTATGTGGTGTGCATATATAACGCATTTCCCTTTCCTCATATCCCCTATATATATAATATTTACGATATAGTAGTGTGCATAGCACCAGTGGGTTCAGGGTAATATATGAATGCAATGCAAATGAAAATGCATGAATAATAATAAAATATTTCCTGAATTTATCAGATGACAATAATATCCTTGCCCCTTTGGCTAACGTTGTGAATGTCAACACATTTTCTGTATGCCTCAATAAGGACTTAAAAACATATTTAGACATGTTCTAGCATATGAATCAATAACATGAATATTCTTAACTACTAGGAGCATAATAAATTATGGAGCAATATCACGATCTATTTTGTTATATGGAACATGTCAAAAGAAAGAAATAATTTGCCTTAACATACCTTGAATCCAAGCTTAATAGTAGAGGGAACACGTTGATGCGTACCCTATGCTATGCTTAAGATTAAACAGCTTCTCCAATTTTTTTAGCTCTCAATTTCTGAAACAGAAAGAGTACTCGACAATTATTTATATTGAAGGATTTCGTTTGTCAGTGAAGAAAAAGCAGCAAATGACTTCACCCTATTAAAATGGTAAGGACGAGATACACTTAAAGAAATGAAATTGAAATGCTGAGCGATTCTTTTGTTCTACCAAATGAAATCTCAAACCAATATGTATATTCCCCAAAGTAGAACCCAAAATGATTACTCATAATCATGTCTCCCCACTTAGCCAAACCTTGGCGGTGGGGCATTGCCAATCGACGACATATACCCCCTTAACGTACAGGTCACTTTAAGTGACATGCCTCCGTATAATTTATCAATCACACACATAATTAATTAATTTCGTGATCTCAATTCACTTAAATCTTGATAACTTATAAGATTTTCTTATACTCAATGTCATAATTTTGTAATATGACACTAGTCTATAACCTCTTTGGGGATGTACATCTATTATTATTAATCTCCATCGTCACGCTTGTTACGTTCAAAATTATTTCGGGGTTTAATCCCTTTATATACTAATCTCTTGATTAGCATATGTAAATATAACATAATTTTTTCCAACGCTCGGGTCTATTTACACACACCTAGTGATTTTCCATACGCCTAGCGGTTCAAACCGTGACCCGAAAGTAAGGGATGTTACATCCTTCCCCCCTTAGAAACATTCATCCTCGAATGTTGGGGTGACATATCTAATCGGTGTTACGTAGCCCGAAAATATAACTACCTTCATACATCACTACATCAGACCTCTCATGGTCTCCAAGCATTAATTATAATACCATGAGATAGAACTTACCTTATGCTCCTTTTGGAACCTCGGCGTTTTTCTGGAACAGGTGTGGATATTTGTGCATCATTTCCTCTTTTGCCTCTCATGTCATCTCTTCCACGTTCTTATTCCACTAAAGAACTTTTACAAAGGCTACTCCTTTAGTCCTGAACTTGCGGACTTGTCGATCTAGGATAGCAATAAGAACCTCGCATACTCCCTTTTTGCATATCAGAGAATCGCCACCTTTGGCCGAAGAGTTCCTTTTGTCCCTTATCCACCATTGATCCTATGCCGTTCTAGAATAATCATGCCTTTATGAGACCTGCATAACCATAATCTCTTTCACTTTTATCCTTCTTGTTGTAATCCTTCATTCCATTGGTCACTAAGCGGAAAACATTTCTACCTTGATGCTTAACCATACCATTCCATTCATACTTATTAACTGTTTTCATATTTCTTACTACCATCCTTTGATTGTACCATAATTCTCATCCTCAATTGCCCCTATTATTATACGGAGGTTACATTCATGAAGCTATTTTGTCTGCTCACCCACTCCTTTGGATATCCTAACCTTTATCTAATATAATAATTTATTTGTTACTTGAACAAGTTGTGATACTCATTCTTCACCCTTCTTTTCTTTGCATGACTTGGTGATTTTCAAATCCCAAATGTCCTTGAGCTGCTGCTGAACTTTTATAAGTTGTTGCACATCCTGAGAATATACTACATGTTCAAGACTATCTGACTGTTGTTGTTTTGAACCCGTTGTTGCTGCATCTTTTTGCTACACTTTGGTAGTTTAATGATGCACATGTTGCTGCATTTTGTTCTCTGTTGTTATGGCTCCGTTGTTGCACCTATTAGAATTTTTGAAGTTAAGCTCGATATACTGTTGATATCTGAATTTCTTTCCCTTTGATGCTTCTGTCAAAGTTGCTACTTGACTACACGACGGTGGGGCGGTCTCACTCGACCTTTACAACTTTGATCCAGAGATATCGGCATCTTTGAACCCTCTAAATATCATCGATCCCTGATTAATAAATTTCTTCGGTTATAAGCTCTATGATTCCCCAAGGGGCCTATCTCTATCAAATGCTTCAGGATGAGGTCATTTCTGAGAGGCAACCAATTTATTCAATACCTACACCGGTCTCCTTACATCCTAATCAGATGGAGCCGGTGGTAGGACTGATGGTACATGAGCCTTCCTCAACTCCTCTGGTGCTACATGATTCGCCGACCCCTGAGAAAGCAACTTACGCCTATCCCCTGATGGATTTGTCTCAATGGAGATTATACTACTCATATTTATACTTAATCCAACTTGAATCTCCCTACTAATCATAATCTTTCCGGAAGAAGGTATTGATGTAATCTTAAATACGATAAGGTTTACAGAGAAAATCCTTACAATCTTCTGTGTTTCGATGCTTAGTACTTTCTTTACCTAACTAAATATTTTGCTTTCGAGGCTTGCATTATCTCTTCCATCTTTCGTATATGAGTAAGACAACTTCTCATAATCTCGAGTTTTAACAATAATACTGCCCCTTCTGGCGTATCAACCTTCTTGGTAAAAATCGCTCATTTACTGGCTACGAGTATAAGCTAATCGAAGTATTTTCGGTAATCGTCATTACTGAAACCGTAACAGGCACGAGTTAAACTCGAATTCTTAAGACTCGACTCTACTGCACAATTTATGAGATGAAATAATGGGAACCATTCATGAATACCTTGCAGCCTCCTATTTATAAGTATGGTGCACAAAATATCCATAAACAAGATTCTACTAGACACGGCTTGTAGATTCCCTAGGACGGACATGCTCTAATACCAAGTTTGACATGACCCAAATCGGAGGGCCGCGACGGGCACCCGGACCGTACCCGACAGGTACCACCCATCGTATATCCAACACCTATTCATGATTAAATACGGACTAAACCGAAAGACATGTATAAGAAATCCTTATCCAGAAAACCAACTTATATATATTTACATACCCATACCATGGCCGACAAGGCCACACATGACAACTAATGACAGGACACCTGTCTACAAGCCTGTAAAGAATACACAACATCACAAGGATGGGACAGGACCCCGCCATATCCATATGCGTATGCAAAAAATATTATACCACGACCAGACTGCAATTCTAATACAAATAGAATGCTCCAACATCAACCGAACCAGCAACCTACTAGGGTGAATCGTCATTCTTTTTAACTGAATCTGCGGGCATGAAACGCAGCGTCCCCCGACAAAAGGGACGTCAGTACGACTGATGTACTAAGTATGTCAGGTATGAACAATAGTATAACAGTGATATAACAACAACTGAAACAGAAATAGCTAACCAGCAGTAAATGCCTCTGAGGGCCCTAATACATATGCCTAAATGTTATGCTCAATGTAGTATACATATCCATCGACCTCATTGGGCATCTCCCTTACCATAACAGCCTCTGTGGACACCATACCATGCAATGATTAATGAATGTATGCAGGATGCAAATGTGGTATATATATGTATATATATGTTAGTGTTGCAGATCGTGCAACCCGTTCCAATATATGTTAGTATTGCGGATCCTGCAACTCGTTCCAATAAGCCACACAGGCATCACATCACATCATCACATCATCACATCATCACATCATATTGGCTTCTTCGGGCTCTTTTGTGATTGTTTGTACCAGTTGTAGGTGGTGTGCGTATATAACGCATTTCTCTTTCCCCATATCCCCTATATATATAATATTTACCATATAGTAGTGTGCATAGCACCAGTGGATCCAGGGTAATATATGAATGCAATGAAAATTAAAATGCATGAATAATAATAAAACATTTTCTGAATTTATCGGATGACAATAATATCCATGCCCCTTTGGCTAACACTGTGAATGTCAACACCTTTTCTGTATGACTCAATAAGGACTTAAGAACATATTTAGACATGTTTTTAGCATAGAAATCAATAACATGAATATTCTTAACTACTAGGAGCATAATAAATTATGGAGCAATATCACGGTTCTATTTTGTTACATGGAACATGCCAAAAAAAATCTTAACATACCTCGAATCCAAGCTTAATAGTAGAGGGAACGCGTTGTTGCGTACCCTATGCTATGCTTAAGATTAAGCAGCTTCTCCAATTTTTTTAGCTCTCAATTTTCGAAACAGAAAGAGTACTCGACAATTATTTAGATTGTAGGATTTCGTTTGTCAGTGAAGCAAAAGCAACAAATGACTTCACCCTATTAAAATGGTAAGGACGAGATACACTTAAAGAAATGAAATTGAAATACTGAACGATTCTTTTGTTCTACCAGATGAAATCTCAAACCAATATGTATATTCCCCAAACTAGAACCCAAAATGATTACTCACAATCATATCCCCCACTTAGCCAAACCTTGGCGGTGGGGCATTGCCAATCGACGCCTGCCTCCGTATAATTTATCAATCACACACATAATTAATTAATTTCATGATCCCAATTCACTTAAATCTTGATAACTTATAAGATTCTTATACTCAATGTCATAATTTTGTAATATGACACTAGTCCATAACCTCTTTGGGGATGTACATCTATTATTATTAATCCCCATTGTCACTCTTATTATGTCCAAAATTATTTCGGGGTTTAATCCCTTTATATACTAATCTCTTAATTAGTATACGTAAATATAACATAATTTTTTTCAACGCTCGAGTCTATTTACACACGTCTAGCGATTTTCCATATGTCTAGCGGTTCAAACCATGACCCGAAAGTGCGGGATGTTACACTATTTCAGGGCCCAATTCACCTAAATTTACTGGGCTGACCGAAACAGTGGGACTCGGGCGTATAGAAAAATGTTGGGCCAAATACGGGAGTATGTCATCGTCTAAAAAATCGTAGCTGGGGAGCCTAGACCCATGCATTTTGGTAAATAGAAAATTTATTTCATCAAAGATTACGTGATGATTACAATGATTTTTTTAGAGGATAGGTCGTAACATTTGCAACCCCGATGATCGGAGGATAACCTAAAAAAACACATAGTAGATCGAGGTTGAAGTTTATTGATCGTGGTGGATGGAATAAGAAGATAGCATAAGCACCCGAACACCCGTAGATGAGAGTACGACGTGTCCCTTAGGTATAAGATTTTTAGAAGGGTTTGATAGGATAAGTGTTTGTTTGGAAGTATGTTAAGGAGATAGGATGTCATTTGTAGTGCGTGATGCCAAAAGGATGGTGGTATAGCGGCATAGGCAAGGGATGTTCTAATAATGTTATTGATGATTCAGATTTTTCTTTCCGCCTTTCCATTTTGAGAAGAGGTATGAGGACACGAAAGACGAAAACATTTGCATTGCAAAAATCCCAAAATGGCCCATTATCAAACTTCTTATCATTATCACATTGAATATTTTTAATATCTTGTTAAAATTGATTTCGGATGAATGCTCTAAAAGTGAGAAATGTGGAAAAAACTTGTGACTTTTTAGACAACGGAAATGTCCACAAAAAATTAGAGTAATCATCTAGCAAAACCAAATAATATCGATGGCCCGAAGAGCTCAAACTGGGAGATGTCCAAATATCACAATGGATAATATCAAAAGGCATAAGAATGCGTGAATTAGAAGTAACAAATGGCAATTGAACATGTTTTTCAAGCGGACATGAATGACACATATTTGAAATACGTGTTCGAGTAAATAAAATAAAAATTATTTTGTTTAAGGAAAGCTAAAACAGGTGCTCCCAAATGACCCAAACGTTCATGCCATAATGAAGAAGCTAAGGCTGCAAAGGCGGATGGTAACTTGGCTTGATGATTGGGTGTGGTGATTGGATAGAGCTCGCCAGACTATCACATCTCATTAGATGCATCCCCGTCTAAAAATCCTTCACGGAAAATTCAAAAGGGTCAAAGTCAACAGAAACTCAATTATCAGTTGTAAATTTTCTAACCGAAACCAAGTTTTTAATCAATTGTGAAGCATAAAGGACATTCTTTAAAGTTAACGGTGGGTTTGGTGGAGACAATTTGGTTGAACCATAACCACGAATTGAAATAGAATGACTATTTTCGACAATTATACTATTATTTTTGCTCAAATTAAAATAGGACGAGAGATTACCTTGGGAGGACATCATATGAGACGTCGCTCCGATGTCCATTTACCAATTTGCGTCGGGTGGATTAAGTCCAAGAGTGCATAACTGACTCAATAACGGTTGGTCTAGCCACTACCGAATGGGCTTCCTACCATTGGTTCGGTAGTGGCCCAAAATTTGTCGAACCACGACTATTGATGTTGGGCCCAATAATACTAGGCTACTGGCCAGTGTTCCTTGGACTGGGCCTGGCCCAATTTCCTGAAGGAAATGGGCAGGGTGGCACAACCCAAGGCCACTGCCAGGCCCACTGTGGTGGTACACTGCCTCACTAGGCTTGAGCTGCCACTGCTGGTCGAACCTGGGCTGTTGGCCGCCCCTGCTGCCAGTCCTGCCGCCGCCGAAATTCCGGTTGCCTCCACCGCGACCACCACAACGATTTTTACCACGATTTTATCTTTTTTGTCCCTGATTTGGTGGAAAATTATCAAAATGTGTAGAAGCATCATCGGACGGGGCGGCAACCATGACAAAATTTGATACGGTGGCGGTCTTTTTGGTGAAAACCGCCTCTTTAAGAATAAGCATAGAGCGGGCTTGGTAAAATGGCGGTAGAGGATTGCTTTGGCGAATAAGCGTACCCACTCCACTATACGCGACGGTAAGGCCGGTAACCAATTGTAAAACCAATCGATTGTTAGTAACCGACACCCTAACGTTCTTGAGTTGATCCGATAAGACTTTGAGGCGTTGACAATAAGCAGATGCATTTGGAAAATTCGTTATGTCGGTAGTGGAGAATTCTTGCTCAAGGGTGACAGCTTGGAAATTCTTGTTATCTTGGAAGAAATTTCTTAAACAAGATAGTTGAATCTTAACCTAAAGATTCACAAAATTGATGTGGCTGAATCTAACCATACGAGTTATAAGAAAATTTACATTATGATATTCATTGGTTTGGTTTTATCAATGACCAATCGAGCAATTTTCTCAAGCGCGGGGGGAGGGGGGGGGGGCGCTTTGAACAAGTAAAAACGAATGGAGGGAGTAATAATAAAAAAGAGACAATATGAAATTACAGCCCGAACATTCCTGGAAACAAATAGTTCGCCATATCATAGATCAGAATAATTTCTCAGCGAAGTCTAAAACAAGCAAAAAAGGAAAAGAAAAAACAGAGGTTTTCTTGACGAGTAGATATAATAATCATCAAGGTAAAATTACAACTCCCAAAATTGCTTTAATTCAATCTCACTACTTAAAAAGTTCTTAGGCTGAGACCTCCTTTTTAAGCTTTGCAAGCTCCTGTCTCACCACACCGGCCCTCTGCAATGTGAACACATGAATCAGATTGATACAAAACCAGATTGATAGAAAGATTATGCAACTAAAATTAAAGACAGTAACATTCGGGACGTGTGAAGGTTATTTCAGGATTACACATTTGGCGCAAGTCTAGTTTTGTGAGAATAATTGGACCATAATGCATTTCTACCACAATCATCGCATCTGCATATTGCTTTTTCAATCAATGAAAACCCAAACTCTTTCAAGTGAACCGCACAACTGTTTGGATGAGTGAGCTAAATCTACTAAGAATTAAATGAAGCTAACTTGAATACAAATGCAATCGCACCTTGATCTTCGCCAACATGAGCTTAAACCTGTCGAAATCGTTAAGGGAGGCCCTCCTCTTCTGCACTATCAACTTCCTACCCCAGGAACTGGACTCCCACTTGCCCTTCACATCTGGGAGGACATAAAGCAAATGAGACTTAGTCAAGTTTACAAACTTTTCTTACATATATAAGATACAGAAATAGCTGCTAAAGAAATATCCACTCCAAATAGTCTAGAAGAGAAAATGTAACCACACTTACCGGCAGCCTCCATAGCAGCAATTAGAGTCTTCTTCTTTGGAATCCTTTTGATGTCAATTTTGATATCTGTGAGTGAAAGCCTCTTGAAGTTCATCTGGCTCCTCACCATGTCAGGGGCATCAACAAGAGCCTGTCAATTCAAAGAGAGTGCAATATTATTAGGATAGATTAAAAAATTATAATTGCATTATTTCCCAAAATTAACTTATCTATCAGTAAAGCTCCGGCTACCATCTGTCCAAATTTTCAAAACAACCATCGAGATTGGATAAGCATGAAATAACATAAAAATAGAAGTTCCTTAAGAAAATGAAATATGACCTTAGTGGTATTGAAGATTTTCACCAGAAAACTAGTTTAGGACAAGTGAACAAAGTTATCTTCACATTTTGAACATCACCATTTTAGAACTGTAATGTGACCTTAGTGGTATGAAAATTTTCACCAGAAAACTAGTTTAGGACAAGTGAACAAAGTTATTTTCACATTTTGAACATCACCATTTTAGAACTGTACCCCACATATCAAAATTCACTCTTAGATTTAACATAAAAAACGATAAAACCAATGGACCCATCAATGGAGAGTTCTACAACCGTGTCGAGGCAAAGGTTCCTCACTTTTCTAGATCTTTTCTTTTAAAGGTAAAGTTTCTTACTCCCCAGAATATAAACATCTCAATCCGAAATAAACATAGTAGTCTACTCTGTATTAGAAGAGACATGACAAACCCTATGCTATTCATACTAGATTGTAACAGAAAAACAGACCTAACATTTCAGTAATAAGGCTCAGTTTTAATCGACAGAACTTTATGAAACCAGCATGCGCTTGAACTGTTTTGGCAACAAAGACAGATTCAATAATAATAAATGCTCTGGAGTTTCTAATTTCATAGTCACAAATTATTCTTCTCGAATCCATATACAGAGCCTCAGACAATAATATTGCTCAATCAAATTATTGTGATCAGACAATGTAGCCAAATATAATATTCCATCGTAGGCCATGCTTGGATCCTTCATAAAGATAATCCAAACAAATACATTTTTTTCTAAAAGATGTGACTAGCTGTTCTAGACCATAAAAGTTGTGACTGTGCCAAGACCAAGCAATCAAGTTATCAACTACACCTCAATCCAAGCTGGTAGCGATGCACTATATGAATCCTCTATATGGATTCCACTCTATTCAATCATAGGCCTTACAGATATCATCTATAAACAGCAGGAAAGTAAAAAAAGAAAATGAGAACCCAACTTTCCCTGAAATGTGACTAGCAATTAGCAATTCCAAACCATAAAAGTTGCATCCATACTCAAATCAATCTATCAATCAATCAACTACACCTAAATCCAAACTAGTTTGAGTTCAGCTATATGAATCCCTATGTACCCATTCTCATCCATCCATCTTTTCAAGACGGATAAGGTGTTCTATAAAACTAAGGTACCATTTGCTTTAGAGTTTGCAACGATTGAGTTTGCAAACTCAGTTTTTGAGTTTTCTGAACAAAGTGTTGGTTTGAGATGTTTTTACAAAAACAAAAAAAAGTTGACTTTCTTTTCTTCTTCTTTTTTTTTAAACGATTTGAAAAACTTGAAGGAACTCAAACAAACACTTCTTTTGCAAAAACTCAAACCTAAATCCAAACTAGTTTGAGTTAGCTATGTGAATCGTGTGTACCAATTCCGCTCTATTCAATCAAATCTATCTTCAATACTAAAAAATCATATATCTTTCAAGACAAATTAGGTGTTCTATAAAACTAAGGTGGCATTTGCTTTAGAGTTTGCAAACTCAGTTTTCAAGTTTTCTGAACAAGGCATAAGCTGTTCTTGCAAAAATGTTTTAAGTTCTTTTAATGATTTGAAAAACTGATTTTGAAAATCTTGTAGCAGCACAAACAAACACTTTTGCAAAAACTCAAAACTGAGTCTACAAACTCAGTTTTTAAAAAACTCTGAAACAAAGCGTCACCTAAAGGTACTCCAAAATGAACGTTTATACTACAACAATTATCTAACAAGACTGAAATAACTCTCCAATGTAAATATTAGGCTAAAAATCAAGCACTTAAACTAAAATGGTAAAAAAGAAAGCAGTACCCTATATGAATCCTATGTACCCATTCCACTTTATTCAAGCAAATTTATCTTCAATACTAAAAAAGCATCTATCTTTTCAAGACAAATTAGGTGTACTATACTACTAAGGTGCCATTTGCTTTAGAGTTCACAAATATTGAGTTTTCTGAACTAAGTGTTTGTTTGAGCTGTTTTTGCCCAAAAATAAGTTTTAAAGACCTTATTGTCTTCTTTTAATGCAGGTAAGGCTGCGTACAACGGGAGCTTAGTGCGCCGGGCTGCCATTTTATTGTCTTCTTTTAAAAAAAAGAATAAAAACTGACTTTGAAAATCTTGAAACAGCAAAAAAACTTCTTTTTTCTTTTGTAAAAAACTCAGAACCTGAATCTGCAAACTCAATTTCAGCAACTCTAAAACGAAACGCCAATTAAAAATTCTCTAAATCACACACATATACTGCAATAATTCTCTTAACAATACTGAAAGACCTCTCAAATGTAAATATCTGGCTAAAACCAAACACTTTAAACTAAAAAGGCAACAAACACTTCTTTTTTGCAATATAATCAAAGCCTGAGTCTGCAAACTCAGTTTTTACAAACTCTAAAACGAAACGCCAACTAAAAATTCTCTAAATCACACACGTATACTGCAATAATTCTCTAACAAACTGAAAAACCTCTCAAATGTAAATATTCGGCTAAAACCAAACACTTGAGACTAAAAAAGGTAACAAACACTTGATTAGCAAAAACTCAAAACCAGAGCCTGCAAACTCAATTTTTGCGAACTCTAAAACAATACGCCAACTAAAATTTCTCTAAATCATACTTCTGCTACAACAATTCTCTAACAAGACGGAAAATTAACTCTCAAATGTAAATATTCAGCTAAAATCAAGCACCAGTACCCTGTTTTGGTCAATCACGTCAACGATGACGACGAGCTTCCCATAGTCCTTCCCGTAGTTAACGAGTGCAACTCTTCCGATCTCCACGAACCTCTTGAACGGCTGAAAAATAAATTCAAATACATTTTTTCAAAAAAAACTCAATAAATAAAATAGGAGTACCGAACATTCATAACAAATTTCAATAAATAAAATAGGAGAACCGAACATTCATAACAAATTTCAATAAATAAAATAGGAGTACCGAACATTTATTACTGTGAAAAAGTGAATTAGAGATGTGAAAATTAACAGAAACTCACCATTTTCAGTGATCTGAAGGAGTTGTGAAGCTTCGAAGAAGAGTGTAGACGAAAGAGACAATTGTTTAGGGTTTACAATGACGGGATATAGTGGCTAGGGTTTTTGTTGCTTCCGGTAATGGGCTACTGTAGTCTGATATGGGCTTAGGCCCAGATTAATGAAATTAGATTTTTTTTTGTGCGGATTGGCCCTCAAACACACATTTATGTGGTCTTTAATTTTTGTCCATGCTATTTATATTATGAAAATTTAAGGTTTACTTTGCAAGGAGTAGTCTATATAATATTTTTTCTTTGAAAATTTAATTTTTGCCTCAGGCGGCATAAATTATGTAGGAATTAAGTTATGTGACATAGTTTTATAGTAATTTTTAAAATTATGTTGAGTGTTGAAAATTATGTCTTATCCGGCATAGTTTGTGTGAATGTTATTATACATATATTAAAATTAAATGCTAATTATGTCCACCGAAATATGAAATTATATTTTTTCATATTATGTTGAGTATTGACAGTTATGCCTTATCCGGCATAATCTGTGGGTTGTGTATGATTCATATGCTGAAGATAAACACTAATTATGCCGAGCGAAATTCTAATTTTATCGCGCTAAAAATAATAATGATAAAAATTAAAGAACTCAAATTTGAAAGACAAAAATTAAAGATCATTCCGAAATAGGAGCATTTGCGCGAATTCCCATGAAATTACAGTGTGGGGTAATGCATAAAGGCCCATTTTGGTATCACTTTTTAAGTCATAACCAAAGTTTATTTTTGTAAGTTTAGTCACTTCAAAAATAACTTTCTATATACACGCACAGATTTACAAAACATAGGTGTTATAAGTTTTTTTTGATGTTTGACATATTATTTGTGCAAATAATTTTCTGACGATCACGTTTGAAGTTTGGCTTGCCAGCCTAGCCACGAGCAATTTATGTTTGTGATCTCGTATATTTTGCTTCCTCGTGAATTGCCTTCTTCGAGGCATGATTAGGAGCGAGATTTTCCTCAAACAGAGCTAGATCCACATAAGTACTTAATTAAAAGCTGGCAAGCCAAACGTTCAATAATTGAGCCTGAAATTCGACTTGGCATGGGTCTAATTACAAACATGTGCATCTAAAGTTTCATATGTTTTAAAATTGAAAGTAGCATTTTTGAATTTTAAACTATCAATTTCCATTCTTGCCAATGTTTTCCCAGCTTTTAACAACACTGTTTAATCTAAACTCACTTTTTATATTTGAAATTCAAGACCACTTCTTCAAACATGGAACAACAATGATTTTTCAATATGTGTCATGTCCCGAACTATGGCCTGGATATAATACGGTACTCGGTGTCTGGCTGCATGTGACCGAGCGAACCACATGGCTTGCCGAATCAATATGGGCATCAAAAGTATTAAATAATAATTTTAAAATTTATACAACTGAATACTGAAAATAATAGTTTGAAAATATAACTACAGAAATAATCTGAAAATGTAATAAGTGAATAACTATCATAACATAATAGACTAGTGTATGAAATCTCTCAACATGAGTCTGAAAACTAACTGTTTACCGGAACAAGACTGTCGGCATACCTCTATTGCATGACATGAATACCTCTATGATTCTTTCATTATCTTATTCCAATTTTATTATTACGGTTGTTTCTTTACTATTTTTGCTGCCAATACTTTTCTTTTCTTCAATCATAGCTTTTTTACTCTGGTATTTCAAACCTGTTTTGAATAGCGCTTTTCTTGAGCCGAGAGTTTATTGGAAACAACCTCTCTATCCCACCAAAGATAGGGGTAAGGTCTGCGTACAGACTCTACTTGTGAGATCACACTCGGTACGTTGGTGTTGATGGTGGTTGTTTTACTGGGTAAATTCTTAATTTCATGAGAGAAACGGTTGTTATATACTTCACAATCTATGCTTTTTCATCTTTAAAAGAGCGGATCACCTAAATTAGTTTGACATAAAGTTTGAGTGGAAGGACGAGAATATTTATATTTTCAACTATGAAAGAGGGAAGGATGATGAGCAAATGTATGTTGGAGTTGTTGTAATCTTCTGATTAATGCTACTTTTGTACATACTTCATTTAGGTGATGTGGGCCACGGAGTACAACCAAAACATATATTTATTATATAACAAGACACTGGAACAACTTCCCGGTAAGTCAAATGATAAGCAGGTAAAGCAATATGGGAAATTTGAAAGGAGAATTGTGAGATAACTGGGAATTTGGATGCAAATAAAGCACTAAATAAGGCTCTAAAGGTTCATAAGAAGTACTTGGGCAAGGCAAGTTTCTCTGGTCCCCCCACCCCACACACACCAAAAGAAAGGATATAAGTTATATACTCTGACAATGTTTTAACCTATTGTAATAGGTTATTTGTTTATTTTTCAAGTTTTAACCTATTGTAATAGGTTTTGTTTATTTTTCAAGTTACGAGTCATGGTTATTATGAACGGTTACTTATAGTATGTCAAAAATCTTTTATACTGTAAACTCGAGAAAAAGAATTCACAACACCCCCCACCCCATTCTCCCTTTGTTACTGTACTTGAACATGATATCAACATTTTGTTGGAAATTTGCCTTTGGCGGGAGTTGCGTCCAATCATCTTTAATGACTGAAACACTAGTGTTCCGCATGTTGAAAACATCGGTTATTCACACGTGCATAATCTACTAAGTAAGTAGATGACCGTAGGGCCAAGGCTCGTCAAATTTCGTTGAGAAATGAAAGAGATATTGATTCACGAAGTGAGGTATTTGAAGTATGGAAAAGTGTGGTATTTAGACCAATCCTCCCTCATCGGTGGGGGAAGAAATATTTGTTTAGTTTATAAGTCTCAACATTGGCTAGGGATTTGGGACCCCAAGGGGTATCCCATGTGTTTAAAGGATGGAGGACCTAGATGTGCTTCGGTTTAAGGATAAGCCCACACGCGCATCGTCGCCCGCCCGTCCCGTCCTGTCCAGTCACGGGTCACGGGCTTCTTCTGGTATTATCTTTTAGACCCAAATTGCTTCATATTTACAGTTTGATCCCTGAAGTTTCTGGTAAGTTAAATTGGGCAGAGAA
Organism: Anisodus acutangulus; assembly: GCA_029783415.1. NCBI lineage: Eukaryota > Viridiplantae > Streptophyta > Magnoliopsida > Solanales > Solanaceae > Anisodus > Anisodus acutangulus. Next base: position 46,222,090 of record CM056506.1, on the reverse strand, counting down.
CTTGTGCGTTTGCTGGCTGTTGGTTTTCATTAACCAACCTTAATATGCACTCAATTCAGTAATTTATTTTGGCTGAATAACTCTCCCTAAAAGCTAATCCGTTGCACATCAATTCACCATTTATTTTGGCTGAATTACTACCTCCATAATTGCCATTACTTGGCCAGTAACAACAATTATGTGGGCAGTTGGTAAGTCATCTCCTACAACTATATAATGGAGCCTTTGCTAATTGTTGTGAGAACACGGAACATACAAACGAAATCAGATTCTTTCTACAACTTTCTAGCATCATTTCATTACTCAAAATTCTTCAAAGTAACACTTGAGTTTCCTTTGCTCATTTGTTGAGTTGTTGTTTTATCTTGGAAGACTATTGTCCAGAACGTAGAAATGATATCTACGGGGCAATCATGTCTTAAAGACAGAGTGTCATCACTCGACTCAGCATATCAAAACTGTTCCAGTTTCTTGTTCTAGTTCATTGAAATTTCAGTTTGTTGTAATTTCATTGTGTTGTAATTCTTAGCAGTTACTTATTTCTGTTTTCTGCACCATTGTAAACAACAAGTTTAAGATAAGATTGTGTTTCTTTGTCAGAATCGCCTTTAACATACCGAAACACCGTTGATGTCATTGCTGGCCGCCGCCAATCAAGGCGAATTCCGCTAACTCTTCGCGCTCTTTCGCTCAAGGCGACAACTCGTCTGCCTTCCCCATCGCCCAAGGCACGTCCCGCTGCCTTTCTTGCTCCACTTTCTCCGCATTACACCATGAACGCCTACGAAAATTTATGGACTCGAGCTTTAGAGATGGCGGCAAAAGAGAAGATGATGTTCTACTTGACGTTATGTGAATGACACGCTCTACAACGTAAAGACCCTCCACAAGTGGAGATGAAATGGACCACCGCCTTACGAAACGGGTGAAGGGGGAACCTGATATCCATGCCATTAATGGCGTATGAAGATAGTTCTTGATGCATGGAATCATAGTGATTTCATGTGTATGAATCATATTGACATTTGGCGAGACCCTCTTACCATGCGGATATCGCACGTTGGTACCGCCAAAGTGATGTGGTAAAACCGCAAAAGAAGTACAACGCACAAGATGTAGGTACTAAGAAATTCATCGTTAGGAAATTTCTAAAATTTCAAATGGTGGATAGTAAGGTGATGTCCCCAAGTCCAGGAATTCCAAAATGATTCTCATCACCTGGATTTGGAAGGAATGAAACCAAATGAGCGGTTTTGTTGCATTCTTTGATTGAAAAGTTACCTCCTTCGTGGAATGAGTTTATGAGCTACTTAAAGCTCAAGACAAGAGAGATGACCTTTGAAAGAACTTATTATCAAACTCCAAATTGGAAAGATAATAAGAAGACCTTGCTGAGGTAAACAACTCACTGAGGCAAAGGCAAATCTGGCCGAGGCTAAATGGAACCCAAGCAAGCGGAAGTTCCAGGAAAGATGGCAAGACCCACGCGGCGGAGATGTTCGAGGTAACGCTACCACCGTGGAAAACCTGGTTATAAGATCAAGGAATACCGCAAACTCAAGGCGAGAAACAGCGAAAAGCCAAGGCTAAAAGGCGATGCTAACGTCGTCAATGACACACTCCTAGATGACATGATTGAGGAGTTCTCCGGTAGTGGTGGCAGAAGCAAACCTGGTTGAGAATCTGCACGGTGGTGGATGGACACAGTGCTACAGTTCTGTCTGTTCCAACGAAATGCCTTATCCATTATACACCGCCACAAGAAGTTGTTCATGGGCAACAACGCTTCGTCTGATGTGATGGGGGGTAGGAAAAGTGGTCCTGAAGATGACTTCTAGAAAGGAGCTCACTCTTAAGAAAGTGATGCATGTCCTTGAGATTAGGAGAAATTTAATTTTAGGACTCTTATTGGTTAATGTTGGTTTTAGGCTAGTGTTTGAACCCAATAAATTTGTACTCACTAAGAATGACACTTTTGTGGGGAGAGGCTTCGTCTGTGAAGGTCTCTTCAAAGTTAACGCTATGTCTGTAATGTGTCCAAGTAATAAAGTTGAAGCTTCTTCTTATTTGCTTAAGTCTTCTAATTTATGGCATCATAGATTAGGACATGTTAACTATAAGTCCATCCAAAGGTTGGTAAAATTGGAGTTGTTGCCGTCTATAGACGTAAACTCTCAACATAAGTGTGAGGTGTGCGTAGAGGCAAAACTCACAAAGCTTCCTTTTCGATCCGTCGAAAGGAATACCGCTCTTCTAGAACTTATTCACACAGATATATGTGATTTGAAGTTTGCACAAACTAGAGGGGAGAACAAGTACTTTGTGACATTCATTGATGATAGCACAAGGTATTGTTACCTTTACATGTTGAAAAGTAAGGATGAAGCATTTGAAGCGTTCCGACGTTACAAAGAAGAAGTTGAGAACCAACTAAGCATGCGAATTAAATTCATTCGTAGCGATAGAGGGGGAGAATATGTAGCGCCATTTGAGGAATATTGTGCCCAAGAAGGCATTGTTCATCAAACGATGACTCCATACTCACCTCAATTGAACGGTGTGGCGGAACATAAGAACCGCATATTGAAGGAAATGATGAATGCCTTGCTCATCAATTCTGGTCTTCCCCAAAATATGTGGGGAGAAGCCGTTCTTACCGCTAATACGATTCTTAACAGAGTCCCACATAAGGGTAAGGACAAAATCCATATGAATCATGGAAGGGAAAGAAACTCACCTATAAATATTTAAAGGTATGGGGTTGCCTGACAAAGGTTGAAGTACCCAAGCCAAAGCAGGTCAAGATTGGGCCTAAGACTGTAGATTTCATATTCATCGGATATGCAAATAACAATAGTGCTTATCACTTCTTAGTGCATAAGTCAGATATTCCAGATATTCACGGGGGTACAATCATGGAATCAAGGAATGCTCAATTCTTTAAAGGTACCTTTCCTAGAAAGGAAAAAGACATAACCTCTCGCAAACGAAGTTATGAACAAAGCTCTCAAGAACTGGAAGTCGTTGACGGCCCGGATCTAGATGGTTCAGATCTAGCGGATCTCGAGGTGGCTTAATATCCGGAATCTAGTGTTCCAGATTCTCAGAACTTGGAGACTCCAGAGATAGAATTAAGGCGAAGTAAAAGAGCCAGGAAGGATAAATCCTTCGGTCCTGACTTTGTAGCTTATATGTTAATGATGAACCAAGGACAATTTCTGAAGCATTATCAACTCCAGAGGCACCGCTTTGGAAAGAAGCTATTGAGAGTGAAATAGGCTCCATTCTGCATAACCATACTTGGGAGTTGGTTGATCTTCCTCCGGGAAATAAACCGTTGGGGTGTAAATGGATACTTAAATGGAAGTATAACGCAGATGGGTCTATAGATAAGTACAAGACCAGATTGGTAGTCAAGGGTTATCGACAGAAAAAAGGCCTTAACTACTTTGACACGTACTCTCCGGTATCTCGGATGACATCTATACGGGTATTCATTGTGATCGAAGCTTTGCATGACCTTGAGATACATCAAATGGATGTGAAGACAACCTTCCTAAATGGTGATTTAGAAGAAGGCATTTATATGAACCAACCCGAGGGGTATGTGGTTCAAGGGCAAGAGAAGAAAAGTCACGCTTGTCATCTCTGGCAGTCAAAAACAAGCCTTGAAACAATGGCACGAAAAGTTTGATAGTACTTTACTATTAAAGGGTTTCTCCATTAACGAGTATGATAAATGTGTCTACACGAAAGGTAACTTCGACTCATTCGTCATGATATGCTTGTATGTAGATGACATGTTGATCACAAGAAGCAGTCCTAGGGTAAACCTAGAGACTAAGAACATGTTGAAACAATGCTTCGACATGAAGGATATGGGTATCGCAGATGTCATCTTAGAGATAAAAATCTCTAAGACGTCTGACAGACTGGTCTTATCTCAGTCTCACTACATCAGGGATGTTTTTATAAAGTTCGAGATGTTTGACAGTTCGCCGATAAAGTCACCAATGGATAGAAATCAAAAGCTTGATAAAAATCATGGTGCACCAGATGCTGTGAGCGATATACGCATACGTGATCTAGTTTGATGTACATAACAAACAGACCCGACCGATATTGCTTATGCAAGTCAATAAGTTGGCTAGGTTTACCGTAATCAGAGTGATGATCACTAGAAGGCATTGAATCGGTATTACAAATACGAAACACACGTTAACTTTGGTTACATTATTCGAGATATCCGGTTGTACTGAGGGTACAGTGATGCAACCGGATATCCGATATAGAGAACACCAAGTCCACCCGGTGGGTATGTATTTACAATTAATGGTGGGCCGTGTCTTGAAATCCTCTAAGCAAACTTGCATCGCCGATCCACAATGGAATCGAGTTTATCGCTTTAGACAAAGCATACGGTAAGAAGCCGAGTGGCTTTCATGACTTCTTAGAGGATGTTCGTGTTGGAACAAACCCGCACCTTACGTAATGATCCACTACGATCAGTCGGGCTCTGGAAGAGGCACAGAATGCTATGTACAATGGCAAGTCTCGTCATAATCGGCGGAGGCATAAGACCGTTAAGCGGTGATCACCCAATTATAATATCCATTGCTTTACATAAAGTCAAAGGATAATATAAGCGTACCGGCACCGACAAAGGGCTTACCTAAGGATCAGATGTTCTGCCTATTTAGGGGAATGGGCTTAAAACCCAAAGTATAAGGACCAATACGGTGGTAACCCAACCTTACTGACTGGAGATCCCAGGAATTTGGTTCAATGGGAAAACTAAGCAGTAAAGGTTCAGTTGATCGTTTCAGTGGAAGCATGAGCATTTCAGATAGTGATTTTTATAAAGAAACACCAAATCCAAAGTCGTTCCCATAATAGACGTTAAGTGTTATCTGCATTGTGGATAAAGGTTAAGTTTTCAAAACCTTTAATGATCCTCAACAGTTGAGGTTAGGTTTTGAAAAACTTTTAATGGTTCCTAACACTTTTGAAGTGGATATAGTAGGATACCTTATAGGAGACCACTTATTTAAGTGTGAGGATATGCCGCCTCAAATAAATGCACTTAAGAATCCAAGAAGTTGTCCACGGCCACAACGGACAAAACATTACGAAGAAAATAGTAAGGGAATTTCTTGTGTTGGTACTATTGACTTGGCTTACATTAAACACTGACGGTTCAAGATATCACGTTCATCGTGCAGTAAGTAAGTCCGATGGTATTTAACTATGGAAGGTTCAAAGCCGAAGCTACCTCTCTTTATGCAACACCGGTCCGCTGAAATATTACTGGGAAAAGGCACCATGTGAGTGCGCCAAAATCTCTTTCAAGAGGGGATTGTTGGAAATTTGCCTTTGGCGGGAGTTGTGTCCAATCATCTTTAATGACTTAAAAACTAGTGTTCCAGTCATTAAAGATGGTTGGACGCAACTCCCGCCAAATGCAAATTTCCAACAATTTAAAGCAGTTAGTGTTCCGCATGTTGGAAACTTCGGTTCTTCACACGTGCATAATTTACTAAGAAAGTAAATGACCATAGGGCCAATGATCGTCAAATTTCGTTGAGAAATGAAAGAGATATTGGTCTACGAAGTGAGGTGTTTGAAGCATGGAAAAGTGTGGTATTTAGACCAATCCTTCCTCATCGGTGGGGGAAGAAATATTTCTTTAGTTTATAAGTCTCAACATTGGCTTGGGGTTTGGGACCCCAAGGGGTATCCTATGTGATTAAAGGAGGGAGGACCTAAATGTGCTTCGGTTCAAGGATAAGCCCACACGCGCGTCGTCGCCCGCCCGTCTCGTCCTGTCCGGTCCGGTCTCGGGTCATGGGTCACGGGTCACGGGTCGTGGGCTTCTTCTGGTATTATCTTTTTGGACCCAAATTGCTTCATATTTACAGTTTGGTCCCTGAAATTTCTGGTAAGTTAAATTGGGCAGAGAACTTGTGCTTTTGCTGGCTGTTGGTTTTCATTGACCAGCCTTAATATGCACTCAATTCAGTCATTTATTTTGGCTGAATAACTCTCCCTAAAAGCTAATCCGTTGCACATCAATTCACCATTTATTTTGGCTGAATTACTACCTCCATAATTGCCATTACTTGGCCAATAACAACAATTATGTGGGCAGTTGGTAAGTCATCTCCTACAACTATATAATGGAGCCTTTGCCAATTGTTGAGAGAACACAGAACATACAAACGAAATCAAATTCTTCCTACAGCTTTCTAACATCATTTCATTACTCAAAATTCTTCAAAGTAACACTTGAGTTTCCTTTGCTCATTTGTTGAGTTGCTGTTTTATCTTGGGAGACTATTGTCCAGAACGTAGAAAAGATATATACGAGGCAATCTTGTCTTAAAGACAGAGTGTCATCACTCGACTCTCAAAACTGTTCCAGTTTCTTGTTCCAGTTCATTGAAATTTCAGTTTGTTGTAATTTCATTGTGTTGTAATTCTTAGCAGTTACTTATTTCCGTTTCCTGCACCATTGTAAACAACACATTTTAGTTGGCTCGTAAGATAGCCTAGTTGGAGTTGCTATTCATCACTGCAGCAAGTACCCATTCTGTTCAAAGTTTTGTTGTATTTTTTTGTATTTTCATTCTTTCTTGTGGGAGTGATATCTCCCTCTTCTATTGATGAGTGAGTTTTTCTTCTTGCATTTGGTGTATAATCGTTTCTCTTTCTACAAATCTACAAAGAAAAAAGGAGCTTGTACATAATAGTAAATGAGATGTACATGATGTGTTTTGGTGGTTAATTGAATGGTCATCCAAGAAATAGAAACACTCAGTAAAGTCACTTTTGTTTGTTTTTACTAATGAAAACGCTCATGTTTTACTCATTATCTCACAAAATAACTCCTACGTGAAAAATTGAGAAAATGAAATAAACAGTCCTTAAAGTTTTAGAGTGGGTTTAAAGTTGTCTTATAAATATACCTTCGTGCATACTAAATTTCAAATTTATCGTAACTAAGCATTTTCAGTCTCCTGTTAACGCTAGTAGTTAAAATTAACGGACAATCACTTGAGGAAGAGGTCCTTCAAATAGCAAGGTCCACCTTTGCACAAAAGGTATGCATTGTTTTAGTACAATAAAAAGAGAGTTTCCATAATTAATTAGGAGGGATTTCTAGTGACCATATTAAGCTAGTACAATAAAAATTCTCCTTGAAAAACATTACATCCAAATTTATAAATAAAAATTTTGCCAATCCAAACACTAGCAATAACTCCAAAAAAAACAAACTATCAAAAATAATCTCCTAGAACAGAAACTTGTCTTGTATGTAAGTTTATATATTGTTTACATATAGCTACTTAGCTATATATTGGCTGACACGTTGATCTTTATATTTAGTTTTAAAGATTATGTACGTAGTACATTATTGAAAAATAATAAAAAAGACCATGAGAAAACTATATCCTTTTTCTCTTCAAAATGCGTACAAAATTGTCTTAAGGTTTTAAAAGAGGATTGAGTTATACTTAACATCGTAGAATTTAGTTGTCTAAAAAAATATACAATTTCTTGAAATAATGCAGACGTAAATGAAAACATAACAACACTAAAATACATCCAAATAACGAAATTAACTACTTATTGGAATTGTGATTTAGGCCTCATTTGTTTTCATTAAGATTAGACGTCTGAAATGATTAAGACTGTTTGTTTTTCAACATCGGAATGTGCATAAAATATAATAAATATATAATTCAAATATAAAATAACTAAATATTAAAAAATAAATATAAATTTTATTAAATTAAATTAAATTATTATTTTATAATAAAATAAATATGTATGTTTGCTAGTGATGGTGGAGATGCTTTGTAGTGAAGGTGGTGATGGTTGATGCTAGTGGATAGTAATGGTGGTAGTGATAGTTGTGATGGTGGAGCAGATTGGAGTTATAGTGACTAGAGCGATGGTGGCGGTTGTGATGGTGGAGTTGATTGATGTTAGTAATTGGCGGTATTGATGGTGGTGACTGAGAAATGTTTGGTGGTTGATGATGGAGTTGGTGGTAGTTAACGGCGGTGCTAGTTATGATGGTAGAGGTGGTTGGTAGTAAGGATTGCCGAAGTGGTGGTAAAGCTGGTTGATAGTAGTGGCGCCGCCGGTAGTGATAGCGACTGACAATAGTGATTGTTATAGCGGTGGTGGTTGTTATGACAGTGATGGTGACTAGTGGTAAACAACAGTGATAATAGTTGATAATGATGGTGGTTATGATAGCAGAGATGGTTAGTGAATGTGAGATGGATGGTAGGGTAGGGGGTGGTGGTGGTGGGGGGAGTGTGGTGGGGGTGGTGGGGTGAGGTGGGGGTTAAGGTGGGGTGGGGTGAGCTAGTGGTTATGGACAGAGTGGTGGTAAAAATTATTCTATAAAATATCTCTTATGCTATTAAAATTTTATTCAAGATATTAATGATTAAGACCTATTCAAATCAAACAAGTGGTTGGATCTTATTTTAAGCAAATGGCCTTAATCACATGACATTATGTATACGCTAAGTTCCTCGCTTATTAAAGAATCTTTTTTATTAGTATGTTCAGAGATACGTAGTAGTTGAAATTGTACAGAATTTTTTGTATTAAAAACCACTTACCTTATCGAATGTTGGAATGAAATGAGTTACGATGGAGAGAAACATGTGTTGATAATTCGTACATTCTACCCTTACTAGTTTGCGATTAAAACATAATATAGTTGTTGTCACCTACCTTATATAAATTTATAAGAGATGATTTTTTTCCCATTTGCACCTATAAATATGTTCATAAATAAGAAAGTGTCACCATTACATTTTTGTGGCCACCATCTAAGGCTTCAAAAACTGTCAACTATGAATAAGTCAGAAGCAAGATTCTAAGGCTAATTGTATAAAGTATCTCCTTAAAATAATAAAACAATAAAACAATAAACTAAAAAAATAAATTCTCATTCCTAGATTTGTGGTAGGCTTCTGGTTAAGAGTGGCCTGCAATTCATTGCCATTGAATTGATGAAAATGTTGCTTTAACATCTTTTTTCTTTGTGATAATCAGAGAAGAGTCAAACCTAAAACTTCTTTTTAGGGTTTGAATCCATCTAATTTCTTGAAATGTTTTTGCATCCAAATTCAACAAACACATTTTGTTCACTTGAAATAAATCCAAATTCGCATTTGTTTTTATTTTTGAGTTTCTACACATAATGCAAATGACTGATTTTAGGTGAAAATATCATCTTCTTGATTAAATAGCCTTTTGGAAGAAGAAAATTTTGCACCTAAGTTGAGATCATGACTACAAAGGTGAAAGGCCTTAGGTACATTTCTCAAGTTTTTGGTAAGTAAATGATCTTTAATTGTATTAACTTTCAATTTATTTCACATTTTCATTTGTGGGTATTTTAGATTCTTGAAAATGAATGAGAATGTCACAAGACAAACAATTTAGCAAGCGAGTATGACTAGATTCTGAATAAGTTGAAATCGACTACATGAACCGTTTATGTTTATTCTGTTTTAGGGTGCAGATGAGGATAAAGAAAAAGATATGCAAATTGGTTTTGCAACCGATGTAAAGCATGTTGCACATATAGGATGGGATGGTCCATCAGTTGATAATCCAAGCTGGGTAATATTTCCCCCCCTTTTTCTTTTACTTGTTGCATTTATTTTTGCGTTCGTTGACCTTCATCTTATTCTACTATTGGATTCACAAAAAAAAAAAAGCGTAAGTGATTCTTTTTAATGAATAGATCCAATTTCGACTTTTCACCTTATCCTAGTACTCGATTCATTGTAATCGCTACAAGAAAGGTAATGAATCGACTCCCTTTACTTTTACTTGTTACATTTCTTGTGTGTTCGTCGATCTTCTTCTTATATTCTACTAATTGATTCACCAACCATAGTCTCCACAAGATAGGTATTAAATCAATTCGATTACGTTTTATAATCTTATCTTACTACTTGATCCACCATAGTTGACCTTGTCAATAAATGTACTGAATCAATTCTTTTAAATAGATCCGATTTCAATCATTCAAGTAAAAAAAATGCCTAATCTTCCACCATTTTTTTTTTGGCAGATGAAAGAATTTAAATCACCTGGAGCATTTCAATCAGCACCTTTGCTTCCTCCTCCTGCAGAGCTTAAAGAAAATCCTGATATTTAATGGGTTTCTGAAGGTGTGTTACTTTTTCATCATTACACATTGTTCTTTTTCTTTTCTATCAAACTTTTATACTCGTCTCGTCCTAATTTATGTGATGCTTTTTATTTTGGAATGTTTCGGTGCTGGAAATGGTTGAGATTTTTCTGCTAATAATATCATTCTACACAATTTTTAAGAATTCAAACCATTGAATAATCAAATAGCGCCACATAAAATGGGACACATACATATCTAGCTAGCGTAATTGTTGTTTGAAGAAAGCTTACATACGTCTAGTGTTTACACGAAATCAATGAATACATGCGTGTCTTTCATATATACTTCTAACGCCCACCATGGTTGATTAGCATGTACTCTTGCCTCAATCCATCACTTAACTATAGTAAACCAATGTAGTTTTAGTGTAAACATTAAGCGTGGGTAAGTTTTTTTTTCTCGAAATGTGATGACCATTTTAAGTCTGAAATTGAGACACCTAAGACGAGTCTAGACAATGTTAAGCAATCTATATAACCTACTAACGGTTACTGAGCCCCAGAGCATTGATTTAGCGGTAAGAGCGCAACTTATGATGTGTGGATTAGGCGTACGTTATGGGTTTGAACCCTTCCGCAAACAATAGTCTGGTATTTAAGTGGAGAAAGACATATGGTCGGACCATTATCCATTGAGTTCTGAACCATGTGCCAATGGACCTCGAGGATCTCGGTTATAAAAAAGGGTTACTATAAGCTAGGAGCATAGACCAATATAGTCATCTACAATATGTGTGATCACATTCATAATATTCAACTCGAATTATATATATGTAAGAAAAAGTAAATGAAAATAGATATATCTCATATAATTATACACCAATTCGAACTTTAAATTCTAAATTCGCCTATTTACTAAGAGAGGATCAATGGTGTGTCCTGTTTTTCATTCTCTCTTTTGTACACTATGTCATGGAATTGCAGATTCAAACAGAAGGTCAAGAAATGCAAGTTCTTCACCAACCAAAGAGAAACCAGAGAAGCCAAGAACATCAAGGAGACATTCTACTACAGAAAATGGTAGCAATGAAAACTGTACAAACAAAGAGCCTGGCACCAAATCCAGGAGTTCTAGGCGACACCATAACAAGGAAACGTCCGATGGTCACAAATCGAGTGAATCCTCAGGCAAAAACCCCGATATCCCCAAAAAATCATGACGAAAGAAGTCCAAGGAGGATGGTGGCTCAACCCGAGCATCAAGATCCAAAGGCACTTCTTCTAGTACAGCACAAACTACAGAATCAGGCACTGCACAGGAAAATGAGAGTGGTGGCATTTCTAAATAAAAACAAGAGTGAAAAAACAAGAATGTACTTGGAAAGTTTCCATTTTTTTGGCAGTTTAGATGATATCACAACTATTTTGAAAGCACACAAAAGTTTTATTTCACAATTGTAGAATATGTATTGTAGAATGTGTGTACAATCTAACTTTTTGATACCATGTTCATCATGTAGATTCATTTCCCTTTTTCCTAGTCATTCTTTTTTTCTATGGCAATTGCAACTTCATTACTATGAATATTTGAGAGGGCGTCATTGCCCTCTAAGTGTCAGAGACGGATTTAGAACCTTAAGTTTATGAATTTTGAAGTTTATTATAAATACATATTAAGTGAAATTCTTAACAAATATATAGCGTTTGGACCAAAGTTACTAATTATGCCAAACCCGTACTTTTCATGCTAGCTTCGCCCGTGCTTGTAATCAAATCAAATGAAGAGGCGGATTCAAATCTTGAATCAGGAAGTACGGTATACCATATTTTGCTTAGACTTCAGTCATTTTTACCTGAACTTCAACTATATACGACTGAAGTTGATTAAAGTTTAGTCATTTTTGCTTAGTTTAAGATATTTTATTAGCTTGAACTTGAGTGAAGTTCATGCAGTTCTACCTAAAGTTTCAGCAATATATGGTTAAAATTCAGTCATTTTTATCCAATTTCATTGCTTGAAATTCAACCATATGTGCATGAACTTCGAACAAAAATAACTGAAATCAGGCAAAATTGACTGAACTTCATACGCATATGGCCGAAGTTTAGGCAAAATAGTTCAACTTTAGCCATATATGCCTGAAGTAAGATAAAAATTTAATAAAAAATGACTGAATTTTAGCCACACGCCAAAAATGGCTCAAATTAGCCATATAAAACTACAAACATTGTGTCAGAAGTCCGGCTTTGTCAAGAAAAATTTAAAAATCAGGCACAAGCTAAATAGTGAAGTCAAAATAGCCGGGTATCCGTGCACTTTTTCCCTTTTAATTGTCTTCGGAGGATCAATTTATAAATGCATTAAACTAAGTTATCACTCCTATTACACAAAAATTATAACACTGAAATTTATACAAAAAAAAAAATAACTCAACTATCACTATCTTTTGTGAGAGATAAGTAGCCTGAAAGACGAAAATATTGTAATGAAAATAACTAGTCAACTGCCACATAAACAAGTCAACTGCCACATAAACAAAACTTAATTAATTTATGCCAAATCAAATTGATATGAAAATGTGGTTTTCTTGAACACTCACATATTCAATTGAACACGTGTGTGAAAATTTACTAAATTTAATTTTATATTTAATTTATTTTATTCTATGTCTTTAGTTTAACAAGATACAAAATTAAGGAAGTAATGAAGATTTTAGAGCCTTGTAATCCTAAATTAAAGATATACATAATATATTAAAATGACATTTAAATCTTGTGATATTAAGTATTTATGAACTCTATAAAGAATTACTCCATTAAATATCATATTTTTCTAAGTATATTGAAAATAAAAGTAAGACACATAAATTAAAATAGAGAAAATATAGACACATAAATTACAACTTAAAAAATACTAGATATGAATTCAAAATTTTAAAGACCAAACAAATCATATTAATTGTGGAGCATATCAAATTTAAATCTTGAATCAATAGGCTATATATATGATTCAGTAGCGTAGCTACAATGCATCAAGGGTGTTCAACCAAACATTCTCATCAAAAAATTATACTCTGTAGACATATCAATTATTAGATATTATAGATATATATATATATTTATTTATTGATCAACACCCTTAACATATACTAATATATTATATTTTACTTCTTCAAATTTCGGACACCCTTGATAAGATTTATGGCTTCACCATTGATATAATTAAAGAAAAAAAAGACGAGTTTAATTAAAGTAAATTACTTTTTATTCATATTAAAGGACAAAAACACATTCCAAAATTGTGTTACTTCTTTGTGAAAAAAAAAAGATTTTGTCAGTTACTTGTTGCAAAAATCGAAAAAGTACTGTTCACTTACGTACAGAATAACTGCATGAAAAAATAATTCTACTGTTCCACGTGGCAGCAGCATGGCCTTTCGAAAGTTTATTAAATTCCATATTGGTCCCACTTACAAGTCTTCTTTTCCAAATCCCACCACTACTTTTCACATTATTCCATTTCATAGTAATAACTAATAATAAATCTTCTCCTTCACGATTTCATGCCCATTCCACGCCAAACCCATTTATATAAAACACTCAAAATCACAATTCAATCAACAAACTTCGTTAATTACAAAGCAGATAAAAAAATTCCCAAAAGGGTAAGTATATTTTGGATTCTTGATTGATTAACAGAACCCAAAATCATTGAAATTGAGAGATTTTTGTGAATTATATAGTTGTTGAGAGAAATTTCCGAAGAAGAAGGCGAGAGAAAAGGGTATTTGTTGTTTGATAATTTTGTTGATCAGTGAGTTCTCACAGTTGTAAAAGTTGAGAAAATTACTGCTAATAAGTAAAGGTAATGTCTGCGTACACCCTACCTTAGCCGAACACCACGTTGTGGGATTTTCACGGGCTGTTGTTGTTGTTGTAATAAGTAGAAAAAAAAGAAGATAAAAGTCCAAATTTTTGGTTGATCAAAGAATCCACAGAGACCCAAATCACTAATTCAATTTAAGGACTGTCAGTTTTCGCGAAGTTGAATTTTTTTGCCAAAAAGAGGTGAAAAAAGGAGAAGAAAGTGATGTATTTGGGGATTATTAGTTGATCAGAGAATACCCTTTTGATTGCATGGAATTTTGATTGCAAATAAAAAAGATGGGAACTGTTCTTGCTGCCTTATGTTGTTTTCACCACAGTGAAAAGTAAGTAAGATTCTTTAACCCCTTTAATTTACTTGTAAATTGTCAGTTGATAAAAGGTCTGTTTACATCTTACCTCCCCTAGATACCATTTTATAGGATTACAGTGGGTATGTTGTTGTAGTATTGTTAGTTGGTATATGATAATGGGTCCTATATTTGTGCATCCTTATTTTATGCTTTTAATTATCGCGTAATAGTGGGTTCCTTAATTTTCATGATTATTGTGTTGTTGGGAACTGCTCTAGCTGCCTTATGTTGTTTTCACTACAGTTAAAAGTAAGTAAGATTCTTAAACCCCTTCTTTCTATTACTTGTACATTGTTAGTTGGTATATTATGATAGGTCCTGAATTTGTTCATCCTTCTTTTAAGCTTCTAATTATCACATAATAGTCCCTTCCTTAGAAGGAGCCTCTCGCAGTAACTGATAAAGTTGATGCCACGTGACTAGGAGGTCACGGTAAGTCGTGAAAATAACATCTTACAGAAATGCACGATGAAACTGCATACAATAAACCCTTGTGGTCCAGTCCTTCTTCGGATTCGCGCATAGCGAGAGTTTAGTGTACCGGATTACCCTTTTTTAGTCAGTTCCTTAACTTTCATGATTATTCTGTTGTTGGGAGTTGGAGAAGAGTAGGGGTTTTAATTATTTTTCTCTTTCTCGCCACCAAACCACCCTTCTCCTTCCTTCAATCCTTCTGCTTTCTCCCTTCCACCAGTAGACCTTTTCTGCTTTAAGAAATTGGGCGATGAAAACCCCAATCCCCATCATCAGTTATGATATCACCGTCATCGTCATTTTAAGATCCAAACCCAACCCAATTAACAACTAATTCAGTTTCCGGCGTGAAAAGATTTTGGTTGAGTGAGTTTTTTTTTGAAGCTTAAAAAATGGTGACGTTTGATGGTATGAGGCATGAATGACGTGTATCTTGGCTAGGTTTTTGAGTTGTTTCTTGATGAATATGAAGCTATTAGCATTATTCTTAAATTCATAAATATGACGAAAGATAAGTAATTCGGGATTCGGGACTTTAATGTCGGAAATAATTGGAGAAGAGGGATTCACGATTTCCATGTCGGCAACAGATAAAATTGTAATTACAAATTATTTTGGAAACCTTACAGTTACATATTTGCTTGATGCTTCCAGCATATATATTACCCTTGATAAAGAACATGATTTATAGAAATAAAAAAGTGTCATAGTAATTGCATACTGATAAAGATTTGATTTTTAGGGGAAGGGGGAGGGTGAAGAAGAGAAGACGATTGAGGGGGTGGGTAGCGGTTTAGAAGAAGATGATTACAGGGAGGAAGCCAACGTTAGGGGTTCTAAATATGTTTTTTAGTTGGGCTTAAAAGCCACATGGCATTATTTAATTCGTCATTTTAGCCACGTCACAGTGTGAAGTTCACGTATCGTGTTGTTTTACTGGTTAGATTTGAAGGGTTTAACAGGCACAAATCTGAATAACATTAAGTGCTCAATAGTTACAAAGTGAAGGTAAGGTGCCAAAATGAAAAATAGTGTCAAGTTTAACTTAAGGGGCTGTTTATGTATTTGGCCTATTGCAAAATAAAAAAAGATGGGAACTCTTCTGGCTGTGTTATGTTGTTTTCACCACTGTTTCGTTTATTCTTCAAACAGTGAAAAGTAAGATTCCTTAACCCCTTCTTTCTTTTACTTGTACATTGTTGGTTGGTATATGATGATGGGTAGAGTTTGTGCATCCTTATTTTATGCTTCTAATTGTCGCGTAAAAGTCGGTTCTAGTTGAATCTTCTTAGTTATAAGTTCCTTAACTTTCATGATTATGAGCCAGAATTTGAACTTTTTGGGTTTTAAATTCTATGGTAGCAACATCAGTTATTAGTAACTGGGTTTTAAATTTAATGTTTGTACATATTTTATTGAAACTTCTGTTTTTTGGGATTATTGGTTGATCAGAGAAATATCATTTTGATCAAAATGGGATTTTGATGTTGCAAAATAAAAAAGATGGGAACTGTTCTAGCTGTGTTATGTTGTTTTCACCACAATGAAAAGTAAGTACGATTCTTAAACCCCTTCTTTCTTTTACTTGTGCATTGTTAGTTGGTATATGATGATGGGTCCTGAGTTTGTGCATCCTTCTATTAAGGCTTCTAATTATCGTGTAATACTTGGTTCTGGTTGAATCTTCTTAGTTGTGACTTGTGAGTTCCTTAAGTTTCATGATTATTGTGTTGTTTCGAGTCACAGGCGGAACCAGAATTTGAAACTTTATGTGTTTTAAATTTTATGGTACCAATATCAGGTATTAGTAAATTTAATAGTTGTACATATTTAGTGAATACCCTTTTGATCAAAATGGATATTTGATAGCAAATAAAAAAGATGGGATTGTTCTAGTTGTGTTATGTTGTTTTCACCACAGTGAAAAGTAAGTAAGATTCTTAAACCCCTTCTTTCTTTTACTTGTACACTGTTAGTTGGTATATCATGATGGGTCCTATGTCTGTTCATCCTTGTTTTAAGCTTCTAATTATCGCGTAATAGTCGGTTCTTTAAGTTTCATGATTATTGTGTTGTTGGGAGTAAGAGGCAGAGCAAGAATTTGAACTTTATGGATTCTAAATTCTATGGTAGCAACATCAGGTATTAGTAATTGGGTTTTGTATTTAATTTTTGTTCATGTTTAGTAATTTTTTTAATACAAATACAGAGTTTGAACTAAAGCTAATGGGTTGGGGTACGCCGATTTCTAGCTCCACCCCTGTTTGGAGTTGTTTCGTGAATATGATGGTGGTAATAGCTGTAATGAGCACAAACTCAACTAGTTAATATATTGGATGTTGAAAAGCTATTTTTTCTTTGTTTCTTTTTCCTTGTTTGTATTTAAAAGTAGAACGGTTATTTTAATGATTATAATAGGAGCATTAAGGGTCAGAGAAAGAGTATGAATAGGGAGTTCTCTCCCATTTCGAGGCTCGAGCTATTTTAGAATTGTGGGTTCAAGTTCTAGTACAATTTTTGGCCTAAAGCTTCTTTTTTCTTGGGGTGGGGGGTGGGTTCTTATGAAGTTGTTAACAGAGACTTTATACACTTGACTACAATCTACTAGTAGTAGTAAACAGGGTGAGTTTTTAAATTATGATGAACTTGATGCGAATTGTGTTATCCTTTTAGATTGATTATCCATAATTTTGATAATATTTTCATTATTATCACAATTCAATAGCAGTTAAAGTTCTAGTGATCTTTTGGGCAAACGAGTTAAATTCATTGTTGTTGTTGTTGTTGCTAACTGCTAAAGCATCGTGAGAGAATTCATACAATATGGAGAATGATAAGTGGGTCGACAAGCCGGGGAACGCTCGGACAAGTTTGAAGTTGAGGAAGATGATGAAGTGCTTCTGCTCGGGCGAACAATTACAGATGGATGACATGGTTCCATCCCCTAAATCCCTTGCCACTAACGATTACATATTAAGCGTTCGTTTATCAAGAGACGGAGAAGCTGAACAAAAGCTAGATACTGGCAATATTGAAGAAGCTGAATCATCTTTGCGCGAGAGTGCTGCTTTGAATTATGAGGTACCAATCAAAAAATTGTTGCTCTTATTGTTCTCCCCACCCCTCTCTCTCTCTCTGTGCCTACCACATTGCATTGTTAAGTTTGCCTTTTGTATAGTGTCCCGTCTCATCCTAAACTATTTCAAGTTTCAATTGGCATGTATTAGAATTATCCATCTGTGACAGTTAAACTATATCTACTTTGTAGGAAGCAAGGGCATTACTTGGAAGATATGAGTACCAAAAGGGAAATATAGAGGCTGCTCTACATGTGTTTGAAGGGATAGATATTGCATCAGTTACTACTAAAATGAAAATCACCCTTGCCAAAAGAGCTCGAACGCAAAAGAGGCGTTCACAGAAGTTTGATGCACCACCAATGTCCATACATGCTGTGAGTTTGCTCCTGGAAGCAGTCTTTCTTAAAGCAAAATCATTGCAGACTCTTGGGAGGTGCAAAGGTTAGATGATACATGGTAGTCATTCAGTTCACTTTTTGTAATAAATATATCTCCTTTTGTCCAAATTTATATGACACTTTTCATTTTTAGTCATTCCCAAAAGAATGACACCTTTCTATATTTAGTAATAATTTTAACTTTAAACTTCCTATTTTGTCCTTACTGAAATGATTTACAGTCACACAAATATTTACGTCTTGTTTTAGACCATAAGTTTCAAAAGTCTTTCTTTCATTCTTAAACTGCGTGCCCAATCAAACTCCTGCACATACATTGGGACCGAGGGAGTATTTCTTACATGGGTCCAAAATCCAAATAGAGCAAAATGAATTATGACAATTCATATAGCCGAACCCAACAAGCTTGGCATTGAGTAGTAGTAGTTGTTGGTGTAATATGTTTGTTTATGTGTTTCAATTTGACATTCATTTTCAGTTGGGAAAACTTTGTTCAGTATGCTGAAGTTATTGTGTTATGTTGTCAATCAGGTTTCCTTGCAAACGTTCTTATATGTAAGAGTTCTGTTGTAATCTGTGAAGGTTTGAACTGGCTCTCTTACATTAATGTATCCATCCTCGGGGCCTTCCACGGGACAATGTGAATTATTTTCTGTTTTTGTTGATTGCTAGTGTTTGTTAAGTTCACTGTTTGGTCTTATTTATTCTTTTAAATCACGTGTCAATTTCTCCAAAATAATCTGGTTAAATTCATAATCTGGCATTTTAGTTAGATATCTCACTTGTAGGTAGTATGAGAATAGGTTTTCCTTGCTTCTGAGAAACCTTACAAGATGTAGGGGTGTCAAATGGGCGGATTAGGCTAGACTTGGGGGTGTGTGTGTGTGTGGGTAAAATTGAGTTGAGTTAATAAATGGGTGGGTCATTACTTGGGCTAAAATGGGCTAAAAAGTGGGTCATATTCGACCCGTTCAATTCTTACTAAGTTTTAATTTCTTCGTTTATTCTTTTATAATTTTTAAGTACCTAATAAAACTATCTTTTTTCTTTATTATTACTATATATAACATATCTAATAAAAATGTCTTTTTGAAAATATATTGACAAGGTTTCTATGGGTCAGTTTGGGAGACATATCAGCCCAATTTTTGGATGGGCTGAAATGGGTTGGACTAAGATGGACTGAGCTAATAAGTGGGTGAGTCATTACGGGTTGGGCGGGTCATGTTTTCATGGGATAATTTTGTCAGCCCTACTTACGAGCATACATCTCTCCTGAGGCAGCTTTTATACATTTTTTATTATGCCAATGTCTGTGGTTGTGTACACAAAACATAAGGAATTACATGAACCTGAAAGCTCAGAAACTGCAAGTATTCAAACATCTTTATCTGATGCATTCTCCAAATATTTTTGCAGAAGCTGCTCAATCATGCACTGTTATTCTGGACATTGTTGAATCTTCCTTACCAGAAGGCTTGCCTGAAAACTTTGGTGCTGACTGTAAATTGCAGGAGACTCTCAGCAAGACTGTCGAGCTTCTTCCACAATTATGGATACTTGCAGATGCTCCAAAGGAAGCAATTATGTCATACCGCCGAGCTCTTCTTCGTCAGTGGAATCTTTATGTCCAAACTAATGCAAAGATTCAAAAAGAGTTTGCCATTTTTCTTCTATATAGTGGAAATGAATACTATCCCCCTAGTCTCAGATTCCAAATGAACAGTTCATTTGTCCCCAAAACCAATACCGAAGAGGCCATTCTTCTCTTGATGATTTTATTGAGAAAGGTTACTCTAAAAATTATAGAGTGGGACCCGTCGATTCTTGACCATCTCTCATATGCATTATCTATCTCAGGTAGCCTACGGGCTCTGGCTAACCAAGTAGAAGAGTTGCTTCCTAGGAATATTGATCGGCGTGAAAGGTATCATATCTTAGCTCTCTGTTATTACGGAGAAAGAGATAACTTCACCGCCTTGAACTTGTTGCGGAAACTATTGAGTACTACCGAGGATCCCACTTGTGTTCCAGGTTTGTAGGGGTGTCAAATGGGCTGAAATAGGTTGGGCTAAAATGGGCTTAAAAGCCGGTCATAATCCAATTTGCCCAATTCTTATCAAGTTTTCATTTCTTTGTTTGTTCTTTTATTTAGCTTTTTGTTACCTAATAAAACTAATTGTTTTTCTTTATTATGACTATATATTTATAAGACAAATAAAAAAATGTTTTTTGAATATATTTGACAAGATATCTCATGCGTCAACTTGGGCTATATATCAGCCCAATCTTTTGATGGGCTAAAATGGGTTGAGTTGAGCTAATAAATGGGCAGGTCAATGACCAGCCCAAACTTGGGCGGGTTGGGGGGTCCTGTTTTCATGGGCTGATTTTGCCACCTTTGCAGGTTTGTTACTGGCTTCAAGAGTCTGTGCTGAAAGCTTAGAATGTTCCGGAGACGGCATAAGTTTCGCTCGCAGAGCTATTGAAAGCTTGCGAGGAAGTTGCGGTCAGTTGATGGGTGTTGCAAACTACGTCTTAGGTCTTTCACTTTCAGCACAGTCTAGAGCAGCGGTGACAGATTCCGAGAGGGTTAGGATGCAATCAGAGGCACTTCAATCCTTGGAATCTGCTGGGAGACTGACAAAGATGAACGACCCCGATGTCATTTACCATCTTTGTTTAGAAAATGCGGAGCAAAGGAAGTTGGATATTGCGCTCCGTTATGCGAATTGCTTTCTCGAATTGGAAGGTTGGTCTACTTTGAAGGGGTGGATGCTGTTGGCTCGGGTATTATCGGCTCAAAAACAGTTTCCGGAAGCTGAAACTATCATTGATACAGCTGTAGATCAGAGCGGAAAGTGGGATCATGGAGAATTGTTGAGGACCAAAGCTAAGCTCCAAATTGCACAAGGCCAACTAAAAAATGCTATAGGAACATATGGTCAGCTTCTTGGTGTTCTTCAGGTCCAAAGAAAAAGCTTTGGAGTGGAGGAAAATCTCAAGGTAAGTATGCCTCATTATTTGAAGTTGGTACACTAACTTGAACATTCGACTGATTAGCTCTTGCTTGCAAGTTATTTCATCCACTATCATGGAGCTCTATATAATTTATTAACCCAGTCATTGACGATGAGGTTTGCAAAGAGATTGATAAGAAAGAGATCATGCTACCTGAAAAGCCAAACTTGCTTAAAACTTTATCAATGACGTTTTTGGTCCCCCAGTTAATGGTAAATTC